>JBBDGP010002972.1:0-417647 GCA_037952835.1 Lithobates septentrionalis
ATCGCAGCCACTGTACCATCAATCGCAGCCACTGTGCCATCAATCGCAGCCACTGTGCCATCAATCGCAGCCACTTTACCATCAATTGCAGCCACTGTGCCATCAATCGCAGCCACTGTGCCATCAATCGCAGCCACTTTACCATCAATCGCAGCCACTGTGCCATCAATCGCAGCCACTTTACCATCAATCGCAGCCACTGTGCCCATCAATCGCAGCCACTGTGCCATCAATCGCAGCCACTGTGCCATCAATCGCAGCCACTGTGCCATCAATCGCAGCCACTGTGCCATCAATCGCAGCCACTGTGCTCGAAAAGGGACCAACCGCCTGAATAGGGGGAGGCAGCGGCGCCATAGATAGATTCATGCAATGCATGAATCTATCTATTGGTGCTAGAGGGGGTGTGGCAGGAGAGAGGGGGCGGCGCCTGTGCGTCCTTTTGGACGCACCGCCACTGCATAGGAGGGGCCCAGCCAAACGAGCCCAGGCTGGACTTCTCCTTTAGGTATTACCACATGATCCTAATCTTGAATTTTGCAAACGAGAAATCTGTTTTAATCTAAATTTATGGGATTGTTAGCACGTGACTAAAGCCCCTGTACACGGCTGAATGTCGGGAGACAACAGCCGGTTAAAAAAAAAAAAAAACAGCCGACATTCGGCCTTTGTGCATGTCGGTCTGTCCAACAGGCCGTTCAGCTGGCTTCTGTCGGACATGCATGCTGGAAAACCAGCAGCTGACCCAACAAGCTCCACCCACTACAAGCTGCCTATAGAAACTACAGGAGGGGGCGGGGACAAGACAAGTCACCCTGCACAAAGAGAGAAAGCAGAGCTGTGGGAGGGGCCCAGCAGGCTCCGCCCACTACAGGATACCTATATAAACTACAGAAGGGGGAGGAGATAAGACCAGTCACCCCGCAGAGCTGTGGGAGGGACCCAGCAAGCTCCACCCATTACAGGCTGCCTATAGAAACAACAGAAGGGGTGGAGACAAGGCCAGTCACCCTGCACAAGGAGAGAGAACAGAGCTGTGGGAGGGACCCAGCAAGCTCCACCCACTACAGGCTGCCTATAGAAACAGAAGGGGGTGGAGACAAGGCCAGTCACCCTGCACAAGGAGAGAGAGCAGAGCTGTGGGAGGGACCCAGCAGGTTACGCCCACTACAGACTGCCTATAGAAACTACAGGAGGGGGTGGAGACAAGACCAGTCACCCTGCAGAGCTGTGGGAGGGACCCAGCAAGCTCCACCCACTACAGACTGCCTATAGAAACAACAGAGCAGGGGGTGGAGACAAGGCCAGTCACCCTGCACAAGGAGAGAGAACAGAGCTGTGGGAGGGACCAGGCAAGCTCCACCCACTACAGGCTGCCTATAGAAACAGAAGGGGGTGGAGACAAGGACAGTCACCCTGCACAAAGAGAGAGAGCAGAGCTGTGGGAGGGACCCAGCAGGCCACGCCCACTACAGGCTGCTTATAGAAACTACAGGAGGGGGTGGAGACACGACCAGTCACCCTGCAGACCTGTGGGAGGGACCCAGCAAGCTCCACCCACTACAGGCTGCCTATAGAAACAACAGGAGGGGGTGGAGACAAGACCAGTCACCCTGCACAAGGAGCAAGAACAGCAGTGGCTGGTCTTTAATTCAGGAAACTCCTACACAAAGCAAACGCTTTCAATTGAATTATTGCACAGATCTGGAAGAAATACACAAAACACACAAAGGTTCAAGTAAGAGTACACATGCCCCTTGTATTTAAAAAAAAAACATTTGCTTATCTCAGAGTTCCGCTTTAAGGAAGCCCAAAGCACGTTGGTCGATATGCCAGCCAACCAAACTATTTATTACTGTAAAAAGAGACATTTGTATGCGTGTTTATTGCTGTCACTTGGCCCGTTTCTTTTTTTGGTTTGCAGGAAATTCCTCGCACAAATATGTTTTTGACTCAGTGAAACTTTTAGCCGGGGTGGGAGGGCTCATCATAGTAGGCTGAGACGTGTTGTGTAAGTTTGTCTGTCTGTGTGACTGGTGTCTGTCCTGTAATTAGTAGTCCGTGTCACACAAACTGTGTCACCGGTGGTTACAGTCACAGGAAAGGGACCTTTAATTAGGCTGAAATCTCAAGCCTGGTGACTTGAAAACTGTGTTTTTAGCTGCTAGAGAAAACATTAAAGAAGAAGAAGGAGAAAATAAACAGAAGGGATTATTTATAGATCAAGGTCTGGAGGGAAGTTAGCAGCTTTTCTGTCTAAACAAAGAAATGTATACGCCGTCCTGGGCTGTGCGCTGGAAAGTGGCTCCCCGCCGTTGTGTAAATAATGGCCTATCATCACCCTCGATCCCGCACACACCTGTCTCAATGTGCAGGAGGCCCACTTTCTCCAAATGACAATAACGCGCTTGTTCATCCGTTCGCTCAACACACATTTTGTTTGCTCTTAAGAATGTAATGAGTAAGGAAAGAGCACACAAGTTGGTTCTTCTGAAGGGAAATGGCCATAAAAGAGACAGACATGGTTACACCCTTCACTCTGGACAGAATATAACTGGGGGGGGGGGGGGGGGGGGGGGACAATCATACACCATCAGTGCACTGCGGTGCAGGAAGGACTGATAACAGATAGTAGCAGAACTTCATCTGAGGCTGTATATTTAACTATAGACACCAGACAGCAGTCTGCAGACCCAACACGCAGGAGTTCTTCTTCCATAAAAAGGTGAGATCGATCGACCAGGCGGTGGCTGCGAGTACAACCTTAGAGGGACAATATCACAGGTATACAGTGGGCAATATAATGATTTGATCCCCTGCAGATTTTGTAAGTTTGCCCACTTACAGAGAAATGAAGGGGCCATAATTTTTATCGTAGGTGTATTTCAAATCAGTGGTCTCCAAACTGTGGCCCTGGGGCCTATTACGGGCCTTTGCTAGCTTTTTTCCGACCCTATGGGCACTAATTTATCCACTGATATCAACAATGGGGCATAATTTCTCCCTCCACTAACACCAGTGAGGGGGCACAATTCCTCCCAATGACACCAACAATGGGACACAATTCCTCCCAATGACCTAATGACCCAAAGCCACCAACAATTATGCCCAATGACACCACTGATGGTGCACAATTTCTCCTACTGACACCAACAATGAGGCACAATTTACCTGAAAGACACCAACAATTGGGCCCATTGACATCAACGATGGGCACAATTCCTCCCAATGACACCAACAATGGGGCACAATTCCTCCCAATGACCTAATGACCCAAAGCCACCAACAATTATGCCAAATGACACCACTGATGGTGCACAATTCCTCCTACTGACACCAAAAACGAGGCACAATTCACCTGAAAGACACCAACAATTGGGCCCATTGACATCAACGATGGGCACAATTCCTCCCAATGACACCAACAATGGGGCACAATTCCTCCCAATGACCTAATGATCCAAAGCCACCAACAATTATGCCCAATGGCACCACTGATGGTGCACAATTTCTCCTACTGACAGGAACAATGAGGCACAATTCACCAGAAAGACACCAACAATTGGGCCCATTGACATCCACGATGGGCACAATTCCTCCCAATGACACCAACAATTGTGCCCAATGACACCAGTGATAGGGCATGAATCCTCCCAATGATACCAACTTTGGGGCACAATTCCTGCCACTAACACCAAAGATAGTTGCATTGTTTTTTCCTGCTGACATTGGGACCTTTTCTACTCCCAATGACTAAAGTCCCCCCCCCCCCCCTGAAGTCTGATGGACAGTAAATTGGCCCCTTGTATGGAAAGTTTGGAGACCCCTGTTCTAAATGATAGAGACAGAATATCAACCAAAAATCCAGAAAAAAACACATGATGCAAATGTTATAAATTGAATTGCAGTTCAGCGAGTAAAATAAGTACTTGATCCCCTACCAACCAACAATAATTCTGGCTCCTACAGACTGGCTACAGTAGGTGCTCATGTGGTACACAGATTAGTCCTGTCAATGTAAGAAGGTTCTCCTAACAACAACTCGTTATGTGTATAAAAGACACCTGTCCACAGAATCTCTTTCTTCCATTCAAACCTCACCATCATGGGCAAGACCAAAGAGCTGTCAAAGGATGTCAGGGACACGATTGTAGACCTGCACAAGGCTGGAATGGGCTATAAGACCATCAGCAAGAAGCTTAGTGAGAACAATGGCGTCCCTGGGGGGGCAGAGGGGGCCCTGACCCCCCTAACATTTTGCTGTGCCCCACCATGTGTCCCCCCCATTAAAATTTTTTTTTTTTTTTTTTACAAAAAGGCAATGTCTAAGAGGGAGAGCATCCCCAATCAGCTCCTGCGGGTGATTCCTCCCTCCTCCCTCTGCTCGCTGACACTGCATAATGCGAGCGCTCACACAACCACGGCTGCCCGATCTGCTCCTTCCCCTGCATCCTCATTGGCAGGGAGAAGAGCGAGTTGCAGGAAGGACTCCACCAGGACTCTCAGTTACTGAAAAAACAGACTGATTTCTCCCATCCTTAGGACAGGAGAACCAGCCTGTAAATTCCAAGTGATGCCAGACCAGAGCAGTCAATAGCAGGGGCAGGACAGCAAGAGGAGGCTGGGGAACCCCACAGTGGCAGAACACCAGGGCCCATTGGCAAGACAACCTTTGCAACCCTGATAGTTCTCCCAATGCTTTGGACCCTTATATTTTCTTGGTATGCTGGTGACATATATCTCTTGTTTTCTGCCACCCTCGGGGGGGGGGGGGGGGCAATACAGCAGGAAGGGAGCTCACTGCAGAACATGTGAAAGGGCCATTGTGGGATCGTAGTAAAGGGCCCCAGGATAGATTATATATATATATATATAAATAAAATTGCATTTTATAGTTGCCAGTTGCCCCCCTACTTTTGTCCCTGTTCCCCCATGTGCCCCCCTAAATATGAAAGCTGGAGATGCCACTGAGTGAGAAGGAGACAATTGTTGGAGCGATTATTCAAAAATAGAAGAAATACAAAATAACCATCAATCGCCCTCGGTCTGGAGCTCCATGCAAGATTTTGCCTCATGGGGTGAGGATTATCATGAGAAAAGTGAGGGATCAGCCCAGAACTCGACGGGAGGACCTTGTAAATGATCTCAAGGCAATTGTGACCACAGTCAACAAACAAACCATTGGTAACACAATATACCGTCATGGATTGAAATCCTGCAGAAGACACATGTACAGGCCTATCTGAAGTTTGCCAATGAACCTCTAAATCAGGGGTCTCAAACTGGTGGCCCTCCAGATGTTGCGAAACTACAAGTCCCATGAGGCATTGCAAGGCTGACAATTACAAGCATGACTCCCACAGGCAGAGGCATGATGGGACTTGTAGTTTCGCAACAGCTGGAGGGCCGCCAGTTTGAGACCCCTGCTCTAAATGATTCAGAGAAGGATTGGGAGAAAGTGCTGTGGTCAGATGAGACCAAAATTATGCTCTTTTGTCATGAACTCGACTCGCCGTGTTTGGTGGAAGGAAAATGCTGACTATGACCCTAAGTACACCATCCCTACATTCAAGTACGGAGGTGTAAACATGATACTTTAGGGCTGTTTCTCTGCTAAACATACAGGCCGACTTTGCTGCATTGAGAGGCCAGTGGACGGGGCCATGTATTGTAAAATCTTGGATGACAACCTTCTTCCCTCAGCTAGAACATGGGTCTTCCAGCATGACAATGACCCAAAACATACTCCCAAGGCAACAAAGGAGTCACTCAAGAAGAAGCACATTAAGGTCATGGAGTGGCCTTAGTCTCCAGACCCTAATCCCATAGAAAATTTATGGAGCGAGCTGAAACTTCACTCCAAGTGACAGCCAAGAAAGCATACCAGGTCACCAACTACAAGAAACGTCTTACCTCTGTGCTCGCCAACAAGAGTTTCTCCACCAAGTACTAAGTCCATGTTTTGCTTGGGGATCAAATATTTTTTTTTGCTCACTGAACTGCAACCTAATTTATAGCATTTATTTTATGTGTTTTTTCTGGATTTTTGGCTGATATTCTGTCTCTATCATTTAAAATACCCCTGTGATAAAAAATTATAGACCCTTCATTGCTTTGTGGGCAAACATACATCTGCTAATGATCAAATAATTATTTTCCCCACTGTAAGTCCAATGTATAGACATGTACTTTTCCACTACCAAAAACATACAGGAGAAAGATAAAAAAATATTCTGGCTTACTTCAAATCAAATCTTTTCACCTAGTCTGTGTATTTTTCTCATGTGATCCTATAGTCTGCAAATTCTGAATTAATCACAAAAGGCAGGAGGTGGACATTCGGGTCATTGGCTGTCACAGCGGTCACATGATTGGAAAGCTCCTGATCGCTAGTATGCATCAGGAGCTTTCCGGTAACCTCTGGCGACCGTGCTGCGAGACGATAAGTCACCGATAAGGTATAACACGGTATATATCACCGCTGAATGGAAAGCCGGTTGCGGTGGGGAGAAGTCAAAGCGAAGCTTGGAGCGCAGATGGTGAGGTGGATGATGTCTCCGGTATGCGACGCGTTTCACCAGTATGCGCGCCACGGGTGGTATGGCAGCCGCGCTCCTTTTTCAAACTCGTCGCATACTGGAGACGTCATCCTCCTCGCCACCTCACCATCCGCGCTCCAAGCCTCGCTTTGACTTCTCCTCCCCATCACAGCCGGCTTTCCATTCAGCGGTGATATACAGTGACCACAGCGCTTCTCCACGATGGAACTGAAGGACTGGAATGTCTGCCGATGAATCCCTCCCCTTGCTGGGACTATATTACTTAATGAGCCGGTTTTTTAACTTCACAAATGTGAGTTGCCAATATTAAGTGCTATTAAAATTGTCAACATCCTACACCTAGAGGCGCCTCTCTCCTTGTATCTATTGCTACGATTCTGCCTCCGGTCTCAAAACACACTACAATCATAAAAACGCAGGTTCAGCACCTAAAAACGCACTTTTTTTTTTTGCCGCACTGGAATCAGATGGCATGGGTGTTCATACCCATGCGATCCAATTCTAGCAAAAACGCAGTGCGTTCTGCTTTTTGGGGTGTCGTTTAAACTGACACCTGAAGCAGATCTCATGAATACAGTGCGATTGCTATGCGGTAAACCCATCGATTCTTATGCTTTTCCCACATCACATCAGTGTGAACCGAGAATAAAGATACATACAGAGCTGTGCCTCAGTTTGGGTGCCCCTATAGCTAGCTGCTTGCTGTGGGGGGAATTGGGCGGGGGGGGGGGGGCAGAAGCGCCGGCAGGAAACCCAATAAAAAGAAGATCGTGGCTGCTCTGTGCAAAAGCATTACACAACGCAGGTGAGTATGACATGTTTGTTACCGTGTTTCCCCGAAAATAAGCCCGGGTCTTATATTAATTTTGCCAACAAAAGACACAGTAGGGCTTATTTTCGGGGTAGGTCTTACCATGTAATGCTCTGTCTTCTCTTCCCCTCTCCCTCCCTGCCTGACAGGAATCCCCTCAGTGTAAACCGAGTTAAAATGTTTGTAAAATACTATAATCCACTCTATTACAGTAGTATATAATGTACAAGGTGTTTGTTTCTGTAATATAATTGTGCGAAACACCTTCGTTACAGCGCCGCTCTGCGCTTCTGTGACCCGCCGGAGCTCTCTTCCCCGCAATTATATTACAGAAACACATACATTGTACGTTATATACTACTGTATTAGAGTGGATCATAGGATTTTACAAGCATTTTAAACTAGGGCTTATTTTCGGGGTAGGGCTCATAGTGCAGCCTTCCTGGGAAATAACGCTAGGTCTTATTTGCGGGGTAGGGCTCATAGTGCAGCCTTCCTGGGAAATAACGCTAGGTCTCATTTTCGGGGTAGGTCTAATTTTCGGGGAAACACGGTAGTTTAAAACAAAAAAACCTGAGACTTTAGTATCACTTCAACATAATTCACATTTGTTTTTCGGCCTGGTTATTAACAGATACAAGATTGCAGTATCCCTATTTTCATTTCCACACACACACACGAATTATTCACTTACCTGGATGATTGGGTGCCCTCCGGTAGAGGCTTTCACTGCCCCGCGGCTGCCCTCTGTCTCATAATGGGCACGATGGTGTTGTTTCGGCTGCACTTCAATCTGGAGTTCGTAGGATCCGGTCTGACTCGGCAGAGGCCACTCCAGAGCAGGAAGTGAGGCAACTGGGATGCTGCAAAAAGCAGTAGAAATGGTTAATGATCCCTGGTTAAGACATAATAAATGCAAGTAATCTTGCCTGACAAGAGGGTTTCATGGTACACCTAATGCATGTAATAAAAGTCACTTATATAGCACTAAACAAGCTCTGTAAAGCCACAATACTTTTCTGATGAAATGCATGTTTACCTGTATTATTTTGTTTGAAACTTTTTACAGCTATTTCTGTATGTTCTTGTTAAAGTGGTTGTAAACCCTTCCATATACCCAGTGCAGTGATTGGCCTCAGGTAATACACATGGATGAAACAAATCCTTCTATAAAAAATTATACGCTGTCTTCTCTTTTCTCCAGCCTTTCAAAGTGCTGAATTAATAATGCTTGTCTGAGATTCCAGAAAAAAGCGGGGCAGAGAGCCAAGGCCGTCTTTAAGGCAGGGCAAAAGGGGCAGTTGCCCTGGTCCCTGTCATTGTGGGGCCCAGAGCAGCTGCCTTATACTTGCCAACTATCCCAGTTTATATTCCCTTGTCCCTTGAAGATTTAGTCCTGTGCTGTGTCCCAATATCTCAGTGTGAAGTGCTGTTACTAATGATGCCCATTTCTGCCCTATTGCCGTGCCCCTCACTACATACTTGCCAAATATTTCCAGCTTTACTCTGCATGATTCAGAATTTGACCCAGTGTACTGCCTCCTAACTAATCCCATCCCCCCACCACTGCCACAGATCCCAGGAGTCCTAGGATCCCTAGGTGTTTTCTGTCTATTGATGGGTCCCCTCACCTCCCCAGTCCATAATGTGCAGGCAGTGAGGAGATGACGTGCTGTAACCAATCGGTGAGCAGTAATGATGTGCACTAACCTCTAGCGACTAATCAGTGAGCAGTAATAATGTGCAATAACCTCTAGCAACCAATTAGTGAGTGGTAAAGATGTCCAGTAACCTCTAGCAACCAATCAGTGAGCAGTATTGATGTACAGTAATCTCTAGCAACCAATCAACAAACAGGAGCCATGTGCTGTAACCTTTAGCAACTAATCAGTGAGCCGTAATGTGTGCTATAACCTCTAGCAGCCAGTCAGTGAGCAGTAATGATACGTTGTAACCTCCAATAATCCTGGCCCAAAAAAGTGTTTGCCCAGGGTCCAATCAATATTATAGACGGCCCTGCGGAGAGCTGAAGTTACATACTGCAGAGCTCAGAGAGGAGAGGACTGAGAGCTGATTGGAGGGAAGAGACAAATCCCCCCCCCCCCTTTCACGCAGCACACAGAAACAGAGCTGAGGCTGTCAATCAGCTGGAGATCCCCCCCCCCCTTTTTTTTTCTCTTGGTGTCAGGAAAACTTGTCAGAAGAGACTCATCCTGATAGCAGAGGAAGGAGGCAGCAGACAGAAATGACAGTGCTCTAGACTTAGACAAGTACACACTATAGAGGGATGTGCTTTGTTCCTATTTCATGTCTGAGGTTTACAACCACTTTAAATAAAGTAATAGTAACAGCTGGAAGGGCCACGCCTCGCACTTTGGGAGTCATGCCATTCCAGCAACTTTAATCAGGCTAGTGACATTGGAAAGTACAGGGTGCTTTTTGCCACAACAAAGCAGACCTGTGACTCCCAGGCCACAAAATCCACTCATGTCGGGCAGAATATTGTTTGCGATGCTACATCTGACTGCAGCAGGGGTGGTTTCCAGGACAGGGTTCGAGTCAGTTCTACAAGTTCTTGTAAACAGTTATGGTTTAAAGTGGAAGTACCATTTCAGAGTCCCCAGGGAGAAAAGCACTAAAGACATATAAATGTCATTTATAGACGAGCAATACTGATTTTTGGCCACAAGGAGAGATGTAATGCAGGGCCAAGACTAAGGGGGGGGCAGGGGGGGCAGCTGCCCCTGGTGCGGCATTGGGAGGGGCGTCACAGCTGGTACTGATCCTCTAGCAATTAGTGAGTGTTTTGCTGCTATACTCTTAGGAGTGTTAAGCAATTCCACTATGCTCCGTATCCTGATGGGATGGCTGATAGTTTTAAGAGGTGTAGGCAGAACTATGTACATACAGACTATACATTTTTGAGTAGAAAATCCCTAAATGAGAAAA
The DNA here is from genome assembly GCA_037952835.1 of Lithobates septentrionalis. Taxonomy (NCBI): domain Eukaryota; kingdom Metazoa; phylum Chordata; class Amphibia; order Anura; family Ranidae; genus Lithobates; species Lithobates septentrionalis. The sequence continues at coordinate 10,321 of JBBDGP010002972.1, forward strand.
CAAATCTATACCGGTAAAGCTCTATAAATGCCCGGCGCTCCAGTGGAGGGGCAGAGCAGAGAGCCCGAGCCAGCAGCTCCCGCCCCCAGCACAGCCTGGCGGCACAGTGTCTCCGAGCATCACTGGCGCCCCCGCGCCTCTGGCCAAATGCGGTACTGCACATCCCAGCAGCTTGAATCCTGCTGGTCTTGCAAGACAACGCTCGCAAACTGAATCAGGATTCAAAAACCTCGCAATACAAGGTTTCACTGTAAAAGGAATAAAAGTATTCAATGTAATTCACTGTAAAAGGAATCAAAATATAAAAAATTAAGGGAAAAGTGTAAAAAAATAAAAAATAAACAATAAAAAAAAATGAACAATTGTTAAAGCGCCCCCATCCCCTTGTGCTACATATGTAGATCACGCCCGCATATGTAAACGGTGTTCAAACCACACATGTGAGGTATCGCTGCGATCGTTAGAGCGAGAGCAAAAGTTCTAGCGCTAGACCTCCTCGGTAACTCTAAACTGGTAACTTATAAAAAATGTTAAAGCGTCTTCTACGGAGATTTTTAGGTAACGTAGTTTGTCGCCATTCCACGAGCGTTTGCAATTTTAAAGCATGACATGTTAGGTATCTATTTGCTCTACGTAAAATCATCTTTCTCGAATTACAAATATTGTGTTTTTTTGTTTTTTTTTTTAAATTCATGAAAAAGTATTTTTTTCCCAAAAAATAGCGTTTGAAAAATTCCTGCGCAAAAACCGTGTGACATAAAAAATTGCAGCGACCACCATTTTATTTCCTAGGGTCTCTGCAAATTTTTTTTTTTAATGTTTGGGGGTTCTGAGTAATTTTCTAGCAAAAAAAAAATGAATTTCACATGTAGGAGAGGAGTGCCAGAATTGGCTTAGGTGGCAAGTGGTTAAACTGGACGTCTTGCTTTAAATTCACACTGTGTTATGTAGATGGAAATAAAATGAGGCACATGTGACCTGATGAAAGCAGTAAACAATAGCAAGTGTTTCTAAGTGCTCATTATCCATATGTAAATATTTTTAAACATCCTAGAATGTAACCTTCCAGTCTGAGTGTTTCCTTTTCTATGTAGAAAAGGGAATACAACTTTCGCAGTGCTCTGTATCCACAGGAAAAGAACTGTATTGTATCCCTAAGGTGCATAAAGACAATATGGCGCATTCTCCAGCTTGACAGCACAAAAAGTCTTTTTGAACAGGTTCAACAACTAAAGTTGAAAACAGAGGTTTTTTGTTGTATGCATTTGCAAATATAAGTAAAACAAACATTACTGCAAAAAACTGAAAGCACGCGTATTGTTGTACTTCCTTTAGGAAGGAAGGGGAAACCTTCAAGGCATGCCCGCTCGTAAATGTATTTACTTTTATGTGCAAATGTATACAACATAATCCTGTTTTTACCCTAAAATGTGGATAAAGCTTGTATAGGCTTTTTGTTCTGAGTAGCTGGAGAGTATGCTGGGGAATTCCCCTGACGATGTCTTTTTGATGACGAAACGCATTGGGTGGAGCCATGGTATGTGACGTCACCACGCAACAGAGCAGAGCAAAACGTGGCTATATTTGGGATTGGAGTGGATTTTGGTTTAAATACATTTTTTTCTGTAATAATATACTGCACCATGAGAGTGTCCTTTCTCTTTAAGCTGCATACATCGCTGAATGCATGAGGCCGCTGTTGCCGGGTTGGGTTCTAGCTGAGCCTGACCTTCGATTGCGGTTTGCCTATCTGGGTGATCATCTGCGCTGTTTGGCTGCCTGAATTGGGGGTCAATCATGTTCGATAAGAGGCTGTGTGTGTCACTGGGAGCGGTGGAAGGTCTTCTCTTTTGGTCACACTTATTTCTTACTGCTTATTCCACCCAGATTTGATATGGACTTTATATTCATCTGAATTGAACCTGTATATAATAAGCGCTACACTTCCTCGTTTTAATCTATGTTGAGGAATTGTATTGTTCTGAAGATTCCCATCTGTCAGTGTGAGATTTCTGTGTGTTTATGACCTCGGTAAGCAAAGAATCTTTATTATTGCACTCATGTAAAGCTGAATAAGCTTATTTTTGGGCCTTGTTCCTCACGTATTGAGCAATGAGGGGTCTTTATGTACCAAGTGTCAGCAAGTCATTTCAACATTTTCTTTTACTTCTCCATTAATCTTGCCTCATTATTCATGGAATATCTGCTACCTCACCGCAAAACCATAATTCATTGAAAGAGTAGTTGTTTAAAAGAAAGGGTGGTAAATCCCGCCTTCTTATCAATAAGGCCCCACCCACCTACAGAACATCTGCTCAGCCTGCCTCTATACCACTAATAGTTCCACCCATTCTGCATATTGTTGTAGGGAAGCTAGCTTTAGGATCGGTAGCGGCCATACGTTAGGGGCGCACGGGTGTCGCCCCCCTCCCTAGCCATGCGTCTGGCCCCCTGATCTGTATGCAGGGCGCCGGACGCATTGATTCCAAATTGTTTTTTTTTTAAATTTTGAAGCACGTGAGGTTCTAATAGGCTTCAAAAAAGGGTGGGCTCGGGGGCGCAGAGCAATGCGCCCAAAGCCCATCCAGTTGTGTGACAAATGCAAATGAATATTCGCTATTGTAAAACTGATTCTCCTCCCGGCCAATCAGGAAGTGGGTCGTGAGACCCATCAGCCGATTGGCCGATAGGAGACCCGATCAGATTGGCCTCCAGGAGGAGGAGGGAGGAGATGCAGTGGAAGCGAGGAAGCAGCCGGAGAGGACAGCCCGAAGAGAAGCCGACGCTAATGTGGCCAGCGATTAAACTGAATTTGACACCCCTGATTTACCCTACCCAAGCTCTTCCAAGGTCTTCACTCTGTGGCTGTCAGGGTTGGCTCAGCCCTTCCTTCTCTGAGCTGGGCGCTCAGCTGTCGGCTAATTGCCAGCTCTCATCTATCTCCACAGTTAACCAGCTGTTGTGGATCTGCTCGTCAGTCCCGCCTACTTAAAGATCTCCAGCTCACTTCATTCCTGCCTTCGCCTTGGTCACATCACAAGAAACCATCTCCTGCGTTCCTGTTTAAAGACTGGCTTTGCTGACATCCCTTCTGGCTCCTTATCCTGCTTGCTGTTCCTCTACTTGGATCCCTGACTTCTGGCCTGGCCGATTACCCGATCTGGTTACTGAACTCTGGCTTGGCTGACTACCCGATCCGGTTACTGGACTCTGGCTATGCTTTGACTACACTTACTCTATTTACCTTTTTAATTCTATTAATAAACAAGTGTGATTTTACTGTACTTCTGTCTCGCTCTGGTTCATGGTTTCTGACAGTGGCCTGCTGGATACTACAGAAATGGAAAACAATGGAAAACCTGTCAAACTTTAAGGCTGGGTTCACACTTACGCGAATTGGATGAGGGTTTCCCCGCATCCAATTCGCATGACATGAGAGTGTGCCCGGATCTCAATGAAGCCGGTTCACGCATCTCCGGGGCGGCCACGGAGCGTACAGCAAAAGGGTCCTGTGCATCTTTGGCTCCGTTTCAGGTTCCGAATTCAGGCAAAAATTGGGACCTGTTTCGCTCCTGAATTGGAGAACAGGGAAGCACCGGACGCCCTGCTGTGAGCCGCTCCGCACATAGTGTGAACCCGGCCTAAATGAAAGATAAGATGGCTTTGCACAGGATTTAATGGAGATTATATTGCACATGTGCAGAATAAGCAGAGCCTGTCTCCAATATATTTGAGGAGGATGTTGTGTGGCACCCAGCAGGCTATACATTGAATATCTAGGTAGAGTGGGTACAGGTAAAGTTATGACTTTGGAGGAGGACCAATAAAGCACCTCTGTACAGAGAGCCCTGTGCAATAACATTAGAATACAAGCCTTCTTTGGTGTTAACATAACAATATGAATGACTTTTGTGTTTGCGGCTTTGAAGAAGACTCACTCTGTTTTCTAATGACAGTGGAATGTAAGACTCTCAAAGTGCATCTTTATACCTTGAAGGTATAACTTACATGTTACATGGACAAAGCAGATAGCTGGTGGGTGGGCTGAACTCCCGTGACCCCTTGGATCTCCTAAGCACAGGGTTGGTGCCTCAGCTACACTAAGAAAACTACTTTGACAGAGTACGAAGGTTTTAGGCAATCCTCTCTTTGAGATATATACACTAAATTTCCAAAAGTATTGGGACGCCTGCCTTTACACGCACATAAACTGTAATGACATCCCAGTCTTAGTCCGTAGGGTTCAATATTGAGTTGGCCCACCCTTTGCATCTATAGCAGCTTCACCTCTTCTGGGAAGGCCGTCCACAAGGTTTAGGAGTGTGTCTATGGGAATGTTTGACCATTCTTCCAGAATCCCGTTTGTGAGGTCAGGCACTGATTTTAGATGAGAAGGCCTGGCTCGCAGTCTCCGCTCTAATTCTCTCTGCAGGCCAGTCAAGTTCCTCCACCCCAAACTTGCTCATCCATATCTTTATGGACCTTGCTTTGTGCACTGGTCCAAATCATTTGGTGGAGGGGGGATTATGGTGTGGGGTTGTTCTTCAGGGGTTGGGCTTGGCCCCTTAGTTCCAGTGAAGGGAACTCTTAAGGCGTCAGCATACCAAGACATTATGGACAATTTCATGCTCCCAACTTTGTGGGAACAGTTTGGGGATGGCCCCTTCCTGTTCCTACATGACTGCCCACCAGTGCACAGAGCAAGGTCCGTAAAGACATGGATAAGCGAGTTTGGGAGGAGGAACTTGACTGGCCTGCACAGAGTCCTGACCTCAACCCAATAGAACACCTTTGGGATGAATTAGAGCAGAGACTGTGAGCCAGGCCTTCTCGTCCAACATCAGTGCCTGACCTCACAAATGCGCTTCTGGAAGAATGGTCAAACAATCCCATAGACACACTCCTAAACCTTGTGGACAGCCTTCCCAGAAGAGTTGAAGCTGTTCTAGCTGCAAAGGGTGGGCCAACTCAATATTGAACCCTACGGACTAAGACTGGGATGCCATTAAAGTTCATGTGCGTGTAAAGGCAGGCGTCCCAATACTTGGTAAATTAGCGTATATAATTCCAAGAGAGAATTGCCTAAAACCTTTGTACTCTGTCAAAGTAGTTTACTTAGTGCAGCTTAGCCACCAACTCTGTGCTTAGGAGATCTAAGGCTTGAATGTGCGTGTAAAGGCAGGCGTCCCAATACTTTTGACAATATAGTGTATACATAGGCCTTTCCAAATGGAGAATGAATTTCCAGGTAATGTCACACCAATAAATGATCGTATCACTCAGTGGGTTTCAAGAGACACTTTCACTTTTGAAACCCAGAGGTTTCCAATTATTCAGGCCCCTCCTGCCAACCCACTGATGCTCACCTTGCTAGGGCTCCCCAGCCACTTCTTCCTATGTCCTCAGTGTTGGCTAATGCCAAACGCCAAGACGAGTGGTGGCCTCACTCCTTCTGTAATGTGACCGTGCTTGGGCCTAGCGATACTTCATTAGGCCCAAACATCTTCACGTGGCAGAAGGCCCTCTGTAAGGCACTTGAATTGGCAGAGTTAGAGTGTCTCATTAAAACAAGGTATTATCTGTGTGTAACTAATATACCAACCCATGGACAATCACTTCAAGGCCTGTTTTAAAGGTGGACCTGTTATTAAAAATTGAATTCCAGTCATCGTTCCCACAACACTTGCTTAAACTGAAAAACAGTAGAAGGAGGCTCAACCATAACCTTGTCATGACCAAATTGTTCCTCTCGGAAAGCCATGGCTGCCAACCACCATTGACATGTGCCACATAATCTCTGCTAAAAAGAGGAACCGAGTTCTCTTCGCCTGATTTCCCCCTTCAGTGGAAATCACATGGATGTCTACAATGGGATCCTGAAGCAGTGGTTTCTAAAACCACTTGTCTATGTGTTTCTGCTGACCTTTACGAGTTTAAAGTGGTTGTAACCCTCAGACATGAAATATGAACAAAGCATCTCCCTCTATAGCAGGGTTTCTCAACCAGGCTTCCATAGGGTTCCTCCAGAGGTTGCTAGGGGTTCCTTGAGCAATGAGAAGTTTTTGCCTCTCAGATAAGTTCCCACCTACTCCAGTGATCTTTTTGGCTATCTACAAGGAGGTCATTCTTCCCAATGACCATAGTTATAAGGAGCATTCTTCCCTATCACCATCACATTCATTTATCATGAGTTATAAATAAAGTCATTTTTAGCAGGGGTTCCCTGAGGCCAGAAAATAACTTCAAGGGTTCCTCTGTGTTGAAAAGGTTGAGAAAGGCTGCTCTATAGTGAGTACTTTTCTCCCAGAGCACTAAAGGGTTGATTTACTAATGGTAAATAGACTGTGCATTCTGCAAGTGCAGTTGCTCCACAGCTTAATAAATGAGCAAAAGCTCAGCTGACTTCCATCATCCAATCATGTGCAAGCAAAAATGCAATTTTTTTCTTTTTTTTTTAATTATTTTCCTTGCATGTGATTGGGTATTTTTTTGCAAAGTGAAGAATTACCTCATTTACTAAGCTCTGGAGCAACTGCAAAGTGCCCAGTGCCCAGTCTAGTTGCCAGCGGCGGCCCGTCTATTAGGGGCGCCCGGGCACTGCCCCCTCTCCCCTCGCCACCTCTTATATAGGGGTGCTGAAATTAATCGTTGCATCGATGCATGGCGATTCGGGTGTCCCCGATGCGGCATCGATGCATAAAAACCGGAAAATCGATGTCCGGTGGCGTCATTATTAGTAGCCCCGCCCCTCCCGGGAAAGCGCTCCGACCATATTTTTAAAATGTCTTTATTTTAATAAATGTATTACAATGGATGCTGTGCCCCCGCTGTATGTGCTTTTTAAAAAACAATGTCACTTCATACCGAATTTCGCCGGTATATGATCATGTGACTCCCGGCCCATCCCGCCCCTCTCCGCTCTCCTCTTCGCTCTCCTCTTCCGTCTCCTGAGTCCTGACGTCAGCGGGGATTTCTCAGTCCCGCCCGCCTCTCTTCTGATACGATAACTAGTCAGCGGGCGGGACTGAGAATTCCCCGCTGACGTCAGGACTCAGGAGACACGTGAGAGGAGAGTAGAGAGGAGAGCGGAGAGGAGCGGGATGAATAATAGACTTCAAAATCGGATGGGCTCGGACATTCTGAGTATTTCCTTTTCTATGTAGAAAAGGGAATACAACTTTCGCAGTGCTCTGTATCCACAGGAAAATAACTGTATTGTATCCCTAAGCTGCAAAAAAGACAATATGGCGCGTTCTCCATGCTTGACAGCACAAAAAGTCTTTTTGAACGGGTTCAACAACTAAAGTTGAAATCAGAGGTTTTTTGCTGTATGCATTTGCAAATATAAGTAAAACAAACATCACTGCATAAACTGAAAAGCAGGCGTATTGTTGTACCTTTAGGAAGGAAGGGGATACCTTCAAGGCATGCCTGCTCGTAAATGTATTTACTTTTATGTGCAAATGTATACAACATAATCCTGTTTTTACCCTAAAATGTGGATAAAGCTTGAATAGGCTTTTTGTGCTGAGTAGCTGGAGAGTATGCTGAGGAATTCCCCCGACGATGTCTTTTTGATGACGAAACGCATTGGGTGGATGCACCGCCCCCTTTCTCCTCGCCACCCCCTATATGCATAATGGATGCTTTAATTACAGCGGCGGGGTTTTTTTTTAAGCACCTGGTTAGAGCCAGAGGCTCTAATAGACTTCAAAACCGGGTGGGCTCGGACAGCAGAGGATGCAACCAGAGCCCACCCAGGTGTGTTACAACAGCGAATGAATATTCGCTGTTGAAACACTGATCCTCAATCCGGCCAAGCAGAAGCGGGTGTGCAACCCGTTTTCCGATTGGCCGAAAAGAAAAGACTCCTCGCGATTGGCCACCGAGGGGGAGGGAGGGAAACGGATAACCCCTGGAGAGCAGGAGAACGGGAGGCTACTGACGCCGAGCAGGTGAAGCCACCGGTGATGGGAGGATGAGTGCTACTGACCATGGGGGGGGGGGGGGGAGTATCATACTGTTTGCCGCCCCTCCTCTGCTATCAGAATGAATCACTTCTGAAAAGTCTTTCTATGAGTTATAATCTTGTCAGCTGCTATGTGCAAAAACAATATTTTTCTATGTGTGAAGAATACAAAAAAATGCCCAAAAAAATATTAGTAAATAATAAATTACCTGCCAGCACCCCAACACACTCCCTGTTTAAAATGTGTATAGCAATCAATTTTCTCAATGGTGCAGCGCTCCTCATATAAATAAATATTCACCTGTTGGTCAGATGTGCATCAAACATAAATTATAAAACTTTAAAAAAAGAAAATAAAAAAATTTTAAACAACAAAAAAAAAAAAAATTCTGATGCACGTGACCAACAGATAGGAGAATATTTATTTATAGAAGGAGCGCTGCACCATTGAGAGAATTGAAACGTTTTTCTGACACCAAGAGAAAAAAGGTGACAGGGGAGGGAGCTCCAGCACACAGCCTGTAATTGACAGCCTCAGCTCTGTTCCTGTGTGTGTGTGTGTGTATGGTGGTTAGGGTTGCCACCTCATCCCTTTAAACCCGAACACCTATTAATTACACAGGTTCTCTGGCTGATCAAGGTGGTGATTAAACTCACTTGGTGCCTTCACTTAGCCTCAGAACCTGTGTAATTCATAGGTGTTCGGGTTTAAAAGGAATGAGGTGGCGACCCTACTGGTGGTCCCTTCCCTCCAATCAGCTCTCTGCGCTTTTTCTCACTGAACTCGGCAGTGTGTAATTTCAGCTCCCCGCCCCCTTTTTTCTGAACTCTCAGACAAGCTTCAGCACTCTGAACGGCTGTGGAGAAGAGAAGACCGCAGGTACACAGGTACAACGTACGTAGGGGGGCTTTGTTTCATCTCTGTGCATCACCCGAGGCCAGTCATTTCACTGGATATATGTGAGGATTTACAACCACTTTAATAGTACTGAGTGAGCAGATAAACAGAGGATCGTATTAATGACAGCAAATCCCAAACAATGTACAGCATATACATAAAGTGATGTAAAAACACCGGTTTTGGCAACATCTGGTGACCGTGAGTGAGCAAGGCTCACCTAGATTTAAAGTTTGAGAAATTAACTGGGGGTTTACTAAAGCTGGAAAGTGCAAAATCTGGTGCAGCTCTGCATAGAAACCAATCAGCTTCCAGGTTTTATTGGCAAAGCCTAATTGAACAAGCTGAAGTTAGAAGCTGATTGGCTCCCATGCAAAGCTGCACCAGATTCTGAGTGCTCCAGTTTTATACCCTGTTTCCCCGAAAATAAGACCTAGCGTGATCGTCGGTGATGGCTGCAATATAAGCCCTACCCCCCCCCCCCCCCAAATAAGCCCTAGTTAAAGTCCTTGTAGGTCTTATTTTCAGGGTAGGGCTTATTTTCGCTGAAACAGGGTAGGGCTTATTTTCGCTGAAACAGGGTAGGGCTTATTTGGGGGGGTAGGGCTTATATTGCAGCCATCACCAACAATCACGCTAGGTCTTATTTTCGGGGGAAACAGGGTAGTAAATCTCCCCCACTGTTCTTGTTACTGAGACCAACCTTTTCTACCATACTGCTTCGAAAAAAATCCAAAGCAACTTTTTGGTTACTATGAGCAACAAGGACAGTGCTTTGTTCTTTTTTTTTTTTTTTTTTGTGTATGTCAGATATCGAAGACTTTAATAAAATAAGTATATATTGTCTGTACCTGTAGTAGGGCATGGCAGGTACCAGCTGATTTGTCCAGGTCGGTGGCATAAGTAGGATAGATCCTGCATCTGAAGTCTTCCTTTCTTCATGCTCATAAGGCCCAAGGTAGTCCTGAGGCTGGAAAACATGGCACGGCATGCTCTTATGGGGAGACATCGGAGAAGGGTCTGGACTGGTTCTCCACATTTTTGATGGTACACCACATGAAGAATCAGAAGCAAGGCCCAGGTCGTCCATAGGGTGTTGAGGAGCAGAAGGGTGACCGTAGCTCACAGAAGAGCTATCATCTGGTTGGTGAACACAAGGTGATGCCCCGGGAGATGGTGTTCTTGAGTGTCGTGGAGAAACACTGGTTTGGTGGCTATTGTTGACCTCAGCACAATACCTTCTCTTTGCCCCTGGGGAAGACGGCCGTGAGTTGGGTCGAGGAGATGGAGAACGTGGTCCCAGGCAGCTTTCCTCTAGGATGCCTTCCCTTGGTGACATTATTGGAGGTCTAGGAGAATAAGGACGGATGGTTTGAAAGTGTGAAGACAGGTCATCATTAGGACCATTTTTTGGTGAAAGGCAAGGAGATGTGCAAGGAGAGAAATTAGTCTCTGAAATATAACTTGTTGATGAGGCACTGCTGCCGGGGCTCACGCAAGCTGTATCTCTGTAGTCAGTAGGGTAGCAAGGTTGCAATCTCATGTTACCAAAGTCTGACTGATGTTCTAACAATGTTTCTGAATCTCTGTGGTAGGAACCACCTGAATGAAACAGTTCATGAGATGGCGTGATCTTAATCAGTGGACTCAAAGCTCGAGCCCCAGCAGTCTTTTGAGGGTCTAAGAGGAATTTTGACCCTACGCTATTATCCTGTTCATATCTGTAAAATGGTTGTGGGGGGTAATTATAATTCGGAAGGTTAGGCTTGATACCATAGGCATAGTCGGAGACATCACCATGACTGTACGAATCTCCCGAGAGGCAGTTGATTTTATGTGGAGTCGGTTCTTCTGGAAAAAGAAGGGTCTTTTTTTAATTTTAAATACGGTTACATGAGGCTCACAATCATGGAAAATTAAACCGATTGCCCATTGATTAAATAATATCATAAAAAAATGATAGGTTATTTCTGAAGGAGGATAATCAAACCCAAATTATATAACGTAATTTGAAAATGGGAACACCTCTCTTCAGTTTGGGAAGGAGGGTCTATTGCGAACAACTATGACCATGACAAGGGCCTTGGTAACGTGGTTAAAGGGACAGCTTAGGTGACATCATCTGAACCAATGGGTGAAGCCATCTTAAAAACTTCACATTTGGGTGGTGATTTATGTAAGTACCTTCTTACTCAGATATGATTGGCAACTTCTTGGATTATCTATTATATGTCCCTGAGCTTATTTCCATATACACTATATTACCAAAAGTATTGGGACACCTGCCTTTACACGCACATGAATTTTAATGGCATCCTAGTCTTAGTCCGTAGGGTTCAATATTGAGTTGGCTCCGCCCTTTGCAGCTATAACAGATTCAACTCTTCTGGGAAGGCCGTCCACAAGGTTTAGGAGTGTGTCTATGGGGATGTTCGACCATTCTTCCAGAAGAGCATTGGTGAGGTCAGGCACTGATGTTGGACTAGAAGGCCTGGCTTGAAGTCTCTGCTCTAATTCATCCCAAAGGTGTTCTATCGGTGTTGCAGTCAGTCAAGTTCCTCCACCCCAAACTTGCTCATTCATGTCTTTATGGGTTTTGCTTTGTGCACTGGTCCAAACCATTTGGTGGCGGGGGGGGGGGGGATTATGATGGGGGGTTGTTTTTCAGGGGTTAGGGTTGGCCCCTTAGTTCCAGTGAAGGGAACTCTTAAGGCGTCAGCATACCAAAACATTTTGGCCACTTTAATGCTCCCAACTTTGTGGGAACAGTTTGGTGATGGCCCCTTCCTGTTCCAACATGACTGCGCACCAGTACACAAAGCAAGGTCCATAAAGACATGGATGACTGAGTTTGGGGTGGAGGAACTTGACTGGCCTGCACAGAGTCTTGACCTCAGGCCGATAGAACACCTTTGGGATGAATTAGTGCGCATACTTCGAGCCAGGCCTTCTCGTCCATATAAGTGCCTGACCTCACAAATGCACTTCTGGTGCTCAGTCATGTTGGAACAGGAAGGGGCCATCCCCAAAGAGTTCCAACAAAGTTGGGAGCCTCAAATTGTCCAAAATGTCTTGGTATGCTGACGCCTTAAGAGTTCCCTTCACTGGAACTAAGGGACCAACCCCAACCCCTGAAAAACAACCCCCCACCATAATCACCCCTCCACCACATGATTTGGACCAGTGCACAAAGCAAGGTCCATAAAGACATGAATGAGCGAGTTTGAGGTGGAGGAACTTGACTGGCCTGCACAGTCCTGACCTCAACCCGATAGAGCACCTTTGGGATGAATTAGAATGCAGACTGCGAGCCAGGCCTTCTCCTCCAACATCAGTGCCTGACCTCACAAATGCTCTTCTGGAAGAATGGTCAAACATTCCCATAGACACCCTCCTAAACCTTGTGGACGGCCTTCCCCGAAGAGTTGAAGATGTTATAGCTGCAAAGGGTGGGCCAAGTGAATATTGAACCCTACGGACTGAGACTGGGATGCCATTAAAGTACATGCGCGTGTAAAGGCAGGCGTCACAATACTTTTGGTAATATAGTGTATGTAGTATTTGCACTTCAAGGTCCCTTTGCCGTACTGGCTGCTGGTGCTGTAGCATTGCGCTGTCCATTTTATGGTTGTTACGGTTGTAACTACTGTTTGTATTTTCTTTATTGCAAAGAAGCAATAAAGAAGAATTTTCAAAAATAAATAAACTTTACATTTATGGCTCTGTCTAGTGCATTCCAATTCTGAATAGCTGTGTGTAACTACTGTGATTGATATCAGATTCTTGTATCAGTTTGAAGGACATAAAAGGTGAATATTAATCCTCTTAAACATGCATTGTTATTATTGTTTGTTATATATTCATACATCTAATGAGTTCTTGCAGAGATTCACAATATGACTTAAACCAGCACTCATAATCATAGCTCAAGCTTCACATTACATTCACCTAAATAGCAAAAATATCCAAAAAGAGTTGCTTTTGCATTGATTTTGCTCATGTATCTTTATATTTTATCTTTTAATTAGTATTAATATAATTTTAAGGTGATTTCAAATCTATGATTTTTTGGAAACGTTTTATGTCACTGCCTTTAAACCTACCCATTATTTATATATATATAATAGTCATTTCTTTTGGGCTCAACTTTGTAAATTTTAGAAAAGTGTAACAATATAGACCTGTTTAACACCTATGTGATAAAATGATTATCTATAATAAATTATCAGACATTGGGGTTGATTTACTAAAACTGGAAAGTGAAAAATCTGGAGTAGCTCTGCATAGCTCCCAATTTTTTTATTTTTTTTGTCAAAGCTAATTTAGTACTGCACTATATATAGCCAAAGGACGGCTACTATAGTTCTGGGAGGGCGCCCACAGACGTTCTCCTAGAACCCCGCCCCCCCTACGGCGCACATCAAGCACGCTCTGTGGCCGCTGTGTCCTTAGGACACAGCTGATCACAGATCGGGGTAAAGGGCCAATCACAGCGGCCCTTTACCATGTGATCAGTTGTGTCTAATCACAGCTGATCATGTGTAAATGGACTTGCCGTTTATCGGCATTCCTTTCCTCCCATGCTGTCTCTGCGCAAGGCTATCGGCACACTGTTTTCACTGATAATCAGGCCTCATCAGTGCCGCCTCACAAGTGCCCATCAGTGCAGCTTATTACTGCCAATCAATGCAACCTCATCAGTATGCCTCAAGAGTGCAGCCTCATCAGTGCCCATCAGTGCAGCTTAACAATGCCAATCAATACAGCCTCATCAGTGCCCATCAGTGCAGCTTAACAATGCCAATCAATACAGCCTCATCAGTGCCTATCAGTGTAGCCTCATCAGTGCCTATCAGTGCAGCCTCAATAGTCCTCATCAGTGCCTATCAGTGTAGCCTCATCAGTGCCTATCAGTGTACAGTGTAGCCTCATCAGTGCCTATCAGTGTAGCCTCATCAGTGCCTATCAGTGTAGCCTCATCAGTGCCTATCAGTGTAGCCTCATCAGTGCCTATCAGTGTAGCCTCATCAGTGCCTATCAGTGTAGCCTCATCAGTGCCCATCAGTGCAACCTATCAGTGCCCATCAGTGCAACCTATCAGTGCCCATCAGTGTAGCCTCATCAGTGCCTATCAGTGAAACCTAGCAGTGCTACCTCACCAGTGCCCATCAGTGCAGCTTATCAATGCCAATCAATACAGCCTCATCGGTGCCTATCAGTGCAGCCTCATTAGTGCCCATCAGTACCCATCAGTGCAGCCTCATCAGTGCCTATCAGTGCCCATCACTGCAGCCTAATCAGTGCCCATCACTGCAGCCTCATCAATGGCAATCAGTGCAACCTATCAGTGCTACCTCACCAGTGCTCATCAGTGCAGCCTCATCAGTGCCAATCAGTGCAGTTTCATTAGTGCCAGTCTGTACAGCCTCATCAGTGACAATCAGTGCAACCTCATCAGTGACAATCAGTGCAGCATCATCAGTGCTACCTCACTAGTGCCCATCAGTGCAGCTTATCAGAGCCAATCAATACAGCCTCATTAGTGCCCATCAGTGCAGGCTCATCAGTGCAGCCTCATCAGTGCACGTCAGTGAAGAAGAAATCAGCAAAAAAAGAGATTTGCAAACATTTTTAACAAAAACTAAGAAAAACTTTTTTTTCCCAAAATTTTCATTTGTTTAGCAAAAAATAAAAAAAATAAAAAAAAAACAATTAGGATTAAATACCACCAAAGGAAAGCTGTATTTACGTGAAATAAAAATGTTAAAAATGTTAAAAATGTCATATGGGTACAGTGTTGCATGACCGCGCAGTTGTCATTCAAAGCTGAAAATTGACCTTGGCAGGATGTTGGGGGGGGGGGGGGGGTTTGAAAGTGCCCGGTATTGAAGTGGTTAATTGAATAAGCTGACATTAGAACGACTACCATGCAAAGCTGCACCAGGTTTTGCACTCTCCAGTTTTAGTAAATCAACCCCCCCCCCCCCCCCCCCCCGCGCACACTGTCTGTCTGATCAAACTATTTGTAGCCTCTATGGACATGAAACAACCACAATGCTCATGGTAGCCAGAGACCACATGATCTGGATCAGTGCTTCTCAACCCTGTCCTCAAGTTCCCCCAACAGGCCATGTTTGCAGATTTTCCTTTATCTTTCATCAGAGTTCAATGGCTTGGTATTCTGGACAGCTATTTTATCCAAGAGAAATTCCCAAAAAACGGCCAGTTGGGGGTACTTGAGGACTGAGGTTGAGAACCACTGATCTAGACTACCTAAGCCAGTGACCGTGAACCTTGGCACCCCAGATGTTTTGGAACTACATTTCCCATGATGCTCACGCACTCTGCCGTTTAGTGGAGCATCATGGGAAATGTAGTTCCAAAACATCTGGGGTGCCAAGGTTCACCGTCACTGACCTAAGCTGTAGGCCCCATAAAGAAGCTATGGGGCAATGTGTTATTTGCAGAAAGAAAAGGAGCACAGTCGTCCCTCCCTGCTGACTGCTACTTCACCGCTGTGCCCTGTAGTGACAGAGCAGCTGGCGGGATGAACCACAACACCCAGCACTGGCCACACTTATCAGACACAACGGGGTGTGTCAGGAAGCCACGACAGCAGCTCTGTAAGAGACAGAAGACTGGACTCGCAGAAAGACAGATGGGTAAGTATTCAACAGGGTTCTTCAACAATTTGCACAGAGAAGCATAAGGGGGGAAAACCATGTGACCTTCCCCATTCCTGTACATGACACTTGTATGAGAGCGGTGTGGACGGCACGCTTTGATAAAGCATTCGCAGAGCTTTCAGCCCTGATGACATTTTTAAAGTACCATTCAGCTCCAGTTTGTAAATGTCGAACACGGATTCTATTTCGAGTGTTGACTGTCACTTTAAAAATGCTGCTAGCAGGCTTCAGAACTTTTCGAAAGCCCGATGAAGCCTGCTAGCAGCTTGTTTAAAGTGGCAATCAGCTCTCCCATTTGGGATCTGTGTTCAACATTTACAAACTGGAGCTGAACGGTGCTTCAGAAAGCTTCAACAAAGCTTGCTGAAAGCCCTGCAAATTCTTTGTCAAAGCTTGATGTTCACACCGCTCTTGAAGACCGGGGGGAGACTGGCCTTACTTTACTGCAAATGTGTTGCCCGTGCCAATGATGCCCAAAGATCACTTTTAAAAAAAGCAATATTCAGGCAATTTCAACCACTTTCAAAAAACATTTGAACACAAGAAATGACCAAAACAATCAAGGCTAGCTACAATACCATTTCTTGCAACCATGAAAAAAAAATTCTCACGTTGCTAGATAGGTTGCTTTGATCCATTTGATCATTTGTGCAATCAAATGCTATTTTGCTATTGCCTGACAACTGACATGTGTATTGGCCAGCGTGATACTTAAAGTTTTCAATTTGCAAAGCAATCAAATATGAAGCAACACATATAGTAAATAAAACAAAAAAAAAAATATATATATATATATATATATATATATATATATATAATAAAAGGGTGCAAGAAAGAGCAAGAGCTGGTGGGTCAGCCATTCCACATAGAGAGCGATAATGTCAGGTACAAAACAGAAGTACGTTATTTAGTTTCCTCTTTCTAAAGCAAAAGACTTAATTGTTGAATGCCTGACGAAGCCTTCTAGCAGCTTGTTAAAAGTGGCAATCAGCAATCCCATCAGGATCTGCTTTTTTTTTTTTTTTACTGGTGTAAAAGCCCCACTTTAAGTCGCTGATTGCCGCCATTACTAGTAAAAAATGAAAAAACAAGAAAAATGCCATATATATATATACAGTGGCTTGCGAAAGTATTCGGCCCCCTTGAACTTTTCAACCTTTTGCCACATTTCAGGCTTCAAACATAAAGATATAAAATTTTAATTTTTTGTGAAGAATCACCAACAAGTGGGACACAATTGTGAAGTGGAATGAAATCTATTGGATATTTTAAACTTTTTTAGCAATTAAAAAACTGAAAAGTGGTGCGTGCAAAATTATTCGGCCCCTTTACTTTCAGTGCAGCAAACTCACTCCAGAAGTTCAGCGAGGATCTCTGAATGATCCAATGTTGTCCTAAATGACGGATGGTGATAAATAGAATCCACCTGTGTGTAATCAAGTCTCTGTATAAATGCACCTGCTCTGTGATAGTCTCAGGGTTCTGTTGAAAGCGCAGAGAGCATCATGAAGACCAAGGAACACACCAGGCAGGTCCGTAATACTGTTGTGGAGAAGTTTAAAGCCGCATTTGGATACAAAAAGATTTCCCAAGCTTTAAACATCCCAAGGAGCACTGTGCAAGCGATCATTTTGAAATGGAAGGAGTATCAGACCACTGCAAATCTACCAAGACCTGGCTGTCCCTCTAAACTTTCAGCTCAGACAAGGAGAAGACTGATCAGAGATGCAGCCAAGAGGCCCATGATCACTCTGGATGAACTGCAGAGAACTACAGCTGAGGTGGGAGAGTCTGTCCATAGGACAACAATCAGTCGTACACTGCACAAATCTGGCCTTTATGGAAGAGTGGCAAGAAGAAAGCCATTTCTCAAAGATATCCATAAAAAGTCTTGTCTAAAGTTTGCCACAAGCCACCTGGGAGACACACCAAACATGTGGAAGAAGGTGCTCTGGTCCGATGAAACCAAAATCCAACTTTTTGGCCACAATGCAAAACGATATGTTTGGCGTAAAAGCAACACAGCTCATCACACTCAACACACCATCCCCACCGTGAAACATGGTGGTGGCAGCATGATGGTTTGGGCCTGCTTTTCTTCAGCAGGGACAGGGAGGATGGTTAAAATTGAGGGGAAGATGGATGCAGCCAAATACAGGACCATTCTGGATGAAAACCTGTTGGAGTCTGCAAAAGACCTGAAACTGGGACGGAGATTTATCTTCCAACAAGACAATGATCCCAAACATACAGCAAAATCTACAAAGGAATGGTTCACAAATAAACGTATCCAGGTGTTAGAATGGCCAAGTCAAAGTCCAGACCTGAATCCAATCGAGAATCTGTGGAAAGAGCTGAAAACTGCTGTTCACAAACGCTCTCCATCCAACCTCACTGAGCTCGAGCTGTTTTGCAAGGAAGAATGGGCAAGAATTTCAGTCTCTAGATGTGCAAAACTGATAGAGACATACCCCAAGCGACTTGCAGCTGTAATCGCAGCAAAAGGTGGCTCTACAAAGTATTAACGCAAGGGGGCCGAATAATTTTGCACGCCCCACTTTTCATTTTTTTTATTAGTTAAAAAAGTTTCAAAAATCCAAAAGATTCCGTTCCACTTCACAATTGTGTCCCACTTGTTGGTGATTCTTCACAAAAAATAAAAATTTTATATCTTTATGTTTGAAGCCTGAAATGTGGCAAAAGGTTGAAAAGTTCAAGGGGGCCGAATACTTTCGCAAGCCACTGTATCTATATATCTATATATATATATATAGATATATCTATCTATCTATCTATCTATCTATCTATATATATCTATATATATACTGTATCTATCTATCTATATATATATATATATATATATATATATATATATATATATATATATATATATATATATATATATATATATATATATATATATATATATATATATATATATATATATATATATATATATATATATATACATCCTATCGTTTATAGACGCTATAACCTTTGTGTAAACCAATCAATATACGCTTATTGTTTTTTTTTTGTTTTTTTTTACCAAAAACATGTAGCAGAATACATATTGGCCTAAATTGATAAAGACATTTTTATTTTTTTAATTGGATGTTTTATAGCAGAAAGTAAAAAAAAATATTGTTTTATTTCTAAAAATGTCGGTGATTTGTTTATAGTGCAAAAGATAAAAAACGCAGAGCTGATCAAATATCACTAAAACTCAAAAATATATTAATAAAAGGGGTGCAAGAATGAGCAAGAGCCGGTGGGTCAGCCATTCCACATAGAAAGCGATATTGTCAGGTACAAAACATAAAAGTACGTTATTCAGTTTCCTCTTTCTAAAGCAAAAAGACTTCATTTTACAGCCGATTTACTGGTGTAATGTCAGGTGACGAAACACGTAAAAGCATAAATCATGTTTACTGCAAACAGACTTTATTTAGATTCGCTTCCTTTTCTTGTTGCAATTATTTTTTTTTTTTCCAGGTTAATCCCTTGCTACACGTTGGTTGGGAGGATGCCAGTCTCTTTTGTTTTAAAATAAAAAAAATCCCAAACTCCTTCCTAGCAACCCCTGTGGGACGTCACCTGAGTTCATTCCCAAACGTGCCATGTCCTCCGACTCTGCCAGGCTTGTCACCAAGCCAATACCGAGCCGTGGATAATAAGCCTTCATGTCTGGGAATCTCTTGCTACAAAATAGGTGATTTTTTTTCTGTTAGAGCTGTAGCAGAATTTACACAAATACCAATGAGGCAGACCTTGAGGCTGCATTCACACCTGAGCGTAGCATCTCTGAGCGCTTTTCCTGCGTTTTTTTGTGCGATTTTGTCACGCTTTTAATGCGCGACTCGCGCATTTGTATGCAGCGTGCTTTGGCTTTTTTTTTTTATTAGCCAATAGAGAAAACTATTACCTGTTGCATCATTTGTTGCTAGGTATTACAGCTTTTGTTTAGCTTTTCCATTAGCTTTTATTTCTTCTTTTATTATTATTATTCATTTATTATAATGTTTTTTCGTTAGGGTATAGGGGTTCGAGTTCAGTTTAGGTTAGGGTTAAGATTAGGAGTCGGGGGTTAGGGTTAATTATTTATTTTTTTTTAATTTTATGTATTATTATTATTATACAAATAATAAAAAATGAATAAAATGTAAAATAAAATACACAAATAAATAAAAATCATATGAGCTCCTGTCCCTGATTTGGAGCAATGTCACTCTGTCCCTCATATCTCCTCATTTGTCCCTCATTTTGGTCTGATCCATATAGATGTAAATAAAATTCACTTTTTATCTTAAAAAAGTGTTTTCCAGCGCTAAACCTTTCATCTGATTTCTAAATTGCTGCATTTGTAAATTCCAAAATAAAGGAATAGTAGTGGTTAAATAAAAAGCACTTGTGGGTTTAACCAATCTTGTTTTTTTGTGTACAATTCTCCTTTAAGGGGGCGTGGAAAGGGGTGTGTCCTATGCCTGCATACTTTTGCTGATAGGTGTCCCTCATTCCCATCTCACAAAGTTGGGAGGTATGCATTTTTAATGGGGTTTCCTATGGACGTGGTTCTCATCTGTGCATTTTATGGAAAGGGCCAGGGACTTTTTTTTGGTTTTTGGTTCCATAGACTTTAAAAGCGTGTATTGAAATACGCAAAATGCAACCTGCATAGGTGTGAACCAAGCCTAAATGTAAAGTGGTAACCTGTAAAGGCTTTTTAACCACTTCAGCCCCGGACCATCTGGCTGGCCAAATGACCAGAGCATTTTTTTGCGATTCGGCACTGCGTCGCTTTAACTGACAATTGCGCGCTCGTTGCTCCCAAACAACATTGAAATCCTTTTTTTCCCCACAAATAGAGCTTTCTTTTGGTGGTATTTGATCACCTCTGCGGTTTTTTATTTTTTGCGCTATAAACAAAAAAAGAGCGACAATTTTGAAAAAAAAAAGCAATATTTTTTACTTTTTGCTATAATAAATATCCCCAAAAAATATATAAAAAAACTTTTTTTTTCCTCAGTTTAGGCCGATGTGTATTCTTCTACATATTTTTGGTAAAAAAAAAAAAAAATCACAATAAGCGTTTATTGATTGGTTTGCGCAAAAGTTATAGCGTCTACAAAATAGGGGATAATTTTATGGCATTTTTATTAATAATTTTTTTTTTTTTTACTAGTAATGGTGGCGATCAGCGATTTTTATTGTGACTGCGACATTATGGCGGACAAATCCGACAATTTTGACACATTTTTGGGACCATTGGCATTAATACAGCGATCAGTGCTATAAAATTGCATTGATTACTGTAAAAATGTCACTGTCAGGGAAGGGGTTAACCACTAGGAGGGCGATCAAGGGGTTAAGTGTGTCCTAGGGAGTGATTCTAACTGTCTGGGGGGATGGGCTAGCAGTGACACGACACTGCTGAGAGGGAGCAGACGATCGGTGATCGGTGTCCTGTCACTAGGCAGAACGGGGAGATGCTGTGTTTACACTGGCATCTCCCCCGCTCTTCAGCTCCGTGACGCGATCGCGGGCACCCGGCGGACATCGAGCCCGCGGGTCCCGTCACGGAGCTCGCGGCACGCGCCGGGAAATTCAAAGTGACGTACAGGTACGGTACTTTGCCCAGCCGTGCCATTCTGCCGACGTATATCGGCGTGAGCCGGTCTTTAGGTGGTTAAAGCGTCGCCTATGGGATAGTAAAATGGATGGCGTTTGCCACCGTTGCGCGCAATTTTAGTCTTGCCTAGGGCAGCACAAAACCAAAAAAAAAAAAAATACACCACCGGATAGCTTGTCAATATTGGGCACCGCTGGCAACTTGTGCAGTACCACCGCAGCAATGGCCCGACCAGCACTATAGACATACAGTACTGACCCGGCCAAATGGAAAATACCAGCAAGTTATCCTCGTACGTCTTTTGGTGATTGTTAAAAGGATCTCTTGTCTTTAATCTACTTTCATTACAGGCCACAGATGCTGCAGTGGTTACAGTGAGACACTACAAAGCCATGCAACATTGTCCAAAATGAGTCCCTGGTATGTTACAGCTTCTCCCGCCTAATTCATTCCATGCTACTAACAAGGACAAATCATTTCAATTATGGGAGTTTTTTTTTTTTTGGTACTTTGAACATAAGAAAGGAGAACTTCAAAAAGAGTTACAATAAGCTGAACTCTAATGCCGCGTACACAACAACAAATGTTCGATGGGAGCTCGTTGTCGGAAAATCTGACCGTGTGTGGGCTCCATCGGTCATTTTCCGGCGGAATTTCCGTCACACAAAATTTGAGAGCCGGATCTCAAATTTTCCGACAGCAAAATCCGTTGCCGGAAATTCCGATCGTGTGTATACAGAATTTCCGACGCTCAAAACTCCACGCACGCTCGGAGTCAAGCAGAAAGAGACGCACTGGCTATTGAACTTCCTTTTTCTCGGCTCGTCGTAACGTGTTGTACGCCACCGCGTTCATGGTGATGAGTTAGAGCCGCGCGATTAATTCGCAGAGAATCGTTATCGCGATTCTCAGCCCGCCGCGATCGCAACTCTGGATTTGAATGATTCTACGATTCTGACCATTCAAAGCCTGTTTCGGAGCGGAGGGGAGGCCGTCGGAGCCAGCGTGAAACGTCTGACGTCAGTAAAGAAGAACGGGATTGGTCGGTAAGCAGGGCTTTTTTTCTCAGAGAATAGGTTCAGGAGCTCCCTCTTTTCAAGTCACCCCTTGTCTTTGCCCCCTATCCACCTCTGAGCTCCGCCCCTTGGTTCCATCCTCTACCCACCTTCCTGTACGGCCCTTTTTACAG
This sequence comes from Lithobates septentrionalis, assembly GCA_037952835.1. Classification (NCBI taxonomy): domain Eukaryota; kingdom Metazoa; phylum Chordata; class Amphibia; order Anura; family Ranidae; genus Lithobates; species Lithobates septentrionalis. The sequence continues at coordinate 32,692 of JBBDGP010002972.1, forward strand.
AATACAGAACCAAGTATCATTTTGTGGTGCTAAGTAATTTGTATAGATTTTATTAATAAGCATTAAGATATACACCCTGGGAACTGAGTGTTTCCGAGCGGCTCAGAGTGTATCCGAGCATCACAGGCGCCACCCGCACCTCTGGCCAAATGCGGTACTGCACATCCCAGAGGCTTGAATCCTGCTCCTCTTGCGAGACAATGCTCGCAAACCGAGTCAGGATTTAAAAAAAAAAAAAAAACAGCTCGTAGTATTGCAAAACGCTCGTAAACCGCGTCACTCGCAATCTGAGGTTTTACTGTACTTGGCATCCGGGCCAATTCTGACATTTTGCGCCTATATGTAAAAATTTTTGCTAGAAAATTACTTAGAACCCCCCAGACTTTATACAGGCGGTCCCCGGGTTACAAACAAGATAAGGTCTGTAGATTTGTTGAATTTGTTTGTAAGTCGGAACAGGTACATTTTTTAAGTGTAGCCCCAGTCAAAAAAAATTTCAAAAATGTACGTTTTTATGGATAGCATAGGGAAGGGTTTGTTTTGTTGTCTGTGCCCCCCCCCCCCCCCCCCTCACTTTCTGTCCCTGTGACAACTGGATTTTGAAAATTTTTGGGTTGTCATGGAAACAAAGATTGGTGATAAAGCTTCAGTGGAGACATCTTTTTCCCCCCCATGATAACTCTAAGACCCCTTTCACACTGGGGCAGTTTGCAGGCGTTATTGCGCTAAAAATACCGCCTGCAAACCGCCCCTAAACAGCCTCCGCTGTTTGTTCAGTGTGAAAGCCCGAGGGCTTTCACACTGAAGCGGTGAGCTGGCAGGAGAAGAAAAAATCTCCTGCTAGCCGCATCTTTTGAGCGGGGAAGGAGCGGTGTATTCACCGCTCCTGCCCATTGAAATCAATGGGACAGCGCGGCTATACCGCGGCAATACCGCGGCTATAGCCGCGCTGTACGGGTGGTTTTAACCCTTTTTCGGCCGCCAGCGGGGGGTTAAAACCGCACCGCTAGCGGCCGAATACCGCGGTAAAACAGCGCTAAAAATAGCGCTGTTTTACCGCCGATGCCCCCTACCGCCCCAGTGTGAAAGGGGCCTTACAGGAGGGACTTTCCCTTCCTAGGGGTAGATTTCCTCTCACTTCCTGTTGTCTCCCTCCGTTTGTAAGTAGGAGTCTCATGTAAGTCAGATGTTTGTAACCCGGGGACCGCCTGTATATGTTTTTTTTTTTTTTTGCAGAGGCCCTAGAGAATAAAATGGAGGGTGTTGCAATTTTTTATGTCACACGGTATTTAAAAAAAAAAAAAAAAAAAAAAACACTTTCATGAATTAAAAAAAAAAAAACCAGTAAAGTTAGCCCAGTATTTTTGTATAATATGAAAGATGATGTTACGCCGAGTAAATAGATACCTCACATGTCATGCTTTAAATGTGCGCTCGTGGAATGGCGCCAAACTTCAGTATTTAAAAACCTCCATAGGCGATGCTTTAGAAATTTTTACAGGTTACCAGTTTAGAGTTACAGAGGCGGTGGAGTGCTAGCGATATTTCTCTCGCTCTAACGTTTGCAGTGATACCTCACAGGTGTGGTTTAAACACTGTTTATATATGTGGGCGGAAGTATGCGTTTGCTTCTGCGTTCGAGCACACGGGGACAGGGGAGCTTTAAAATATTATATATATATATATATATATATATATATATATATTTTTTTTTTTTTATTGTTTATTTATTTATTTACTTATCACTTTCATTCCTATTACAAAAAATCTAAACATCCCTTGTAACAGGAATAGAGCATGACAGGTCCTCTTTACAGATAAATCTGGGGTGGGTCTAGAAGTCCCCAGATCTCTCCTGTATGCTGGAAAGCCTGAAATAAAAAAAGTGATCTCTGGCTTTCCAGCTAAAAAAAAACGCCAGTGTTTACATCTACCGGCACCCGAATGGAACGTTATGACGTCGCTCCAGGTCTCTGAAGGTCATAGAGATGGCCAGGGACCATCTGGTCCTTAACAGCCGCTATGGTTGTTTTTTTATGAGAAGGAATCGCCAGCAGTAAAAAAAAAGAATGATTTAACCACTTAAAGCCCAGGACGTCATATGACGTCCACCTAGGGATAAGTGGTTAAAAAAAGAATCTGCACAAGTGCCTATATTATACGGTGTTGTTATTCCTCTGAGCGGTTACATTAATGTCTTTAAAGTGGTTGTAAACCCTTACACACCACTTTTACCTACAGGTAAGCCTATAATATGGCTTACCTGTAGGTACTGGAAATATCTCCTAAACCTGCACGGTTTAGGAGTTATTTACCATATACCCTTGCGCTGACGTCATCGGCGCATGCGCACTAAAGCAAGAGCGCGATCATGTCGTTTCTATAGGGCCCGCGCCCTGACCGTCGGCGACTCCAGCCAGTCAGAGAGCCGGAGTCCGTGTCCCCGGAAGGAAGAGTGGTGAGGATGGATGCGGCCACCAGGGGGGACATCGCGGGCTTTGTTTTCAGGTAAGTGGCACATAATGGGCTAGTATGCAATGCACAGTAGCCCATTATGCCTTTACTTTGCAGGGGAATAAAGAGGAAGTAAAACCCATCAGGGTTTACTTCCTCTTTAAATGTGAGCTGCATTGCTTACTGGTGCTGATGCATTGTGGTGCTTTTTGTTTTGTTTACTGTCTTTTCTGTTTGTACTTGTGTACAAAATAATAAAAAAAGAAGTTACAAAAACAAATAAAAAAAGAATAAAAGACCTCTTTGGTCAGCTTTGCCCTGCATCCAGCAACCAGAGAAGTTCTAAACTCATTGCTGTTCTGTGCGGTTCTCTCCTGACCAGCCACATTGACTGACTGCTACTCTGTATGGGATCTTATCTCTGTGGGGCACGTCTGTGGACAGCCATCATAGTTACATAGTAGGTGAGGTCGAAAAAAAAGACACAAGTCCATCAAGTCCAACCTTTGTGTGTGATTAGATCATCTTTTTCATGCTTTGTTCAAGCTATTTATATACAGGTACAGTGGGGAAAATTATTATTTGATCCTCTGCAAATCTTGTACGTTTTCCCACTTGCAAAGAAATGAAGGGTCTATCATTTTTATCATCATAGGTGTATTTTAAATGATAAAGGCAAAATGTCAACCAAAAATCCAGAAAAAACACATAATAAAAATGTTATAAAGCTGCAGCTGCAGTTCAGTGAGTAAAATATGTATTTGATCCTCAAGGAAAACATGACTTAGTACTTGGTGGAGAAACTCTTGTTGACAAGCACAGAGGTCAGACGTTTCTTGTAGTTGGTGACCAGGTTTGCACAAATCTCAGGAGGGATTTTGGTCCACTCTTCTCTACAGATCTTCTCGAAATCCTTAAGGTTTCTTGGCTGTCGCTTGGTAACTCAAAGCTTCAGCTCCCTCCATAAATTCTTTATAGGATTAAGGTCTGGAGATTGGCTAGGCCACTTCAAGATCCTTATGTGCTTCTTCTTGAGACACTCCTTTGTTGCCTTGGTGGTATGTTTTGGGTCATTGTCATGCTGGAAGACCCATCCACCACCCATCATCAGTGTTCTGGCTGAGGGAAGAAGGTTCCCATCCAATATTTTACAATACATGGTCCTGTCCATTGGCCCCTTAATGCGGCAAAGTCAGTCTGTACCATTAGCAGAGAAAAGGCCCCAAAGCATAATCTTTCCACCTCCGTGCTTGACTGTAGGGATGGTGTTCTTAGGGTCATAGTCAGCATTTTTCTTCCTCCAAACACGGCGAATACCCCTCCTCAAGAAGGCGCTCGTACAGTCATGCCAATCAACATCTAAATGATTCAGAGAAGGATTGGGTGCTGTGGTCAGATGAGACCAAAATTGAGCTCTTTGGCATTAACTCGACTCGCCGTGTTAGGAGGAAGAAAAATGCTGACTTTGACCCTTAGAACCCTACAGTCAAGCACGGAGGTGGAAACATTATGCGTTGGGGCTGTTTCTCTGCTAAAGGTACAGGTTGACTTTGCTACATTGAGGGGCCAATGGACGGGGCCATGTATTGTAAAATCTTGGATGAGAACCTTCTTCCCTCAGTCAGAACACTGAAGATGGGTCATGGATGGGTCTTCCAGCATGACAATGACCCAAAACATACCGCCAAGGCAACAAAGTAATGGCTCAAAAAGAAGCTCATGGAGCGGCCTAGTAAGTCTCCAGACCGAAATCCTATAGAAAATGTATGGAGGGAGCTGAAGCTTCGAGTTGCCAAGCGACAGCCAAGAAACCGTAAGGATTTAGAGAAGATCTGTAAAGAAGAGTGGACCAAAATCCCTCCTGAGATGTGTGAAAACCTGGTCACCAACTACAAGAAACGTCTGACCTCTGTGCTTACCAACAAGGGTTTCTCCACCAAGTACTAAGTCATGTCTTGCCTGGGGATCAAATATTTATTTTACTCACTGAACTTCAACTTTATTTATAGCATTTATTTTATGTGTTTTTTTCTGCATTTTTGGTTGATATTCTGTCTCTATCATTTAAAATACACCTATAATAAGAAGTGTAGACCCTTCATTTCTTTGTAAGTGGGCAAACTTACAAAATCGGCAGGGGATCAAATCATTATTTCCCACACTGTATGCTGGAAGAACATAAACGCAGAGAGGGAGCAAATATAAGGTGACTAACAACATAAAACCTGAGCACTGGAAGATCTGGGAACTTTTACCTATCATCTATCTAGAAGCTCAACCTTTTGTTTTGAGCACCAACTCCAAACCAGTTTGGTTTAGACACATACAGGGCAGAAAATGATTCAAAAGGCTTATGTATAGGTTCCTAACAGCGAGTATAACTCAGCATCAGACAAAGGTCCGGTCAAAGCCAGATGAAAAAAAAAAAAAAAAAAACAAACAAACAAACAAAAAAATGCATGATATAATGCTGATACAAGACTGTCATGAGGAACAGGTTATTCCGCCTCTGCTGATTATGTTTAGCTTCCATTATACAGCTGTAAGAAAAGTCTTACAACCACAGCACTTATTAAACAGCTTCACAGTAAGCACTATTCTAATAATAAAAACCCCATCTTCCTATGGCTTGATTAGAGGTAGGGTTGGCACCAGTTCGGGATTCACTCGGACAGTACGGGTTTTGAATCATGCGCCCGGGTTTCAGGCAGACTGAAACCCGGACACGTTATTCAGATTGGGCTGTGACTCCCCAAGTAACCAAGATAGTCACACACAAATCTGTTGCCGCCCGGCTGTCTGGGGGCAGGTTCGGCATCACTGGAGGGGGGGGGGGGCAGGACGATGTCAGCAAGAGAAATTTGGCCACACCCACTGTTCACTGCAGCACGCTATGCGCACCGCAAGCGCTCCCTGGGCCACCCAATGGCTGTTAAAGTGTTCGGGTTTGGCTTGGAGAAAAGGTGGCAACCCTAAGAGAGAGAGAGTAACAGTCTACAAGCAAGTGATGTGCTGGAGGAGACTGGAGTAACCAAATGTATATAGTCGTCCCAACTGATTGCTGTACAGTCAGTCAATTGTTCATTTCACTGGGCATCCCATAAATTCCAAAAACAAACACATGGACTGTTCATTGTCTCCAAGGTATTGGGAAGTGAATGCCGGGCCGGGCAGGGTGACAGGTGGGCCGCATCACTTAGCAGCCCCTACACTTGTATCATGTCCGCAGTCTCTGACCATTTCTTGTATCATGTCCGCAGTCTTTGACCATTTCTTGTATCATGTCCACAGTCTCTGACCATTTCTTGTATCATGTCCGCAGTCTCTGACCATTTCTTGTATCATGTCCGCAGTCTCTGACCATTTCTTGTATCATGTCCGCAGTCTCTGACCATTTCTTGTATCATGTCCGCAGTCTCTGACCATTTCTTGTATCATGTCCGCAGTCTCTGACCATTTCTTGTATCATGTCCGCAGTCTCTGACCGTTTCCTGTATCATGTCCGCAGTCTCTGACCGTTTCCTGTATCATGTCCGCAGTCTCTGACCATTTCTTGTATAATGTCCGCAGTCTGACCATTTCTTGTATCATGTCCGCAGTCTCTGACCATTTCTTTTATCATTGTCCGCAGTCTCTGACCATTTCTTGTATCATGTCCGCAGTCTCTGACCATTTCTTGTATAATGTCCGCAGTCTCTGACCATTTCTTGTATCATGTCCGCAGTCTCTGACCATTTCTTGTATCATGTCCACAGTCTCTGACCATTTCTTGTATTTTGTCCGCAGTCTCTGACCATTTCTTGTATCATGTCGGCAGTCTCTGACCATTTCTTGTACCATGTCAGCAGTCTCTGACCATTTCTTGTAGTATGTCCACAGTCTCTGACCATTTCTTGTGTCATGTCCACAGTCTCTGACCATTTCTTGTATCATGTCCGCAGTTTCTGACCATCTCCTGTATTGTATCCACAGTTTCTGACATTTCTTGTATCATGCCCATAGTCTTTGACTATATCCTCTTGCTGACCACCTTACGTAAGAGTACGGCGGCAGAGCAGTGCTTCTGCGCTGGATCAGAAATCCAGTACGTGATCCGGCACTTCCAGGTAAGGGGTGCTTGCACCGGCTGTTCTGTGACTAGTCACAGCACAAGCTGATCAGCGGGTGCCGGCCAATGATTGATCGCTGGCCCCCCGCTGATCAGCGAGGAGGAAGACAGGACAGAGCTCTGTCTATGTAAACAATACAGAGCTCTGTCCTGTTAGCGGGGATGTGTCAGTTTTTGTTTCCCTGCTAAGAAGCAGTACATCGCTTAGTAAAAGCAGCACATATTACACACATAAACACTGGTTAGGCACACATTTAACCCTTTGATTGCCTTAGATGTTGTGTATAAATTTAGCACTGATCACGGTATTAGTGTCACTGGTTCCCACAAAGTGTCAGTTAGTGTCAGATTTCCCCACCATGCTATCGCAGTCCCCCTATAAGTCCATTACAAGTATAAAAAAATAAAAATGATAATAAAAATTCCAGTGTATATCCCATAGTTTGTAGATGCTTTAACTTTGGCGCAAACCAATCAAAATACGCTTATTGGGATTTTTTTTTTTTACCAAAAATATTGAGCAGAATACATTTTGGCGTAAATGGATTAAGAAATTAGATTTTTACATTTTTTTATTGGATTGAATTATTATTTTTTATTGAAACACGGCTCTCTGCCTTCCCATAGAACAAGCACCTCCCCCCCACCACAGTAATCAAGCACAGGTTAGGCACACAGTTAACCCCTTGATCACCCCTGATGTTAACCCCTTCCCAGCCAGTGTTCTTTGTACAGTGATAGTGCATATTTTTAGCACTGATGACTGTATTGGTGTCACTGGTTCTCAAAAAAGTGTCAACAGTATCACTTAGTGTCCGATTTGTCCGTCTCAATGTCACCATCCCACTATAAGTCGCTGGTCGCTGCCATTACTGGTAAATAACTAAATAATAACTAGTAATAACATAATACAGAGCCCCCCGCCCCTTCCTCATAGTACAGGGGTCAGTGTCACCCCCCTTCTTCATAATACAGAGGTCAGTGTCACCCCCCTCATAATACAGAAGATAGTCTCACCCCCCTTCTTCATAATACAGAGGTCAGTGTCACCCCCCTCATAATACAGAGGATAGTCACACCCCCCCCCCCTTCTTCATAGTACAGGGGTCAGTGTCACCCCCACCATAATACTGGGGCTTCTCATAGAGACCCCTATTAGATCAGTTGGACTAGAGGTGGGACTGGAGGTATGTGTGTCCGGGTTTCAGGCAGCCTGAAACCCCGAAGCATGTGTCAAAACCCGAACTGCCCGGGTCAAAACCGGACACGTGGCAACCCTACCCATTAGCGATGTTGGGGACTTCACTTAAAGAGGAACTGCAGTCTGCTCACATAAATTGTAATAAAAACATCCTTGCCATTCTGAAGCTTCCCTCCAACCACTTTACATATTATTTTATATATACTGTGATTCTGTACTTGCCAAATATGCTGCAGAAATCTCCCTCCACTGAGTCTGGCTGTGGCAATTTTAACTGTGGGCAGCTGAAGCTGCTGCCTGTTCACTTCCTGGATCTACACAGAGGCACACCTCCAGCTCTGCAGCTCTCATTGGCGCTCTTATGACTCATTCCCCTCTCCCTTCCTAGCAAACTCTTACAAGAGTGAGAGAGAGAGCTGTGCATGATGTCATAAGCCTAGGCTAATGACCAGGCAAGAAACAGGATGTTCCCATGATGCTCATGCACTCTGCGGTGTAGTGGAGCATCATGGGAAATGTAGTTCCATAACATCTGGGGTGCCAAGGTTCACCATCACTGGTCTGGGCTTATGACCAAAACAGGAAGTGGGCTGTATAAGGTATTTACTGGCAGAAAAAAAAATGTTTTACTATCCAAAGTTAAAACAACAACAAGGGCAGAAGATTGAATAGACGGAAAGATGAAAAAACGGCTGAAGGTCCGCTTTAAGGCCCACCCCCCCCCCATATGAAGAAAGTAGACCACCACTGATCTAGGAGTGATGAATGGCTGAAGGTCCACTTTAAGGCCCACCCCCCCATATGAAGAAAGTAGACCACCACTGATCTAACAGTGATGGCGAACCCTGGCACCCCAGATGTGTTGGAACTACATTTCCCATGATGCTCCACTACACTGCAGAGCACACGAGCATCATGGGAAATGTAGTTTCTAAAACACCTGGGGTGCCAGGGTTCGCCATCACTAACCAAGGGCTATAGCAAGAGCAGCCGATGCTATAAAAACTACAACTCCCAGCATGCTTTGGCCATCTGCTGCTCAGGCCTGTGAAGCAAAGGTTGACAGCACCACAGCAATCCATCGCGGGTTCAGCGTTTAACTTTGCAAATCTTTATGAAGATGTTGAGGACTGCTCCTGGACTCGGCCCGTTGGGCCAAAAATACTGAACTCACTTCTTCTACTTGAAGAGTTAATTTAACCAGCTGCTGCAGACAGCATGCAGGAGTCCCATGTGAGCTTCTGATTACACGGTGGCTTGCACATCCTAAATAAATCAAGGTATTATCTTGTAGACACATGTAAATATTTGTCCGGCATACAAACTAGACGCATGCAAAATTAGCAGCATACGCACACATGGTGCGGGTTCCATGTAAATTCTGGGGGATTTCTCGACATTATTTAACCCTCTGCTGGCCTAAAATCCTTCCAACACGACTCACTGCTTCCTTTCCTCTGCTTGTCACTGTGCAAGACCGAACGAATGCACCGCCACGGTTCATGGATATAATAAGATGGTACTTCGTATATAATGACATTTCTGTCCACAAAATCGCAGTACTGACTGACACCGTCCTGAAATAACTCCGGAGTAGGGTTGCCACCTCATCCCTTTAAACCCGAACACATATGAATTACACAGGTTCTGATGCTAATTAAATGCAGATAAGGCACCAAGTGAGTTTAATTACCACCTTAATCAGCCACAGAACCCGTGTAATTCATATGTGTTCAGGTTTAAAGGGATGAGGTGGCAACCCTACTCCGGAGTTATCAGCCTAAGAAAACCTAAGTGTTATGACAGTTATTTAAAGCGGTACTAAGCTCAAAAGCAAACATTTATCATATTGCAGCTTAACAATCCTTAGATGTGATGGCTGCATTAGTTTTCTTTTTTTAGCCATTCTTTCTTTTATTTTCATCTGGGACCCTATCGTAAGGGGGGCTCTCTGTGTATATATCCTCAGAGAGCCCCCCTTACAATAGGGTCCCCAGCAGTGGTGTCGCTAGGGGGTGGCTTTTGGGGCTATAGCCCCGAATCTGGGGCCCATAGCCCCAAGTCTCTGCAGGGGTCCCCAAGGGGAGGGGAGGCTCTCTGGGGACCCTGATGTAAGTGGGGGGCTCTCTGGGGACCCTGATGTAGGTGGGGGGGGGCTCTCTGGGGACCCTGATTTAAGGGGGAGGCTCTCTGGGGAACCTGATTTAAGAGGGAGGCTCTCTGGGGACCCTGATGTAAGTGGGGGGCTCTCTGAGGACCCTGATTTAAGGGGGAGGCTCTCTGGGGACCCTGATTTAAGGGGGAGGCTCTCTGGGGACCCTGATTTAAGGGGGAGGCTCTCTGGGGACCAGGGGCGTTGCTAGGTCCACAAAAGATCTGGGGCTAGAGCCCATAGCAGCGTAGTAAAGAAAGTCTTACGCTTGGGTGGGCATACTCATGTATATAATATACGTGTGTGTGTGTGTGTATATATCCCCAGAAGGCCTCTCCCTTCTATCAGGGTCCCCACACACACACACACGTATATTATATACATGTGTATGCCCACCCAAGCGTATGACTTTCTTTACTACGCTGCTATGGGCTCTAGCCCCAGATCTTTTGTAGACCTAGCAACGCCCCTGGTCCCCAGAGAGCCTCCCCCTTCTATCAGGGTCCCCCCACACACACACACGTATATTATATACATGTGTATGCCCACCCAAGCGTATGACTTTCTTTACTACGCTGCTATGGGCTCTAGCCCCAGATCTTTTGTAGACCTAGCAACGCCCCTGGTCCCCAGAGAGCCTCCCCCTTAAATCAGGGTCCCCAGAGAGCCTCCCCCTTAAATCAGGGTCCCCGGAGAGCCCCTCCCACTTACATCAGGGTCCCCAGAGAGCCCCCCACTTAAATCAGGGTCCCCAAAGAGCCTCCCCTCCCCTTGGGGACCCCTGCAGAGACTCTGGGATATGAGCCTCAGATTCTGGGCTATAGCCCCAAAAGCCACCCCCTAGCGACGCCACTGCTGGGGACCGTATCGTAAGGGGGGCTCTCTGGGGACCCTGATGGAAGGGGGAGGCCTTCTGGGGATATATATACACACACACACACAGACACACACACACACGTATATTATATACATGTGTATGACCGCCCAAGCGTATGACTTTCTTTACTACGCTGCTATGGGCTGTAGCCCGAGATCTTTTGTAGACCTAGCAACGCCACTGGTCCCCAGAAGGCCTCCCCCTAAATCAGGGTACCCAGAGAGCCTCCCCCTTAAATCAGGGTCCCCAGAGAGCCCCCCCACTTACATCAGTGTCCCCAGAGAGCCTCCCCTCCCCTTGGGGACCCCTTGCAGAGACTCGGGGCTATGGGCCCCAGATTCGGGGGTATAGCCCCAAAAGCCACCCCCTAGCGACACCACTGCATCTGGTGATCCAGCCAGCCAAGTCGAGTATTTTTTTACAGCACAAACTCTCCAGCGGAATGTATCAGTTTACATGGATGAGACAAACCACCTAACACTGACAGGGCTGATTAACCGCTTGCCGACCAGCCGCCGTCATTATACTGCGGCAGGTTGGCTCGGATGCGCGAATCGCCATAGGTGTACGTTGGTCGGTTTAAAAGCAACAGCAGGCGTGCGCGATCGCTCCACATAGAGACAGAACGGGGATATGTCAAAGCAGTGGCGGCTGGTGTTTTTTTTGGGGGGGAAGGGGCAGCAAACAACCCCGCCCCCCCTAGCACAACTGCCCCAACCCCCCCCCGCGGCACTAACAGCCCCTGCAAACCCCCCCACCTGCTGTCTGACGGTCATTTCTTACCTTGAATGCGGGCTGTCAGAGCAGAGGTCAGGTCTGGTATGCATGAATCTATTCATTGCATATAGGGGGTGGCATAGAAAGAGGGGGCGGCATCCAGGCGCCCCCAATGGACGGGCCACCACTGTGCCAATGTAAACAAACAGATCTCCATTCTGACAGGAGTGGAGCCACCACATCTAATGATTGTTAAAGTGAAGGTGCATTCTATGCATTAAGATAAAAAAGCTTTCTGTGTGCAGCAGCCCCCCTAATACTTACCTGAGCCCCATCTCTATCCAGCGATGTGCACATGAGCCTTGGCCAGCTCTCCCTCCTGATTGGCTGAGACACAGCAGTGACGCCATTGGCTCCCGCTGCTGTCAATCAAAGTCAGCCAATCAGGAGAGAGGGGGGAGGGCAGGGCTGAACTGTGGCTCAGTGTCTGAATAGACACACAGAGGTGTGGCTCGGCTCAGCTCGGGTGCCCCCATAGCAAGCTGCTTGCTGTGGGTGGCACTTGAAAGGAGGGAGGGGCTGGGACCTGAGAAGAAGAGGATCAAGGAGGAGCAAGCCTGCTCGTGTGCCCCTATAGCAAGCTGCTTGCTGTGGGGGGGGGGGGGCATTCAAAAGGAGGGAGGGGAGGGGCCAGGAGCACCGGCAAGGGACCTAAAAAGAGGAGGATCGGGGAGGAGCAAGCCTGCTTGGGTGCCCCCATAGCAAGCTGCTTGCTGTGGGGGCACTAAGCAGAAATAGGGGTGCCAGCTTTTCTTCAACCCAAACTGAACACTGTAGCAAATTGCCACACCTACAGGTGCCCCAAGGAGAGTAGTAATGCCGTATGCATAGCGTGCCGCAGCGAACGGTGGGTGTGGCCAAATTGCTCTTGCTGACATCATCTCCCTGCCCCCCCAAGTGATGCCGGACCTGCCCCCAGACAGCTGCCAACAGATTTGTGTGTGCTGGTTACTTGGGGAGCCACAACCCGGTCTGAATCAGGTGCAGCCTGTCCACTAAGGGCACACGGGCGCCGCCCCCTCTATCCACGCCACCCACTATATGATTAATAGATAAGATTCATGCATAGTATGAATCAATCCACGGCCGCCATGGCCACCCCCTATTCATGCATCCGGCCCCTTTCAGGGTGCCCAGACGCATGAATTACAGCGGCGGGGGTGTTTTTTTTTAGCACCTAAATAGAGCCATAGGCTATAATGGGCTTCAAAATAGGGTGGACTCGTGGCGCAGAGCATTGCGCTCGTAGCCCACCCAGGTGTGTTAGAAAAGCAAACGAATATTCGCTTTCCTAACACTGAATCGCCTCTCCGCCAATGATTAAGCGCGGGTCTGATACCCATTTCTCGATTGGCTGAAAGGTCAGGCGATCCTATTGGACGCTTAGGAGGAGGGGGATGCATGGCGGAAGCTGCCGTGATCCACACCACAGGTGGAGGAGGAAGAAAGCTGCCGGACATGCTGCTCATCCGCCAGCTTCCTAGATGGGGTAAGTGGGGGGGTTTGATGACCCAACTGTCCTCCCGGAGGGGGGGTGGGGGGTGGCTGTTTGTCACCCCCCCCAAAAGAAAGAAACACCAGCCGCCACTGGTCTGAACAATGTGCGCCTGAAACCCGGACAGATGATTCAAAACCCAAACTGTCCGGGTGAACCCCCGTACAGGTGGCAACCCTAGGCAGGAGGGAGGGGCCAGGAGCTCCAACGAGGGACCCAAGAAGAGGAAGATCGGGGGCTGCTCTGTGCAAAACCATTACACAGAGCAGGTAAGTATAACATGTTTATTATTTTTAAAGAAAAAAAAAACCGTGACTTTAGTATCATTTTAAGCTGCAATATAATACACACATTTTTAGTTTTGGATTTAATACCGCTTTAAAACTCATAGTCTAGGGCAGGGGTCTCCAAACTACGGCCCTCCAGTTGTTCAAGAACTACAATTCCCATCATGCCTAGTCATGCCTGCGAATGTCAGAGTTTTGCAATGCCTCATGGGACGTGTACTTCCTGCAACAGCTGGAGGGCCATAGTTTGGAGATCCCCACACCTCCCAACTTTTTGAGATGGGAATGGGGGACACCTATCAGCAAAAGTATGCAGGCATAGGACACACCCCTTGCCACGCCCCCTTAAAGGAGAAATGAACAAAAAAAAAAACAAGATTGGTTAAACCTACAAGTGCTTTTTTTTACCATTAATATTCCTTCATATTGGCTTTAGGAATTTACAAATGCAGCAATTTAGAAATCAGATGAAAGGTTTAGCGCTGGAAAACACTTTTTGAAAGATAAATAGTGCATTTTATATACATCTATATAGATCAGACCAAAATGAGGGATAGATGAGGAGGAATGAGGGACAGAGGGACATTGTTCCAAATCAGGGACAGTCCCTCCAAATCCGGGACCGTCCCTCCACATCCGGGAATGTCCCTCCAAATCCGGGACAGTTGGGAGCTATGGATCATCCCTGGGTGCGAAAATTCAGCAAAAAAGGCCACCAAAATAATATTAGGCGGTAACACCAAGCCGGCGGCAAACTGTCATTCTTGGTGGAAATATATTATTGTAATTTCTGCAAGCGCCTCTTATCCTGATGACAAATTCTCTTTTAATAAGAGAACTGTAAACTGTTTTTTTTTTTTTTTTTTTCTTGAATGGGTCCGGCCTGAATATCACCAGAAATAAAAAGAAAAACATTCAGGAAATTTGGTTACATTGTAAACTTTAGCAATGCACGGAATTGTATTTTTTGCACGTGTGTGCGGCACAAAAACTAAACGCAGGTGAAAACGTGCCAAAAGCAAATAGGAGGACAAATAGGAGGACAAATAGGAGGACAAATAGGAGGACAGGTTAATGAATGCACACAATGCAGTGCAGCCTGCAAACAGATGAAAAATAGAAGGCAAACATGATATTTTATGGCCCTGCTGTGAGCGACAACGTAGGTTTAACCCCTCGCTTCCTCTACTCTAACTCGTGCCTTATGTGTCGCCTCAAGCCAACACCGATCTTTCATCAACGACCGAACAATACTTAACGGACCGACAGACACAAAACACAGAACACCCGCTTTCTTCTACCCTGAGCGTTTTTTTTTTTTTTTACAAACCTTCCACAGAGTTGGAAGACTCATAATCAAAGAGGTCAGCAAAATCGAAATCAATATCAGGGCCGTCTTTAGGGTCGTGGATTCCCAACGGGTCAGGATCGAGGATTCGATCGGCGGAGCTCATCTCTACGAATTCAAAAAAATAAAGTACTAGGCTGTAAATCCTCAAGACAAAAAAAAAAAAGCAGGTCCAGGAACTGTATGTAGGTTAGAAGAACTTCAATCCTTGGGAAAATATGGTTCCGCTGATCCTGAAGAACATTGGAGGTCCATTTAAAAAAAAAATAAAAAAATGGCACAATGATAGTGAAGGGAGCAGGGATGGGAAGAGGTTCTCCTTCGGAAGGTGTGTAAAAAGGTAACGGCGGTTCGTGTTGGGACGGCGGCGGGGCCTGGGAAGACGGGTCCGGGGGCTTCGCTCGGCTCAGTGTGACAAGAGATCACAAGTGTGTGAAACTGGCAGAAGTACAGAAAGAAAAAAAAAAAAAAAAAAAGAAAGCAGCAGCAGCTAGTGCAGAACTTCCTGCTTAGAGCAGACACCTGCGAGGGACGAGGCGTGTCCTACAGCCACAAACTGGAGGAGCGAGCGTGTCACACACTAACACTGTCCCCCCCCCCGGCACAGAACAGGAACAACAATGACAATCTGCTAACCTCTTCCTTCCCTTCTTGATAATTAAGAGAAAAAAAAAAAAAAAAGAAGACCGCACCATGGCCGGGACAGACTAAGCAGACTTTAATTAACCTCTTCAGCTCCGGAAGGTTCCCCCCCCCTCTTCATGACCAGCATAGCTCCCAACTGTCCCTGATTTCGAGGGACTGTCCCCATAGCTCCCAACTGTCCCTGATTTTGAGGGACTGTCCCCATAGCTCCCAACTGTCCCTGATTTTGAGTGACTGTCCCCATAGCTCCCAACTGTCCCTGATTTCGAGGGACTGTCCCCATAGCTCCCAACTGTCCCTGATTTCGAGGGACTGTCCCCATAGCTCCCAACTGTCCCTGATTTCGAGTGACTGTCCCCATAGCTCCCAACTGTCCCTGATTTCGAGGGACTGTCCCCATAGCTCCCAACTGTCCCTGATTTCGAGGGACTGTCCCCATAGCTCCCAACTGTCCCTGATTTTGAGAGACTGTCCCCATAGCGTCCAACTGTCCCTGATTTCGAGAGACTGTCCCTATAGCTCCCAACTGTCCCTGATTTCGAGGGACTGTCCCCATAGCTCTCAACCGTCCCTGATTTCTAAGGACTGTCCCCATAGCTCCCAACTGTCCCTGATTTCCAGAGACTGTCCCTATAGCTCCCAACTGTCCCTGATTTCGAGAGACTGTCCCCATAGCTCCCAACTGTCCCTGATTTTAAGAGACTGTCCCCATAGCTCCCAACTGTCCCTGATTTCGAGGGACTGTCCCCATAGCTCCCAACTGTCCCTGATTTTGAGGGACTGTCCCCATAGCTCCCAACCGTCCCTGATTTCGAGGGACAGTCCCCATAGCTCCCAACCGTCCCTGATTTAGAGGGACTGTCCCCATAGCTCCCAACTGTCCCTGATTTCGAGGGACTGTCCCCATAGCTCCTAACTGTCCCTGATTTCGAGGGACTGTCCCCATAGCTCCCAACTGTCCCTGATTTCGAGAGACTGTCCCCATAGCTCCCAACTGTCCCTGATTTCGAGTGACTGTCCCCATAGCTCCCAACTGTCCCTGATTTCGAGTGACTGTCCCCATAGCTCCCAACTGTCCCTGATTTCGAGGGACTGTCCCCATAGCTCCCAACTGTCCCTGATTTTGAGAGACTGTCCCCATAGCGTCCAACTGTCCCTGATTTCGAGAGACTGTCCCTATAGCTCCCAACTGTCCCTGATTTCGAGGGACTGTCCCCATAGCTCTCAACCGTCCCTGATTTCTAAGGACTGTCCCCATAGCTCCCAACTGTCCCTGATTTCCAGAGACTGTCCCTATAGCTCCCAACTGTCCCTGATTTCGAGAGACTGTCCCCATAGCTCCCAACTGTCCCTGATTTTAAGAGACTGTCCCCATAGCTCCCAACTGTCCCTGATTTCGAGGGACTGTCCCCATAGCTCCCAACTGTCCCTGATTTTGAGGGACTGTCCCCATAGCTCCCAACCGTCCCTGATTTCGAGGGACAGTCCCCATAGCTCCCAACCGTCCCTGATTTCGAGGGACTGTCCCCATAGCTCCCAACTGTCCCTGATTTCGAGGGACTGTCCCCATAGCTCCCAACTGTCCCTGATTTCGAGGGACTGTCCCCATAGCTCCCAACTGTCCCTGATTTCGAGAGACTGTCCCCATAGCTCCCAACTGTCCCTGATTTTGAGGGACTGTCCCCATACCTCCCAACTGTCCCTGATTTCGAGGGACTGTCCCCAAAGCTCCCAACTGTCCCTGATTTCAAGGGACTGTCCCCATAGCTCCCAACTGTCCCTGATTTCGAGGGACTGTCCCCAAAGCTCCCAACTGTCCCTGATTTCGAGGGACTGTCCCCATAGCTCCCAACTGTCCCTGATTTCGAGGGACTGTCCCTGATTTGAAGCAGTGTCCCTCTGTCCCTCTTTCCTCCTCATTTGTCCGGCATTTTGGTCTGATCTATATAATTGTATATAAAATGCACTTTTTATCTTTGAAAAAGTGTTTCCTAGCACTAATCCTTTCATCTGAATTCTAAATCACTGCATTTGTAAATTTTAAAAGCCAACATAATGTCTAAACCTCTGGCAACAAAAGTGAGTACACCCCTGAGTGAAAATGTCCAAATTGTGGCCAGTATATATATACACATACAGTGGGGACGGAAAGTATTCAGACCCCTTAAAAATTTTCACTCTTTGTTATATTGCAGCCATTTGCTAAAATCATTTAAGTTCATTTTTTTCCTCATTAATGTACACACAGCACCCCATATTGTACACACAGCACCCCATATTGTACACACAGCACCCCATATTGTACACACAGCACCCCATATTGACAGAAAAACACAGAATTGTTGACATTTTTGCAGATTTATTAAAAAAGAAAAACTGAAATATCACATGGTCCTAAGTATTCAGACCCTTTGCTCAGTATTTAGTAGAAGCCCCTTTTGATCTAATACAGTCATGAGTCTTTTTGGGAAAGATGCAACAAGTTTTTCACACCTGGATTTGGGGATCCTCTGCCATTCCTCCTTGCAGATCCTCTCCAGTTCTGTCAGGTTGGATGGTAAACGTTGGTGGACGGCCATTTTTAGGTCTCTCCAGAGATGATCAATTGGGTTTAAGTCAGGGCTCTGGCTGGGCCATTCAAGAACAGTCACGGAGTTGTTGTGAAGCCACTCCTTCATTATTTTAGCTGTGTGCTTAGGGTCATTGTCTTGTTGGAAGGTAAACCTTCGGTCCAGTCTGAGGTGCCGAGCACTCTGGAGAGGGTTTTCGTCCAGGATATCCCTGCACTTGGCCGCATTCACCTTTCCCTCGATTGCAACCAGTCGTCCTGTCCCTGCAGCTGAAAAACACCCCCACAGCATGATGCTACCACCACCATGCTTCACTGTTGGGACTGTATTGGACAGGTGATGAGCAGTGCCTGGTTTTCTCCACACATACGGCTTAGAATTAAGGGCAAAAAGTTCTATCTTGGTCTCACCAGACCAGAGAATCTTATTTCTCACCATCTTGGAGTCCTTCAGGTGTTTTTTAGCAAACTCCATGCGGGCTTTCATGTGTCTTGCACTGAGGAGAGGCTTCCGTCGGGTCACTCTGCCATAAAGCCCCGACTGGTGGAGGGCTGCAGTGATGGTTGACTTTCTACAACTTTCTCCCATCTCCCGACTGCATCTCTGGAGCTCAGCCACAGTGATCTTTGGGTTCTTCTTTACCTCTCTCACCAAGGCTCTTCTCCCCCGATAGCTCAGTTTGGCCGGACGGCCAGCTCTAGGAAGGGTTCTGGTCGTCCCAAACGTCTTCCATTTAAGGATTATGGAGGCCACTGTGCTCTTAGGAACCTTAAGTGCAGCAGAAATGTTTTTGTAACCTTGGCCAGATCTGTGCCTTGCCACAATTCTGTCTCTGAGCTCTTCAGGCAGTTCCTTTGACCTCATGATTCTCATTTGCTCTGACATGCACTGTGAGCTGTAAGGCCCCTTTCACACGAGGCGGACTCCGCTTCAACGGAGTCCGCCTCTGTCCACCAGCTCAGCGGGAGATCTCTCCGTTGATCTCCGCTGAGCCGGCGGATGACAGGTCCCTTTCTGCTCACTGAGCGGGGAGGGGCTTGTCAGGCGCCGCTGCCGCCTATGGAGGGATCGGATGAAAACGGACAGCATGGACGTAGGGCCATCCGCCTGCTTTTAGCGGATCGGACCGGGTCGGATATCAGCGGACATGTCTCCGCTGACATCCGTCGCTCCATAGGCTAACATGGAGCGCCCGTTCAGGTCCGCCGTCAAAACTGACAGGCGGACTTGGACGGTCCGATCGTGTGAAAGGGGCCTTAGGTCTTATATAGACAGGTGTGTGGCTTTCCTAATCAAGTCCAATCAGTATAATCAAACACAGCTGGACTCAAATGAAGGTGTAGAACCATCTCAAGGATGATCAGAAGAAATGGACAGCACCTGAGTTAAATATATGAGTGTCACAGCAAAGGGTCTGAATACTTAGGACCATGTGATATTTCAGTTTTTCTTTTTTAATAAATCTGCAAAAATGTCAACAATTCTGTGTTTTTCTGTCAATATGGGGTGCTGTGTGTACATTAATGAGGGACAAAACTGAACTTAAATGATTTTAGCAAATGGCTGCAATATAACAAAGAGTGAAAAATGTAAGGGGGTCTAAATGCGTTCCGTCCCCACTGTATATATATATATGCATTCCATGGTGTACAGTTGCCAATACAGTGCAGGCGGTGTACACAGTATCTAATACAGTGTGTACAGTTTCTAATACATTTCTGGTGGTGTACACAGTATACAATACAGGGGAGCCGTTGTACACTTTCTAATACACTTCTGGTGGTGTACACAGTACACAATACAGTGTAGTGTGCGGTGTGGCAAAACAAAATATACATCATTTCCAGGAAGGCCACCAAGGAGAGGCAGACGCTCACAGGCCACTAAAAGAGGGCAAGCAGCCTCTGTGTCTACAGTCAACAGTTCTGGTCATAGACATGGTGCATCCTCTGCAGGTGGCCGTGGGGCACGCTTGTCCTTTTCTGCTGCTGGCCGTGTTATTGAGCCACAACATGCAGAACATTTGGTGGAGTGGATAACAAAGCCCTCCTCATCCTCCTCATCCTCTGTCACCCAGGCTCAGAGTAGTTTGCCTTTCAACGCAGCTGCCAAAGCGGCCTATTCCATCGGCTCCTTGTCCAGTCCGCCCCCCCCCCCCCCCCCCCCCCCCCCCTAAACTCTGAAGGAAAGTAAACTGGCCCTTAGTTTAGAAAGTTTGGAGACCCCTGATCTACACAATATTTTTTTATTTTTTTATAACCAGGAAGCAGAACCTGTATATGAAATATCAGTTTTTTGGGAAACTGGAGTTACCCTCTAACATGTTGATTTCTGACAGGTCAGACTCAGGCTACGGAGTAATATTACACCACCTTCTCTATTAGTCTAGCCCTGATATTACACAATTATTAATGGTTTCGTTATCTTTCAGAGCCAATAAAAAAAAAAGAAAAAAAAAGTAAAAGATAAATAGCTAAAAAACAATCCATCAAAAGAATCTAAAGAAGAAGAAAAAAAAAAAGAATCCTAGATGAAGGAAAATGTCCTCTTATCTTTTTCTCTTTCTTGTTTAATGATAAATATCACATTTCCCCCCCATCACTTCTGTCTACAGATATAATTATACCGAGGACAAATGAGCCCGAGCCGGAGTCATTGGGTCTAGAAGGCAGCATTCAAAAATACTGGAGTACGTCTCCCACCATGGGACTAATGAATAATAATGTGACCGAGCTGTACTGCACCCCCAATTTATTCTTTTTTATTTCTTATTTTTACGCATAAAACCCAAAAGCAGTCGATGGGATATAGTCTAAATACGCCACCCTGGCAAGGACTTTTCCAATGGGTCTAGAGGTGCACCGAATGGAAATTTTGGTGCCGAAAATTCAGGATGCCCTTGGCCGAAACTGAAAATGACAATTTAAAAAAAAAAACTAAAAAAAAAATACTTTTTAAAAATTCTATCTAGAATATATATATGAAAATACCAAAAATTACATTTTAAAAAAACAAAAAACTTTTTTCAAATGTATATATATATATATATATATATATATATATATATATATATATATATATATATATATATAATGGGTTTTTTTTTTCATATTCTTTTTTAGTGCACCCTGAATTTTCGCCAATTTTCGCTCCACAGAGAGCCAGAACGGGGATCTGTCGATGTAAACAAATAGATCCCCGTTCTGACAGGGGAGTACAGTGTTATTGTCTGCTCCTAGTGATCAGGAACAGCGATCTCTCTCTACTCCCAGTCAGTCCCCTCCCCCCCACACACATTTAGAAACACCTCCCTAGGGAACACATTTAACCCCTTGATCGCCCCCCCCCCCTCGTGTTAACCCCTTCCCTGCCAGTGTCATTTATACAGTAATCAGTGCATTTTTATAGCCCTGACCGCTGTTTAAATGTCACTGGTTCCAAAAAAAGTGTCAAAAGTGTCCGATCTGTCCGCCGCAATGTCCCGCTAAAAATCGCAGATTGCTGCCATTACTAGTAAAGAAAAAAAAAATTATAATAATAAAAATGCCATAAATCTATCCCCTATTTTGTGCAAACCAATCAATATACGCTTATTGCGATTTTTTTTTTTTTTCAAAAAGTATGTGGAAGAATACATATCGGCCTAAATTGATGAAGAAATTAGATTTTTTTACATATTTTTATTGAATATATTTTATAGCAGAAAGTAAAAAATGCGTATCGGCCTAAACTGAAGATTTTTTTTTTTTTAATTTGTTCTTTGGGATATTTATTATAGCAAAAAGTAAAAAATATTGTTTTTTTTTTTTTCAAAATTGTTCTTTTTTTTATATTAGATTATATTTTTTTTAGATTTTTGTTTATAGCGCAAAAAATAAAAACCACAGAGTTCTGCAACTCTGTACCCAAATAAAATTTATATAATTTTTGTTTCCACAAATACAGCTTTCTTAATGGTGGTATTTGATCATTTTTTGCGCTATAAACAAAAAAAGGCTGACAATTTATTTTTATTTATTTTTTTTTATATATTTTTTTACTTTCTGCTATAAGTGTTTTATAGCAGAAAGTAAAAAATCTATAAAGGCTGACAATTTTTTTTTTATATATTTTTTTTTTACATTCTGCTATAAAACACTTATAGCAGAAAGTAAAAAAAATAAAAATAAATTGTCAGCCTTTTTTTGTTTATAGCGCAAAAAAATATCAAATACCACCAAAAGGAAGCTCTATTTGTGGGAACAAAAAATTATATAAATTTTATTTGGGTACAGCGTCGCAAGGCCGAATAAAAAAAAAAAACTGTAAAAAAAAAAAAATCAAAGGGGGAATATTTTCCGGGGCTGAAGTGGTTAAAAAAAATTAAAAAATAATAATAAAATAAAAAATAAAGTTTTGGATGGAGTTACTTTTTAAGCCGCCCATGTTTACAGGAAGTGCGTTTTGATATTTATAATTTAAACAGACCATTGCTAATTTACAAAGTGAGCCAGACATTACCAACCCCTGAACTCCAGAAATAATATACAAAACAGTCACAATTTCTTGCCTATCACCATAAATCAGCGATGCAGAGCTAAAGCTGAGAAAATAACACCACAGATCAATAGAGCTGTGGCTCTGGGCTGTTATTTAAAAGCAATGGAAGCCGATATTGATCGGAATAGGGACCAAACTTCTGAGAAAAGTGGAAGTTAAGAACACTCTGTTAATCCTCCTAAGATCCGACCGTAATTTGCTGTAATTAGGGATTTCAATGGTTCATCACAATATAAATTGCCGCAGACACTCAGGCCTCTCAGTATCTGAAATATTGGATGTCTGCTGCTGGCTGCAAGAAGCCAAAATTAACTCCTCCACTGCTGGAAAACGTCTGACAAGATACAGCCCCCCCCCCCCCCATAATAAGTACCATCATGAACACAACCCCAAACCCAAAACACAAATAAAATACTAATTAGGAATATCATTAGTGCTACTGGAGAATAATAAAACACAATTAATAATTAAAGTGATTGTAAATGCTCAAATTTCTTTTTTTTTTAAGGATTTGCCCCCTTTAAAATTGGCCATTTTTTTTTTTTGCAATACGGCACTGCAGCGCTGTAACTGACAACTGCACGGTCCTGCGGCGCTGTACCCAACAAGATTTATGTCCTTTTTTTCCGCCCCACAAATAGAGCTTTCTTTTGGTGGTATTTGCAAGTAAATTGGGTTGCTCCCCCCCTCCTTCCTGCCCCAGCCCCCCTTATACTTACTGGATCCTGATATCGATCCAGCGATGTGCATGAGAGCAGCAGCTCTTTTGGCTCCCCCCCCTCTTCCTCATTGGCTCAGCAACATTAACGGGAGCCATTGGCTCCTATTTGATCACCTCAGCGGTTTTAATTTTTTTGCGCTATTAACCAAAAAAAATTTGGAGAAAAAAATTATTTTTTTTACTTTTTGCTATAATAAATATCTCAAAAAATAAATAAATTAACAAAAAACAAAACAAATTTCTTCATCGGTTTAGGCCAAATGTATTTTTTACTTTTTGCTATAATAAATATCCCCAAAAAAAAAACAAAAAAACTGATTTCTTCATCAGTTTAGGCCAATATGTATTTTTTACTTTTGCTATAATAAATATCCCAAAAAAAACGAATTTCTTCATCAGTTTAGGCCAATATGTATTTTTTACTTTTTGCTATAATAAAAATCCAAAAAAACTAAAAAAAAACAAAACAAAATTAATTTCTCTATCAGTTTAGGCCAATATGTATTTTTTACTTTTTGCTATAATGAATATGTCAAAAAAAATAAAGAAATAAAAACAAAACAAATTTCTTCATCGGTTTAGGCCAATATGTATTTTTTACTTTTTGCTATAATAAATATCCAAAATTAATAAATAGATAAAAAAAAAAATGAATTTCTTCATCAGTTTAGGCCGATATGTATTTTTTACTTTTTGCTATAATAAATATCCCCCAAAAAATGTATAAAAAATGAATTTCTTCCTCAATTTAGGCCACTATGTATACTGCTACATATTTTTGGTATAAAAAAAAAAAATTGCAATAAGTGTATATTGATCGATTTGCGCAAAAGTTATGGTGTCTTCAAAATAGGGGATAGATTTATGGCATTTTTTTTTTTTTTTTACTAGCAATGGCGGGGATCTGCGATTTTTAGCGGGACTGCGACATTGCGGCGGACAGATCGGACACTTTTGACACTTTTTTGGGACCATTGACATTTTTTACAGCGATCAGAGCTAAAAATAGCCACTGATTACTGTATAAATTTCACTGGCAGGGAAGGGGTTAACACTAGGGGGGCGATCAAGGGGTTAAGTGTTCCCTGGGAGGTGTTTCTAACTGTGGAGGATGGGCTGACTGGAGGAGGAGAGAGATCTCTGTTCCTAATCACTAGGGACACCAGATCTCTCTCTCCTCCCTTGACAGAAAATTTGCACTGACAGATCCCCGTTCTGCCTGTCTCCGGAGCGATCGCGGGTGGCCGGCAGACATCGAGTCGGCCGGACCAGCTGGTTGGCTCCCCCCGCTAGAGAATCGCTGTGTATGTGAGCGGACATATAATGACGGAGATTTGCGCAGGGGAGCTATCTAGGTCCGTAACTAGTTAAATAAAATAACAAACATATTATACTTACCTGCTCCATGTAATGATTTTGCACAGAGCAGCCCCCGATCCTCCTCTTCTGGGTCCCCCCCCTGCCAGCACTCTAGCTGTCCCCTGCCGAGTGCTCCCCATAGCAAGCCGCTTGCTATGGAGACACATATCACAATCAGGGGGAGATTCCTGGACAGCTTAGACATTCGTGGACAGCGCTGGATCGAGAGGGGGCTCAGGTAAGTATTTAGGGAGGGGCTGAGGGGGGGCTGCTACACACAGAAGATTTTTTCTTATCTTAAATGCATTGAGATAAAAGAAAAAACTTTCAGCCTTTACAACTCCTTTAACCTTAAATAAGGACATGTGTGTTCCAGTGTGTTTTTGGTAAATTTAGGTGCGTTTGTGTATGCGTTTTACAGCGTTCCAGTACAGTCCAGTGCAGGAAAAATGCAGCATGTTTAATTTTTTTTTAACTGGAACTGCAAGCACTGGTGTGAACTATGACATTGAAAACCAAATAACCTAGTTTCCATGCGTTTTTGATGCAGAAAAAAAAACGCACTGGACTACATGTGGTGTGAACCGGCCCCTAAAGAGAAACTGCAGTCTGCTCACATAATTTGTTATAAAAACACCTTTGCTATTCTGAAGATTCCCTCCAACCACTTTGCATATTATTTTATATATACTGTGATTCTCTACTTGCCAAAATATGCTGCAGAAATCTCCCTCCACTGAGTCTGGCTGCAGCCATTTTAACTGTGGGCAGCTGAAGCTGCTGCCTGTTCACTTCCTGGATTTACACAGACACACACAGAGGCACGGCTCCAACTCTGCAGCTCTCATTGGCCCTCTTATGACTCATCCCCCTTCCCTTCCTGGCAAACTTTCAGGAGAGTTAGAGGGCTGTGCATGATGTCATAAGCCTAGGCCATTGATGGCGAACCTTGGCACCCCAGATGTTTTGGAACTACATTTCCCATGATGATCATGCACTCTGCAGTGTAGTGGAGCATCATGGGAAATGTAGTTCCAAAACATCTGGGGTGCCAAGGTTCACCATCACTGACCTAGGCTAATGACCAGACAAGAAACAGGAAGTGGGCTGTATAAGGTATTTACTGGCAGAAAAAAAAAAAGTTTTACTATCCAAACAGGGGCAGCCCGTCCGCCCACCCGCCATGACACAATTTACCTCAGGCTGCCTCAGCCGGGTCTCTTTTTAGGGTGTGTGCGCTTTCCATCCTGGCAGCTGATTGGTCCGCGGGCCGTCATGTGGGCTGCGTGGTGGAGTCGGCTCTGGTGCTCCCGGGCCTGTCTCGCTCCGCAGCGCCCTCAGCTTTTGGGCGGGAAGACTTTTTTTACCTCAGAGAAGGTGGCTGGGAGGAATGGCGGGAGCAGTGAGTTGGCGTCTCCCCCGTTCGTTGTATGTATAGAAAAATAAATAGACAGCTTTCTTTTTACCGGTAATCACATGAATGTTCCATTTAGGGGATCGGCCTTCTTGGTTTGGGGCTGGGGATTAGGGGTGGTTTCCATGGTAACCACGGCCTGTCATACACTGTGGTACGAAACAGTCACACTGACCCTTGTTAGGGGTCGCCACGACGACCGGAGTTCAACCGCATTCACACATACAGAAACCCTGTCAGTAAAAACATTTTGGGGCCCGTTCACACAGGAAACTGCGCCCACTGCAATCTTTTTGATGTGTGTTTTTTTTATGCCTATTTCCGTTCATCTGACACGCGTTTTTTTCCATTCGTGTTTGTCCTTTGGGGTCACTTTCTTTGGGCGCTTATGGGCAGTACAATGAATTTGCGCATTGGGTTTCAGTATGGGTGCTCACCTCGTGGCCCTCCAGCCATTGCGGAACTACAAGTCCCATCATGCCTCTGCCTTTGGGAGTCAGGCTTGTAACTGTCAGCCTTGCAATGCCTCATGGGACTTGTAGTTCCGCAACAGCTGGAGGGCCACAGGTTGAGCACCCATGGTTTAAGGCAGGGGTCTCAAACTGGCGGCCCTCCAGCTGTTGAAAAACTACAAGTCCCATGAGGCATTGCAAGGCTGACAGTTACAAGCGTGACTCTCACAGGCAGAGGCATGATGGGACTTGTAGTTTCGCAACAGCTGGAGGGCCACAGGTTGAGCACCCATGGTTTAAGGGGTTCATACAGGGGATACAATGCCTCCTCGGTGCCTGTCAAATGCCCTCTGAAGAGCGATCTGAATGCAGATCACTCTTCAGAGATCAAAGCAAGTGTGAACGATCCCTTACAAAGGTGCAGTCTGCTGCATCAGGAAACCTGTCCCTAAAAATGGCGTTCCTGCGTTGTCACCGCGTGACACAAGCGTCCAATGGAGATTGCCAAGTGAGCGCTACAACCCACATTACACAGGCATGGCTTGCGGTTGTCACCGTCCAGGAACCGGACCTGAGATTGCTGGAGTGCATGCTGACAGGAAATGCTTGCAAATACCCCTCCCAGCTCTACTTATGTCACTTTGACATTCCAATAAAGTTCGTAAAAAAAAAAAAAATGAACTACTTCATGACCGCCCTATAGCAGTTTTCCTGCGCAGGATCACGTATATATAAACGGGATCCTGCACTTCCGGGTATCGTGTACATGCCCCTTGCAGTGTACTCACCTCTTGCAGTGTACTCGCCCCCTTGTAGTGTACTCGCCCCTTGCAGTGTACTCGCCCCTTGCAGTGTACTCGCCCCTTGCAGTGTACTCGCCCCTTGTAGTGTACACGCCCCTTGTAATGTACACGCCCCTTGCAGTGTACACGCCCCTTGCAGTGTACTCGCCTCTTGCAGTGTACTTGCCTCTTGCAGTGTACTCGCCCCCTTGTAGTGTACTCGCCCCTTGCAGTGTACTCGCCCCTTGCAGTGTACTCGCCCCTTGTAGTGTACACGCCCCTTGTAATGTACACGCCCCTTGCAGTGTACACGCCCCTTGCAGTGTACTCGCCTCTTGCAGTGTACTCGCCTCTTGCAGTGTACTCGCCCCCTTGTAGTGTACTCGCCCCCTTGTAGTGTACTCGCCCCCTTGTAGTGTACTCGCCCCTTGCAGTGTACTCGCCCCTTGCAGTGTACTCGCCTCTTGCAGTGTACTCGCCTCCTTGTAGTGTACTCGCCCCTTGCAGTGTACTCGCCCCTTGCAGTGTACACGCCCCTTGCAGTGTACTCGCCCCCTTGTAGTGTACTCGCCCCTTGCAGTGTACATGCCCCTTGCAGTGTACTCGCCTCTTGCAGTGTACTCGCCCCCTTGTAGTGTACTCGCCCCTTGCAGTGTACTCGCCCCCTTGTAGTGTACTCGCCCCTTGCAGTGTACTCGCCCCTTGCAGTGTATTTGCCCCTTGCAGTGTACTCGTCCCTTGTAGTGTACTCGCCCCTTGCAGTGTACTCGCCCCTTGCAGTGTATTTGCCCCTTGCAGTGTACTCGTCCCTTGTAGTGTACTCGCCCCTTGCAGTGTACTCGTCCCTTGTAGTGTACTCGCCCCTTGCAGTGTACTTGCCCCTTGCAGTGTATTTGCCCCTTGCAGTGTACACAGACAACAAATCTACACCAGCAGCCAGAAAAAAAGGTTTTCTGTCAAAGAGACTTTGCACGTCTTCTTGCGGCTCCTCGGCCATGGGGCGGCTGCTGCTGATGAAAGGCCTGTGTGTGCCTGCAGAAGTTCGATTGTCTCTGGCACACAAACGTTATTCTCAGCATGTGAAGAACAGAGGCGGGATGTGCTCTGTGTGACGCAGTGTACACAGAAAACACAAAGTCACCAGGAGCCTGAGAAAAGCTTCTCTTCTGCCAAAATAACTCGACTTCTGGTGATTTTTAGTTTAGTTCTGCTTTAAAGACGCTGATTTAGGCTCAGTTCACACCGATGTGATCCGATTCTGATCAGATCTTCACTGCGATTATGCAATGCAACTTGGATGTGTTTTGCATATTCTATGATGCCAAAATCACGCTGAAATTGCACCACCAAGGTAGTAGAGGAACCTTTTCCAAAACCGCTCCATGCTCAGTTGCATTGATGTGAATGGGCAATCAATGCGATTTCTTTTGTCATGCGATTCTGTGTGACTCGGGTCACATCTGAAATCGCACCAGTGTGAGTGAAACCTTAAGGTTTCCATCTATTTTAACCACTTGCCAACCGCCAACAGTGGCGGGCGGCTCCCCCGGGCCCTGTGACATTCCCGTATGTTGCAGTGCTCGTGCACACTGCGTGCCTCTCCTGGGGCGTGCAGTTGCGTCCACCAGACACAGCTGATTGCGCCTTTTGGTATCTCTGGTATCTATTTGGTACTATGGATCTCAGCACCCATGTGAATGAGGCCTAAAAGTCTGAGAAAAGAAATGAACCACTTCCAGACCGTGCTATAGCCGAATGATCGCTACAGCACGGTCCGCCAGTTCTGGGAGGGCGTCATATGAGGAGGGCAGCGCGTTGAGTGATTGCTGTGTCCTTGGGACACATCTGATCACAGATCGGGGTAAAGGGCCAATCACAGCGTCCCTTTACCACGTGATCAGCTGTGTCCAGTCACAGCTGATCACGATGTAAACACAAGCCGGTTATCGGCATATTGTCAATGCCCATCAGTGCCTCCCCATCAGTGCTGCCAATCTGTGCCCACCAGTGCTGCCTGTCAGTGCCCTTCAGTGCCTCCCCATCAGTGCTGCCAATCTGTGCCCACCAGTGTTGCCTGTCAATGCCCATCAGTGCCTCCCCATCAGTGCTGCCAATCTGTGCCCACCAGTGCTGCCTGTCAGTGCCCATCAGTGCCTCCCCATCAGTGCTGCCAATCTGTGCCCACCAGTGCTGCCTGTCAGTGCCCATCAGTGTTTCCCCATCAGTGCTGCCAATCTGTGCCCACCAGTGCTGCCTGTCTATGCCCATTAGTGCCTCCCCATCAGTGCTGCCAATCTGTGCCCACCAGTGCTGCCTGTCAATGCCCATCAGTGCCTCCCCATCAGTGCTGCCAATTTGTGCCCACCAGTGCTGCCTGTCAATGCCCATCAGTGCCTCCCCATCAGTGCTGCCAATCTGTGCCCACCAGTGCTGCCTGTCAGTGCCCATCAGTGCCTCCTCATCAGTGCTGCCTATCAATGCCCATCAGTGCTCCAAAACTGTGCCCACCAGTGCTGCCTGTCAGTGGCTCCTCATCAGTCTTTTTTTTCTTTTATATATTTAGCAAAAAATAAAAAACCCAGAGGTGATTACATACCAGCAAAAGAAAGCTCTATTTGTGTGAAGAAAATGATAACAATTTCACATTACAGTGTCGTATGATCGCGCAATTGTCATTCAAAGTGTGACAGCGCTTTAGCTGAAAGCTGAAAATTGGCCTGGGCAGGAAGGGGGTGAAAGTGCCCAGTAGGCAAGTAGTTAAAGGGGAACTTCACCCAACTGTCACTCTTCCCCCCGCCCCCCCCCATATTTGGATCATTTTCCTTTGGGGGGGAGCAGCTACCCCAACTAGGCGATCCGAGCAGAAGTTCCCCCGATAACAATGTCAACACCATCTCTGTTGGGAAGATGATAGGTAACGCTATCATCCTATCAGACATGGGGCAATTTTTGCCTCAAGGCTGATAGAATCACAGCTAGTGATTCAATACTATATAGCCAAATGTATATTGACCCCCCCCCCCCCCCCAAATGATTGAGTGGAGGTGTTTCCATTGAAGAGTACTGTTAATACTAATCATACAATAACATTATAGAACATTGGGCTCTTCCAATCTTGTGATAACAGTTTGGGGAAGTCCCCTTTTTTTTCCAGCATGACTGTGCCCGTGTACAATGCCAGCTCTATGGTTTAACCAGTTTGGTGTGGAGGAACTCAACAGTCCTTTTCAGAACCCTGACCCCAACCCTACTGAACACATTTGGGATGCCAAATGCAAGCCAGATCTTCTGTGTTCGAAGCCAGCTCCATAAAGACATGGTTTAACCAGTATGGCGTGAAGAACTATGAGTCACCTACACAGGGCCCCGACTTCAACCCTACTAAACATCTTTGGGATGGATTGGGATACCAATTGCAAGCCTTCCATGTTCAAATCCAGCTCCATAAAGACATGGTTTGACCAGTATGGTGTGAAGAACTATGAGTCACCTACACAGAACCCTGATCTCAACCCTACTGAACACCTTTGGGATGCCAAATGCAGGCCAGATCTTCTGTGTTCAAAGCCAGCTCCATAAAGACATGGTTTGACCAGTATGGCGTGAAAAACCATGAGTCACCTACACAGAACCCTGACCTCAACCCTCCTGAACACCTTTGGGATGCCAAATGCAAGCCAGATCTTCTGTGTTCAAAGATAGCTCCATAAAGACATGGTTTGACCAGTATGGCGTGAAAAACCATGAGTCACCTACACAGAACCCTGACCTCAACCCTACTTAACACATGAGTCACCTACACAGAACCCTGACCTCAACCCTACTGAACACCTTTGGGATGCCAAATGCAGGCCAGATCTTCTGTGTTCAAAGCCAGCTCCATAAAGACATGGTTTGACCAGTATGGCGTGAAAAACCATGAGTCACCTACACAGAACCCTCACCTCAACCCTACTGAACACCTTTGGGATGCCAAATGCAAGCCAGATCTTCTGTGTTCAAAGATAGCTCCATAAAGACATGGTTTGACCAGTATGGCGTGAAAAACCATGAGTCACCTACACAGAACCCTGACCTCAACCCTACTTAACACATGAGTCACCTACACAGAACCCTGACCTTAACCCTACTGAACACCTTTGGGATGCCAAATGCAGGCCAGATCTTCTGCGTTCAAAGCCAGCTCCATAAAGACATGGTTTGACCAGTATGGCGTGAAAAACCATGAGTCACCTACACAGAACCCTGACCTCAACCCTACTGAACACATGAGTCACCTACACAGAACCCTGACCTCAACCCTACTTAACACCTTTGGGATGAACTGGGATACCAATTGCAAGCCTTCCGTGTTCAAAGCCAGCTCCATAAAGACATGGTTTGACCAGTATGGTGTGAAGAACTATGAGTCACCTACACAGAACCCTGACCTCAACCCTGCTGAACACCTTTGGGATGCCAAATGCAAGCCAGATCTTCTGTGTTCAAAGCCAGCTCCATAAAGACATGGTTTAACCAGTATGGCGTGAAGAACCATGAGTCACCTACACAGCACCCTGACCTCAGCCTTACTTAACACCTTTGGGATGAATTGGGATACTAATTGCAAGCCTTCCGTGTTCAAAGCCAGCTCCATAAAGATATGGTTTGACCAGTATGGTATGGTCGTTTCATCCAACATCATACCTGACCTCACAAATGCTCTTTAGTCTATACTACCTAAATTCCTTTACCTTATGCAGGCACTACCCGTCGCGATACCCGCCGCTTATTTCAGGAAAGTACAATCGCTCTTTACGACATTTGTCTGGGCCAAACAGAGACCACGACTCTCTAACAAAATACTAATCCTCCCCAAACAACATGGCGGACTAGCACTCCCTGATGTACGCACATACTATCGGGCAATACACCTAGGAAGATTGATAGATTGGTGCCGTCATACCGATACCAAACTTTGGACTCAGATAGAACAGAAACAAAGTATAGTTCCACTCCGGAGAGCCCCTTGGTGCTGCCCAGCAGTTCCGATTGAAATCAAGAAACACCCTCTAATAGGAAACACCATACAGGTCTGTGCTCGTCTTCTGCCCCGTGCATCCCTGTTCTCACCAAATTCTCCCTTATACCCAGTACTGGGAAACCCTTTGTTTGCGCCAGGCCTACAGGACGTAATCTTTGAGAGACTAG
The DNA here is from genome assembly GCA_037952835.1 of Lithobates septentrionalis. Lineage (NCBI taxonomy): Eukaryota > Metazoa > Chordata > Amphibia > Anura > Ranidae > Lithobates > Lithobates septentrionalis. The sequence continues at coordinate 65,063 of JBBDGP010002972.1, forward strand.
CTGGAGAGGGTTTTTATCAAGCCTCCCACTTTAGCATTGGGGGGAGGTGGAGGACGAGCGCAGAACTTGCTGCACCTACGGGCCTTTACCACCTAGATTTCCTGAGGGCCCTCCAACTGAGCCATTTCCTCAAATCCATTCAGCCCCCCTCAAACGCCCTACCACCTACCACATTTGAGGACCTGTGCTCGACGCCGGGGGTGTTACAGCATACACTCTCTCTGGCATATACCTTACTGAACACTCCCACACCAGATTTCGTACCACCAGGCTTACTTAAATGGGAGAAGGCACTAAACTGTAATTTTAACAGTACCAAAAGACAGCAAATTATTAGATTCACACACAAATCCTCGATATGCGCCAAAACCCAAGAAACGAATTACAAAATTTTAACACATTGGTATAGAACCCCAACACTCTTACACAAATACTTCCCAATGACACCTGAACTCTGCTGGAGATGCCAAGCAGAAAAAGGGACATTATTACACATATTCTGGTCGTGCCCTAAACTGACGAACTTCTGGCATACAATACAGACAATTATACAGAAATTTACAGACTATAACATTACTAATGACCCGGCATTTTTTCTCTTACATGCATCCAATATACCTACCAAAATATATAAAAAGTCTGTGCTCCGCCACCTTCTAGACGCAGCTAAAGCCTGCATACCGCTCCACTGGAAATCCCAGACACCCCCAACTTTAGGCTTGTGGATCAAAAAAGTAGAAGAAATCAAAAGAATGGAAGACCTTATACACACAGCTCAAAACAGACAGGAAAAATTCTCCAAGACATGGCAGTTGTGGAATATGTTCATTTATTCCAGCGAGGGCCAAACCCTGCTGGAGACCTGAATAACCCTCCAATCAACCACATGGTAAACTAGAAAATGCATTTCCTGGGGAAAATGCGTGGGAATGCTGAATTGCTAAAACGGTCCCCAGCAAAATTGCCCCCATCATATTGCCATCAAAACTGTCCCATCATATTGCCACCATCAAAACTGCCCCATCAGAATTGCCTCATCAAAACTGCACCATCATATTGCCACCATCAAAACTGCCCCATCAAAAAATATTTTTTTTTTTCAAAAATTTTTTTTTTTCAAAAATATTTTTTTTTTTTTCAAAAATATTTTTTTTTTTCAAAAATATTTTTTTTTTTTCAAAAATTTTTTTTTTCAAAAATTTTTTTTTTCAAAAATGATTTTTTTTTATTTTAAATATTTTTTTTTTTCAAAAATATTTTTTTTTTTCAAAAATATTTTTTTTTTTTCAAAAATAATTTTTTTTTTTCAAAAATGATTTTTTTTTTTTTTCAAAAATAATTTTTTTTTTTTTTCAAAAATAATTTTTTTTTTCAAAAAAATTTTTTTTTTCAAAAATATTTTTATTTTTTCAAAAATAATTGCTGAATAGCTAAATTGCTAAAATGACCGCCATCAAAACTGCCCCATCAGAATTGCCACCATCAAAACTGCCCCATCATATTCCTCTATTATAATCAGTACATGGTGTGTCTGTCCCCTCCCCCCGGGCTCTGTAATTAAAGCTGAGATGCTCCAGCCACCTCCCCCCCCCCTGTGTATAACAGAAGCTTTGGTAACCATGGCAACAAAACATACACAGTACACTCTGATTAATGGCTAAAATTTCCTGAAATGACCTCTAAACAAAAAGCTTTTTCTCAAAAACTGTAAAAGATATCAAACTGAAAAGCTATAGCCAGATAGCTGAATATTTTGTGAACATTTTAAAGTTTGTTTGGTGTCTCTAGGTGAAAGTATGAAGGAGCTGAAACTTTTGGGAGCGGAAGAAAAATTTAAGGATTTCAAGCATGCTCCCATTGACTTCAATGTTAAAAAAAAGTGATAAAAAGCTTAATATTTTAAAAAGTATAAATGGTAGAAAAAAAGTTGAAAAAGAGCACACCTCAGCTAAAAGAGACGAACATTTTGATAGTTGAATGGTTTTAATAGCTGAAAGTATGCAGAAGTTACGCATTACCGAAAAACGTACGGAATAAAATTAAAAATAAATAAAATCGAATAACAATAGTGGGACTGCTAAAGCATTCCCACTAATTAACAAACGAGACACACATCTGTGTCACAAGTACAGTCATGCCTCGGAGAGTTCATTAAATACTCCGTGATTGCGAGGCACGTGTCCACTCCCCCCCCCCTCCCCCCCCACATCCTATCCCCACCTCTCTACTCCTACTCTCGCTCTTACTCTTTTTCTAATCTTAAGACTTTAAAGTAATAATGGTAGGAGGGGAGCCTGATGGACTGCACCACTTAATACAAGAATACTTAAAGAATACGTAGAATATTCCTCTTCCGGTTTATATTCTTGTTTTTTCCTATATTCTAATTGTTACCAAAGCGTTGAGACGACAGATGTTAACAGAAAGAAATAACAGGCTTAACTGTATATTGGATTATATGATTGTGCTCAACGTTATGACTGTTAACGTGTTGATGTTTACTATTTGTATGTCGGTCCATGCGGACCCCCCTTGCCTGATATAAATAAAAAATTTAAAAAAAAAAAAAAACAAATGCTCTTTAGGCCTTTTTTTGAAGATCCTTTTCTGTTCCAGCATGACTGTGCTCCTGTGTACAAAGCCAGCTCCATAAAGACATGGTTGACCAGTTTCGTATGGAGGCACGCAAGAGGCCTTGACCTCAACCTTACCGAACACTTTTGAAATTAACTGCAATTCCAATTGTGAGGCAGGTCTTCTCCTTCACCAGTACCGGACCTCACATATATTCTTTAGGCACAAATTCCTACAGAGGCACCCCAAAATCTTGTGGAAAGCGTTCCCAGAAGAATGGAGGTTGTTACAGCCACAAAGGGAAGCCAGCTCCACATTAGCGCCTATGGTTTTCGAAATGAGACATCCAGCAAGCTCATGTAATGATCAGGTGTCCACTAACGTTTGGCCATATAGTGTGCATTGATGGCCAAAGCAAGTTCAGCTTTAAGCAGCTTCATGTTTTTACAGTTCCTCGTCCATAAATACATTTTTAATAAAGTTTGATCTGATCTGAGGTGCACGAAAACTCATTTCTCACCTAGATGTGAATTTCCGCACACCTGGATGGAGCTGTTAATGAATTCACTTGTAATATTTATACCTGCCTAATTATATAAAAGGAAAAAAAAAATAGATTAAAAAAAGGCCCCTCTACTTGACTGCAGTAATGATTTCTGTGGTAATGGTTTCTGTGAGGTTTTCAAACCCTCCAAAAACAGCATCAACTTGGTATTTAGAATGGGCCTTTCATGTCTCTTGTTTGGTTAAGCGTTGAATAAGCGCAGTGTTTTCCTCGCGAAGCTCACAACATGGTCGGAAAAGAAGGGTAGCGGTGAAAAATGCAGGCTCTATTTTAGACGGGCACAATAATTCATTTCACTGGACGTAAAGGAAAAATGAAAATCTTGAGAATGAAATGACTCACTCATGGGTTTTTGGCAGCGAGCAAAGGATTCCAGAGCTATTGCCTAAGCTGCTGATAACTACCAATGGAGGTTTACCATGTATACATCACCGTATTTTCTACAAAAAAAAAATAAAAAATGCTGAATTGGGCATTGTATGGTTATGTAAAAAGGGAGGCGTTACAGAACGTGCCAAGTATGCACAAAGTGACCTCAGCAAAAGTTCTCTGAAACACATGAAGCTCCAACGTAATACTGTCAAAAATTCAGAAATTTAAAGGATATTTAAACCCAAGAACAGAAATGTATTGAGTTTCAGATCATACTCCTTAGATGTGCTGGCTGCATTCGTTTTATTATTATTTTTTTAGAGATAAAAAACGTTTTCAGCAAGTACAGAAAATACCTGTTTATCTTCTCAGAAACGCAGCACTTCTTGTGAGCTACGCAAAGCATTATCTTCCTTCCTAACTATAATCTATATATATATATATATATATATATATATATATATATATATACATACAGTGGAACCTTGGATTACGAGCATAATTTAGATTGTAAGCTCTAACGAGAGCAAGGCCCTCTGATTCCTGATTCCTCTTGTACCAAATTGGAATGTAACTGTAATGTCTGCCCTCATGTTGTAAAGCGCTGCGCAGACTATTGGTGCTATATAAAACCTGTATAATAATAATAATAATAATAATCCAATCCAGGAGAATGCTTGTAATACAAAGCACTAGCATATCAAAGCGAGTTTCCCCATAGAAGTCAATGGAAACGAAGATAATTCGTTCCGCATTGACTTCTATTGCATGCAATACCGCATGTGGCCAGAGGTGGGGTGGGGGGGCGCTGGAGAGCCTCGGAAATACTCGGGGACGGCTCGGCTGAACTCGGAAAGCCTCAGGAAAGGCTCGGAAACACTCGGGAACTGAGTATTTCCGAGTGTTTCCGAGTATTTCCGAGAGGCTCCGAACCGTTCCGAGTGTCACCGGCGCCCCCGCACCAAATGGCCAAACGCGGTACTGCACACCCCATTAGCTTGAATTCTGCTCGTTTTGCGAGACAACACTCGCAAACCGAGTCAGAATTTTTTTTTGCTCGTTTTTCAAAACACTCGTTAACCGCGTTACTCGTTAACCAAGGTTCCACTGTATATATATATATAGATATAAATATACTAGTAGAGTTTCCTCCAACATTCTGAACGGTCGGACTTTGGTCGGACTTTGGGTTGACCGTGTGTAGGCAAGACCGCTTGAATGGAATTACGTCGGAGTTCCATCGGAGAAACCTTCGGAGTTTATTCCGACGGCAAAACCGGTCGTGTGTACGCGGCATTATCGACATTCCTCCCGAATCCATACTAGTCTGGTGGAAGTATTTGGGATATTGCGGATTAGACGGTCTTAAACATTCCAACAAGTCCTCCGCTACCCATTATTCTGGGTAAGATATTTGTCTGTCTATGGGCCAGTATGGATTCTACCTGAAAGCCAAAATGTATTTGTTGAAGCCGAAGACAGCCAAGGGATTAAGGTCTGCCACGGCAGCCTCCATATTTTTCTCTGTACAAGTTTCCTTTAAATACATTATGGAATTCCTCCGAGGATGCGTTGGATGTTTAAAGGAATGTTATTCCTTGTCCCTCGTCTAATTTTTTTCTGATCTACGTCTTCTGCTTGGATGGCACTGCGCTCTTCAACGCTCGAAATTGAACAACATTGAAAGTACTTAAGTGATGAAGAGCTGAATAATTTATAAGGGGAACTGTGTTCATTTCACCTCTTCTAACCACAAAACATACATTATACACTTTCCAGACCTCTTCTGAAAGCCTTTCACTAATAATCATGATTTTGGTCCTTGGATATGCATGTTTTAATAAGCATATCTGACAGACGCTAACAGTGAGAATTGAGACCAGGAAACAGACTGGCTACCCGGTAAAGTGCATTTTGTAGGTTGGGAAACCTTCTAATGGACGGACTATTACATTTATGATTTGTGAGGGATTAGAGACCTGACTGACTTTTTTCTCTTTTTTTTTATTTTTACTTTAGCACGAAACCCTTTGTATTCATTGATTGTCCTTATTATGGAATGTATAGAAGCTGCGTACAATAGATCTTAAATTTTACTGTCCTACTGTACCGCGATAGTCCAATTGCATCCATGTCCTTGTGGTAGCTAGGTTGGGAACCAGGCTCCCAATCCCTTATTTCTACAATAGATCTTAGTTATTGTTATGCTGGGTGCCTTGCAGCAACTTTCTTGAAGTTCTAATGCCACGTACACACGAGCGGACTTTACGGCAGACTTCGCGCGGCGGACTTTTCGACGGACTGTATGACGGACTGTATGACGGACTTTCCGAATGAACGGACTTGCCTACACGCAATCCACCAAAGTCCGTCGAATTCGTACGTGATGACGTACGACCGGACTAAAACAAGGAAGTTGATAGCCAGTAGCCAATAGCTGCCCAAGCGTCGTTTTTTGTCCGTCGGACTAGCATACAGACGAGCTGACTTTTTCGACCGGACTCGAGTTCGACGGATAGATTTAAAACATGTTTCAAATCTAAGTCCGTCCAACTTTTGAGAAAACAAAGTCCGCTGGAGCCCACACACGATCGAATTGTCCGATGAAATCCCGTCCGCCGGGCAAAGTCTGCCGTAAAGTCCGCTCGTGTGTACGCGGCATAAGGATCGCCTTTGTCTTTCTTAACATAAAACCCAACTGTAATAACTACATCTGAAAGTTTCAGTAAGTACATTTACAAATACGCTTCAAGTAGACTTCAACAAAATGGTGGCGGTCTGCACTCCCTGTTGCATAAATGTGAAGAATGGAGATGGGTAAAAAGATGACTTCAGCTCCTGTCCTCCACCTGTAGAGAACTCCTCAGACGCATTTCACCCTTTTCAGGGCTTAAAGTGATTGTAAAGGCTCGTATTTTTTTTTTAAATAACAAATATATCATACTTACCTCCACTGTGCTGCTCGTTTTGCACAGAGTGGCCCCCTGAACATCCTCTTCTGGGGTCCCCCGGCGGCTCTCGCAGCTCCTCCCCACATCAGATAACCCCCTAGGAGAAGCGCTCTCCTGGGGGGGTTACCTTGCGGGCACGCTCCCGAGTCCAGCATTTGCATCCATAGACACGAATGCCAGACTTGGCCCCGCCCCCCCCCAGCGCCCGCATCATTGGATTTGATTGACAGCAGCGGGACCCAATGGCTGCGCTGCTATCAATCTATCCAATCAAGAGCCGGGACCCCACAGAGGGAGGGACAGCATGTCCCACGGCGAGTCAAATATGGGGCTCAGGTAAGAAATACGGGCCACCATTTTGTTGAAGTCTACTGGAACTTGACAAGCAGATTCTGTCTTTCTTGCACCAGTCTAGTCACATGCTGTTCCAACTGACACAGGTTTGGGGGGCATTCGAGTGGTACTATTTTCATTGTTTTTGAATACCAAATTAAAAAAAACACGTTTCAGTTTTACCTACGATTTAACCACTTAAATCAGAGCTCCACCCAAAAGGGAAAACTCCGCTTGTTCACCCCTCCCCCCCACCCTTCCACTGCCACATTTGGCACTTTTTTGGGGGAGAGCGGATACCTGTCAAAACCAGGTACCCGCTCCCACTTCTGGGTAAGATCGCTGCACAATGATCGCGGCGATCTACGAAATGTCTGGCCCGTCCTCCTTTCCCCCCACACTGCCTTCTGGAAGACACACAGGTCCCAGAAGACAGCGAGACCATTCAGAAAGTGCAGCGCAACTCGCGTATCCGCAGTAAGAAACAGCCTGTGAAGCCGCAAGGCTTTACTTCCTGTTTCCTTTAGTGAAGATGGCGGCGCCTGCACCCAAAGCCGATAGACAAATCGGCTAGGGGTGCCAACATCGCGGGATACCTGGACAGGTAAGTCTCCGTATATTAAAGGTCAGCAGCTACAGTTTTGAGGCTGCTGACTTTTAATTTTTTTTTGACAGGCTGGAACTCCGCTTTAACCGCTTGCCTACCAGCTGCCGCAGTTGTACTGCGGCAACATGGCTCGGCTGCGCCAATTGCCGTCATGTTACGTCGGTAACATATTCAGGCACTAAGGGGCGCGTGCGCACGGCCTGTGACGCCCGCGTGTCCCCTGCTCGCTCACGGAGCCGATGCGAGTGCCCGGCGGTTGCGATCACTCGGGGCACACTGGGAACCGGGATCTGTGTGTGTACACACAGTTTCCGGTTCTCTGAGTGGAGAACAGACAGATTGTCTGTTCATACACAGTATGAATAGCAATCTGTCTTCTCCCCTGCACAGTCCCCTCCCCCCTTCAGTTAGAACACAAACTAGGGAACACAGTTAACCCCTTCCCTGCCAGTGACATTTTTACAGTAATAAATGCATTTCCATAGCACCGCTGTATAGCATTGCTGTATAAATGCCAATGGTCCCAAAAATGTGTCAAAATTGTCCGACGTGCCCCCCATAATGTCGCAGTCCCAATAAAAATCGCAGATCGCTGACATAACTAGTAAAAAAAAAAAATAATAATAATAAAAATGCCATAAAACTATTCCCTATTTTGTAGATGCTAAAACTTTTGTGCAAACCAATCAATATACACTTATTGCGTTTTTTTTTTTTACCAAAAAATATGTAGAAGAATACATATCGGCCTAAACTGAGGAAAAAAAATTTTTTTTTTATATATTTTTGGGGGATATTTATTATAGCAAAAAGTAAAAAATATTGCGTTTCAAAATTGCGCTCTTTTTTTTTGTTTATAGCGCAAAAAATAAAAACTGCAGAGGTGATCAAATACCACTAAAAGAAAGCTCTATTTGTGGAAAAAAAGGTTTGGGTGCAGCGTCGCACAACCGTGCAATTGGCAGTTAAAGCGACACAGTGCCGTATCGCAAAAAGTGCTCTGGTCAGGAAGGGGGTAAAATCTTCCAGGGGGTGAAGCGGTTAAGGATCACACCTTTAGCAGATATACTGCTACAGGGCGGAAGGCGGAAGTGCAGAATCACATATATATATATATATATATATATATATATATATATATATATATATACTGTATATATATGTGATTCTGCACTTCCGCCTTCTGCTGTGATTACTCACAGCAGAAGCCGATCTGCGGTTGCCGGGCACTCAATGTCTGCCGGCACCCGCCGATCGTCGCGCAGAGACACAGAACGGAGATCTCCATATGTAATAAAGGCAGAATTCCGTTCTGACAGGTGAGGAAGTGATGGATTTTGTGTCCCTGCAAAGCAAGGAATAAAATTCATCACTTCCTTTAGTAAAAGCAAACAGGAACAAAGCATATCCTTCAAGTTTTCCTGACACCAAGAGAAAAAAGGTGACGAGGAAGGGAGCTCCAGCACACAGGCTGTGATTGACAGCCTCAGTTCTGTTCCGGTGTGCTGCATGGATGGGGGTATGTCCCTTCCCTCCAATCAGCTCTCACTATCATCTGCAGAAGGGAATTTCAGCTCCCAGCCCCCTGCTTTCTGAAAACTCAGATGAGCTTTCTAAACTCTGCACTTTAAAGGGCTGTAGAGAAGAAAGGGCTGCAGATAAACATGTACAACTTATGTAAGAGGATTCGTTTCATCTCTGTGAATCACCGGAGGATAGTCACTTCACTCTGTATGAGTAGAGGGTTTACAACCAATTTAAAGCGGAGCGCCACCCAAAGAAAGGGGAGTCTCAGCTTGTATGTTTCCTCCCCCTCTCTGCTGCCACATTTGGCACCTTTCGGGGGGGGGGGGAGAGCGGGTACCTGTTTTTAACAGTTACCTGTCCCCACTGCCAGTGCTCGCTGCGCCCCCCTCCCCCTGGAAGTTCGGCCCCCTCCTCCCTCCACGCCACTGGGCCATTCAGAAAACAGCCATGCGCATGCAAAGCAGGGAACTGGCTGTGAAGCCGCTTCACTGCCAGTTACCCTCACAAGGAATGGCGGCGGCATTGAAAAGAGAGCCGATTGAAAAAAGCGTCTCGGGGGACCAACATCGCGGGACCCCTGGACAGGTAAGTGTCCTAATAATAAAAGTCAGCAGCTACAGTATTTGTGAGATACTGTATAAATATATATATATATACGCGATTCTGCTCTTCCGCCTTCTGCTGTGATTACTCACAGCAGAAGCCAACCTGCGGTTGCCGGGCACTCAATGTCCGCCGGCACCCGCCGATCGTCGGTCAGAGACTCAGAACGGAGATCTCCATATGTAATAAAGGCAGAATTCCAGTCTGACAGGTGAGGAAGTGATGGATTTTTTATGTCCCTGCAAAGCAAGGAAAAAAATCCATCACTTCCCTTAGTAAAAGCAAACAGAAACAAAGCATATCCTTCTATAGTGTGTCTCAATCCAGAGCACGAAGTGTCATTTCTGTCTGGAGCTCCGCTTTACGGCAGGGCCACCTTAATGCATGGGACACTGCCCAGGGGCCCCAAGTGCATGGGGGCCCCATGATAACCTTGCTTTACATCATATTTGCCAACTGTCCCAGATTTGCTGGGACAGTAACGGCTTTTACTAAGCTGTCCCGGCATGGCCATGTCCCGGGTAGCATCCCGGAAACCTGCACTGTGCCCTTCTGATCCCAGTATTGTGCCCTCCTGATTCCCCTCCCCCCCTCACCCCCCATCTCTTCTTAGTGTTTAAAATAGATTTTTTTTTGAAAGTACCTATAAATACTGTATATGTTAAATTCTATCAGCTACTTATACTTTCATTTTTGAGAGTAGGTGTGTAGATTGGGTCAGGCTGGTGAGGGGCCCCAGTGCATTAACTTTGCCCAGGGGCCCAAGATGCTATTAAGACGGCCCTGCTTTACGGTAGAGTGCGTAGTGCAGTGACCTATAGCAGCCAATCAGAATTCAGTTCTCACTTTCCGTTGCCCCGCTGCACATCCTCCGTCATTTTTTTTTTTTTTTTTTTTCACCGTCTCATGGAATAAGCCAGTTAAGCGCCTTCTGGCAATCCTTGGCTTTTGGTTACCACGCTCTCTTGGCAATAAACATAAGCTAAAAATATTCAAGTCTTAAGTTAAAGCACATGACTTACTAATATTGAATAAAGATGACTCCAGTCTTGTCAACTGACTGTTAGTGAGTTCCTATAAATTAGGGTCTCCTGTCCTTTTACTGTAATAAGTATCAGCTGTTCTGCCGACTCCATTTCTATCTAAACGACATAAAAATCATATTTCAGAGCTTTCTTTTTTATCATAGATTTGTTTTTCTGTCTCTTGAAATCCTCCGCCGTCTACGTCTCGGTTATGTATCCACGTCCAGTTCCTTTACCTTTTTTTTTTTTTGCATTGTGTTTTTACAGCTGTTTCGAGTATTTTATTGTATTTTTTTCTTCGGAGCCACATTAGAAGAGTGAAGAAGGGAAGGTCATTGTGATAAAAATGAGCCTATATTGTTGGTTGCCTTTATCTTGACATTTAAAGGGGGTAAGAATAATGTGTTTTAAAGTGGTGTAAGCGTCGGCGATTTTTCACTTGTGGCAGGTTGTACTCCCGACGCCTTCCTGCTTTTCTTTATGAACTTCGCAAAAGTGTCCGTTCCATGAATCTATCTCTTATTATCTGCTCATCCTAATGAAAAGACAGCTCTCCTGGTGGAAGGAGGATTTCGTGACCGATTGCCTATGGCAGAGTTGTAGACAAATTCCAGGAGCTGTTGGGAATTAATGAGCTGACCCCTGTCACTGGGGTCTGTCGGTAATTTGCCAAACTTTTGTCCATTCTCTTGCCACTTTCAGGACCTATACTAATCTGTTATATATCCCATCAGCTTGGAAAAGCGGTGTGTCTAGAAAGTTTGTGGCCCTTTCCTGTGTCTGAGCCAAGTGCCACGTTGATATAGGGAGGTTTCTTCTACTGACCAGAAGAGCAGATGTTAAAAAAAAACAGGGCTTCTTGGTAGGGTTGCCACCTCATCCCTTTAAACCCGAACACATAATAATTACACAGGTTCTGTGGCTGATTAAGGTGGTAATTAAACTCACTTGGCGCCTTATCTGCATTAAATCAGCCTCAGAACCCGTGTAATTCATATGTGTTCGGGTTTAAAAGGGATGAGGTGGCAACTCTACTTCCTTGACCACATGTGGCGCTCTGGTTTTCTCTTGCAGCCAGTTTGAGATTTTAAATTGGGAGTTGATAAAAAATGGTTGCATGCTCAAATTTCAAAAGTACCCTTGCATTGCAAGGATCAAATGATCGTTTTTGTCTAGAGCAGGGGGTTTCCTGAAACAAAGGGCCAGATTACTGTCCTTCAGACTTTAGGGGGGGGTGGGATTGTGGCCACTGGGGATAGAAAATGTCCTGGGCCTAGCATCTGTGAGAATAAACACTGCCTCAGGGTTGGTGGTCAGTTACATAGCGCCTGTAGTCAGTTGGAGGAAGAATAGTGCCCCATCATTGGTATTACTGGGAGGAATAGTGCCCCATCATTGGTATTACTGGGAGGAATAGTGCCCCATCATTGGTATTACTGGGAGGAATAGTACCCCATCATTGGTATTACTGGGAGGAATAGTACCCCATCATTGGTATTACTGGGAGGAATAGTGCCCCATCATTGGTATTACTGGGAGGAATAGTACCCCATCATTGGTATTACTGGGAGGAATAGTACCCCATCATTGGTATTACTGGGAGGAATAGTGCCCCATCATTGGTATTACTGGGAGGAATAGTGCCCCATCATTGGTATTACTGGGAGGAATAGTACCCCATCATTGGTATTACTGGGAGGAATAGTACCCCATCATTGGTATTACTGGGAAGAATCGTACCCCATCATATTTTGTTAAAAGGGGGGGGGGGGCATAGTTCTACTTTAAGCTGGCCATGCAATTTACATTCTGATTTAAATGTAAAGGCGAACCTAAACAATCTATTCAATTTCTATTACTATCTGCTAAGCCTTTGCACTACAGCAGTGGTCTCCAAACTGCGGCCCTTTGCTTGCCTTTATAGGGCCCTTGGGGCACTGTTCCTCTCAATGATACAAAACACTATTCCAACCACTGACACCAACAATGGTGCATAAATCCTCGCACTGATACCAATGATGGAGCACTATTCCTCCCACTGACACCAATGATGGGGCACTATTCCTCCTACTGACACCAATGATGGGGCACTATTCCTTTCACTGATACCAACGACAGAGCACTAATCTTCCTACTGACACCAACAATGGGACACTATTCTTCCCACTGACACCAACGATGGGGCACTATTTCTCCCACTGATACCAATGATGGGGTACTATTCCTTTCACTGATACCAACGATGGGACACTATTCCTCCCACTGACATCAATGATGGGACACTATTCCTCCCACTGACACCAACGATAGGACACTACTCCTCCCACTGACATCAATGATGGGGTACTATTCCTCCCAGTAATACCAATGATGGGGTACTATTCCTCCCACTGACACCAACGATAGGACACTATTCCTCCCACTGACATCAATGATGGGACACTATTCCTCCCACTGACATCAACGATGAGACACTATTCCTCCCACTGACATCAATGATGGGACACTATTCCTCCCACTGATTCCAACGATGGGACACTATTCCTCCCACTGATTCCAACAATGGGACATCTTTCCTCCCATTGATATAAATGATGACTTTTTTAACAGCCCTTGTTCTCCAGCTCTACATGTTATACATCTTACAGATCTGTGAGTATCCAATATGGGATAGGTATCATACCTTCCCTTTATCCATTCCTAGTTTTTTCATATTTATGCTCAGACCACTTTGATATCCTTATGTTTGTCTGCAGAATATTGATGCACCCGCCCAAGATGAGTGAAACCACCCACGAAACGCGTCAGCCTTAAATAGATGCATCATGCATACTCAGATGGCTTTACATGCCTCGATTCACATGCCATGCCACATTCATGTGCCACATTTACATGCCATGATTCTTAGCTCACACTACAATATCCTGATTTTTTTTTTAGTGATCCTATATGGAGGACAGTTTGTCTACAACCTTGTGTAGTATGTTGATGTTCAAGAATTTCTTATATATATGGTTTGCAATATTTTATTGTGATGTCTACTATATTTGTATGTATCTACTGCTGTATGCTATATACCATGGCACTCCATGTTTTGAGGCAATAAACTTACTTTTACTTTTACTATTGACCATTTGATCAGCCCCATCATTCATACCTCACTTAAAGTCCCGACCCTTCTCTTTTATGTATCAGATTTAAGGATGGAGATGTATGGCCCTATCAGGGGTAGCCCGTCCATTAGGGTCACCCCGATCCTGACCCCTTACCACGTGATCAGCTGTCAGCCAATGATTAATAATGTTAATTGCGTATTTTTTCTCCTCGCGCTAAAAAAAAGCCGATTACCGGCAGCTGTGAGAGGGACTTCAGTCCCGATCGTGGAGAGCTTCCGCAGAGGCTTCTGTGCCCACCTGTGCCACCTACCAGTGCTCACAGTACCACCCATCAGTGCCCACAGTGTCACCTATCAGTGCCCACAGTGCCACCTATAAATGTCACCAATCAGTGCCTCATCACCAGTGCTGCCTATCAATACCACCTACCAGTGCCCATCAGTGCCACTTACCAATGCCTATCAGTGCCCATCATTGACATCTATCAGTGCCACCCATCAATGCCGTCTTATCAGTGCCCATCAGTGCCTATCAGTGTCACCTTATCTGTGCCTATCAGTGCTGCCCATCAGTGCCCATCAGTGCAGCCTCATAAGCGAATATCAAAGAAGGAGAAAAACTACCCAATTCAAACATTTTATAACAAACTATGAAACATGTTTTTCTTTTTTTTTTAATTTCTGTCTTTTTTTGTTTGTTTAGCAAAAAATAAAAACCCAAGTGGTAATTAAATACCACCAAAAGAAAGCTCCATTTGTGTGAAAAAAATGATGAAAATGTCATTTGGGCACAGTGTTGTATGACCGCGCAATTGTCATTCAAAGTGTGACAGCGCTAAAAGCTGAAAATTGGTCTGGGCAGGGAGGGGGTTTAAGTGCCCAGCAAGCAAGTGGTTAACTGACACAAATGATGGCCAATGGGGTACTATTCAAGTAAACTGGCCCGTTGTTTCGAACTTTTGGCGACCCCGGACACAACGGAGTTGTTTGTAAAAAGAAGATTGTGCCAACTGAATGTAAAATGTAAAATGTATGGTTGGTTCAAGAATTCATAGTACTGACCTGAGTCCTTTACATCTGATTGGTGGCGGCTCGGGGGGGGGGGGGGGGTTTATTAGCACTGACAGGTTGATGACTGAGGACCATTATATAGAAGTAGTGTGAGTAATGGCCCCTCACATAGAGATCAGTAGTCATTTATAAGACTCGCAGCTTCTCTTTAAACGTTTTTGTGTTGGAGAGTGGCGTAGCAGTGAATACCAGCATGCCAGAGCGGTGCGGATCTATAGTGTGGCCCGATGTGACCCCGGTCTGTGTTGGTTTGTATGAGGTCTTATAGGGCAATCTGTCACATTACATGCACTGAGTGTACACATCTGTGCTTATATAAACTTCCTAACCTGCTACAAAGAAGGTCAAGTAAGTGACTACAGTGCAGAATTTTTTTTGTTACTGCATTGCATAAAGGCTTTGCTGTACTACAGATAGCAGTGTATATAGAAAAGGCGAAGTGTACTGTGCAAAGTGCATTTACCCCTATCACAGTGGTCTCCAAAGTGTGGCCCTGGGGCCTATTGCGGCCCTTTGCTTGCTTTTATCTGGCCCTTGGGGCACTATTTTATCCACTGATATCAACAATGAGGCACAATTTCTCCCTCCACTAACACCAGTGAGGGGGCACAATTCCTCCCAATGACACCAACAATGGGGCACAATTCCTCCCATTGACCTAATGACCCAATTCAACCAACACTGATACCCATTGACACCACTGATGGTGCACAATTTCTCCTACAGACACCAACAATGAGGCACAATTCACCTGAAAGACACCAACAATTGGGCCCAGTGACATCAATGATGGGCACAATTCCTCCCAATGACACCAACAATGGGGCACAATTCCTCCCAATGACCTAATGACCAAAAGCCACCAACAATTATGCCCAATAACACCACTGATGGTGCACAATTTCTCCTACTCACACCAACAATGAGGCACAATTCACCTGAAAGACACCAACAATTGGGCCCATTGACATCAACGATGGGCACAATTCCTCCCAATGACACCAACAATGGGGCACAATTCCTCCCAGTGACCTAATGACCCAAAGCCACCAACAATTATACCCAATGACACCACTGATGGTGCACAATTTCTCCTACCGATGCCAACACTGAGGCACAATTCACCTGAAAGACACCAACAATTGGGCCCATTAACATCAACGATGGGCAAAATTCCTCCCAATGACTCCAACAATTGTGCCCAATGACACCAGTGATAGGGCATGAATCCTCCCCAACTTTGGGGCACAATCCCTGCCACTGACACCAAAGATGGGGCATTGTTTTTCTTCTGCTGACATTGGGACCTTTTCTGCTCCCCATGACTACAGTCCGGCCCCCCCCCCCTGAAGTCTGATGGACAGTAAATTGACCCCATTGTTTGGAAAGTTTGGAGACCCCTGTTCTAGCAAATAATCTGCAATACTATACAAGCACAGTTTTACCAAATCGGATTTTTCAGCTCTGAACAGCACGGAGCCCCAATAGATCTCATTAACCTGCCATAATAATTCTGGACTTTACATTCACATTACAGTCCTCTAGATCAGGAATAACCAAAATTTTCAGTCTGAGGGTCATGTTGTATTTTTTATTAGTAGTGAGCCGAAAAAAATTCCCATCACAGCCCCCCTTACATCAGGGTGCCCATTAGAATCCCTTTTACATCAGGTCCCCTATATCAACCCCTCCCTTACACCAGAGTCCCCATCAAAGACCACTTTATATCAGGGCCCCCAGTAGACCTACCTTACGTCAGGGTCCCTACCCAGGTCCCCTTTAAAGGGGTTGTAAACCTACATGGTTTTCACCTTATTGCATCCTATGCATTAAGGTGAAAAAACACCTGTCAGTGACTGACCCCCCAGCCCCCCCCCCCCCGTTTAACTTACCTGAGCCCTTGAACTTCACCCACGGGGACGCGCTGTCTCTCTGCCTCTCTGTCTCTCTGCCCAGGCACAGATTCTCGGCTCTTGATTGAATAGATTGATAGCAGCGCAGCCATTGGCTCCCGCTGCTGTCAATCAAATCCAATGACGCGGGCGCCAGGGGGGCGGGGGCGAGTGCTGCATTCGATGGCTATGGACGTCAAATGCTGGACTCGGGAGCGCGCCCGCAAGGTAATCCCCTGGGGGAGCGTTTATGCTAGGGGGTTATCTGATGCGGGGAGGAGCCGCGAGAGCCGCCGGGGGGACCCCAGTGGAGCAGGTTCTCCACTGTGCAAAACGAGCTGCACAGTGGAGGTAGGTATGATAGGATTGTTATTTAAATAAATAAATAAATAAATAATTAAAAAAAAGGTCTTTACAATCACTTTAAATCAAAATCCCCAATAGGGTTTGGATTTTCTTTTATATCAGGTTCCCTATATCAGTCCTCTTTATATCAGAGTCCCCATCAGAGAGCAGGTACGTGAGGTGAGTGGCTGGTGAGGCACTGGCTGGTAATAGGAGCCAGATACACGCAGGTTACATACGCCGCGATCGCTAGAGCGAGAGCAATAATTCTAGCACTAGACCTCCTCTGTAACTCTATACATGTAATCTGTAAAAAAATCTTAAAGCGTCGCCTATGGAGATTTGTTTAGTACTGAAGTTTGGCGCCATTCCACGAGTGTGCGCAATTTCAAAGCCTGACATGTTAGGTATCTATTTACTTGGCGTGCCATCATCTTTCATTGTATACAACAACAAAAAAAAAAAATCTGTGTTTTTTTTTTTTATATTCATGAAAAACGCGTTTGAAAAATCGATGTGCAGATACCGTGGTAACATAAAAAGTTGCAACAAGCGCCATTTTATTCCCTAGGGTGTCTGCTAAAACAATATATATAATCTTTAGGGGTTTCTGAGTAATTTTCTAGCAAAACAATGATGATTTTTACATGTAGGAGAGAAGTGTCAGAATTGGACTGGGTGGAAAGGGGTTAATTACCATAAGTAAGTAATATACAAATAATTATTATATATTGTTTTTAAGGTAATTTACTATATTTTCAAAATCTGTGCTCAAGCAGGTGGCTTAACGGACAAATTACTGAAGTTTGAAGTTATAACTCCCAACCAGTAATTTCACAGTAAATAGATAAATAATAAATTATTATGTTAAAACTTATAGCATAATAATATATGATTTAGCTTAATTATAACAGTACGTTTTCAACAGCAGCAGATTGTCATTCTCCCTCCTAACTGTTTTTTTTTTAATGTTCATGGCTCACCTACCTCCCCTGACTGCACATCCCTGTCAAAGACCCCCTTTACATCAGAGTTCCCCTTGAAGGGATAGATTAATCCACAGCGACCCCGTCAGATGGGGGCTCGTCCGGGATTACCAAGGGTGGTCGGCTGTCCAGTAATCTATCCCTTCACCCTTTACATCAGGGTCCCCAATAGAGTCCCTAACAAAGTCCCCTTTACACCTGGGTCCCCTTCTCGTCAGAATCCCCAACAGGGTTCCCCTTACATTAGAGGAGTCCCCCATTACATCAAGGTCGCCCCTTACGTCAGGGACCCCATTGGTGTTCCTTTGACATCAGAGTCACCCTCTTCATCTGGGCTTCCATAAGAGACCCCTTTATGTCAAGATCCCCATCACAGTCCCTTCTTACATCAGGGTGCCAATTAGATTCCCTTTTACATCAGGTTCCCTATATCAGCCCACCTTACACCACAGTCCCCATCAGAGACCTCTTTACATCAGTATCCTCTTTACATCAGGGCTCCCAGTAGACCTACCTTACATCAGGGTCCCTATCAAAGTCCCCTTTAAGTCAGAATCCCCAACAGAGTTCCTCTTACATTAGAGCCCCCCTTTCATTAAGGTCGCCCCTTATGTCAGGGACCCCATCAGACTCACTCTCTTAGCAAGGTCCATAAAGACATGGATGAGTTTGGGGTGGAGGAACTTGACTGGCCTGCACCTGATAGAACACCTTTGGGATGAATTAGAGAGGAGACTGCGAGCCAGGCCTTCTCGTCCAACATCAGTGCCTGACCTCACAAATGCTCTTCTGGAAGAATGGTCAAACATTCCCATAGACACACTCCTAAACCTTGTGGACGGCCTTCCCAGAAGAGTTGAAGCTGTTATAGCTGCAAAGGGTGGGCCAACTCAATATTGAACCCTACGGACTAAGACGCCATTAAAGTTCATGTGCGTGTAAAGGCAGGTGTCCCAATACTTTTGGTAATACAATGTAGCTGTGCCACCTATGTATTTGTTGTGGCACCTGATGTTGGGTATAAAATGTTGGGTATGTCTATTAAACATGCCCAAACGTCTTTAAAACGTTGTACCATTTTCTGCATTCCTGATATAGTCTGGATAGTTTGTGTGTGAGCTGTTCTTGGCAGAACGCCTTGAAATGACTTATTCATATGTACGTACAATTCTTTACTGATTTAAAGGAATCTCTGGATTGATTTGGCTGCTTTTGATCCAACACAAAGCCAGGAAGCTGTGAGTATAAGAATAGGGTTTGGAAAATACTCTATAGTCACCGTATTCCAAGTTAAACTAAAGCTGGCAAAAAAAAAAAAAAAGATCAAAAAAGTCCTGTGATCAATGAACGTAAAGCAAAAAAAAGTGTTACTAAACCCACAACAGTAAAATCAGTCTGTATACGCAGTAAAGCATGCTTGCTATTCTCACTGTGGCACTTAAGGGGTTAATCCTCTGCATTGTGTAAAAAAAGCTGCTTGATCCTGTATGCACAGATCCTCCCCCGTCCTGCACTGTCCATCTGGGGAGGGCCAGCTAACACAGGCAGAGTAGCCGACCTGCACATGCTCAGTTGTGTCTTTTATGCTGGAGAGAACAGTTTCTTGTTCTCAGAGCTAGCCAGGTCACATGACATCACATGACATCACTTGACATCACACATGTGGGCGTGTATACAGGCTGCAGTGAAAATCTCCTCCTTCCTGAACTTTCAGCGCTGAAGAAACTGTGCGGTTTATCAAGTAATCGTGGTATACAGATCACCCAAAAATATAGTATATTAGATTTATATTTATAATATTCTATTATATAATATATAATAATTATATTTTTATTATTTAAGTATATTAGTGGCAGTATCACATAATTTGTAATAAAAACATCTTTGCCATTCTGAAGCTTCTCTCCAACCACTTTGCATATTATTTAATATATACTGTGATTTTGTACATGCCAAATACGCTGCAGAAAACTCCCTCCACTGAGTCTGGCAGCAGCCATTTTAACTGTGGGCAGCTGAAGCTGCTGCCTGTTCCACTTCCTGGATTTTAACAGACACACAGAGGCACACCTCCAGCTCTGCAGCTCTCATTGGCCCTCTTATGACTCACCCCCTCCTCCCTTCCTGGCAAACTCTTGTGAGAGAGCTGTGCATGATGTCATAAGCCTGGGCTTTTTACCAGACAAGAAACAGGAAGTGGGCTGTATATGGGATTTACTGGCAGAATAAAAATGTTTTACTATCTAAAGTTAAAACAACAACAAGGGCAGAAGATTTAATAGGTGGAAAGATGAAAAAATGACTGAAGGTCCCGCTTTATTGCCAGGAATACATTTGCCCTTCTCTCAAGTAGGGATGGGCTCAGGCGTGTTGGGATCGTACCCACCAGGAAGCCATCACTGCACATCGCCAGTCATAGGCAGTGAGGAGTTTCCTGTCCCGCGGCTGCACATACACACGCTGCCTATGATTGGCTGCCTGCGGTGACGGCTTCCTGGCAGGGACAATTCAAACACGCTTAAACCCATTATTACTCTCAATCATGCATGCAGGTGGGTGTGCTTTGTTGGGGAAACCCCTCCTTCCCCTCCCCCTCCTTCCCCTCCCCCTCCTGAAGACTCCTGGGATATATGACATCATGTGCCTAGCCAAGAAACCAGAAAGTAACTGAAGAAATGTAAAAAAAAAAAAAAAAAAAGTTTTTAAAACAAGTAAACGTAATATACCTTCCTATCTATTTACTAATGCTAGCAGCATGAGGAGTAAAAATAATCAATCTTCTATGGGAGAGTGAAGTTCCACCGAACAAGCTGAAGTTAATAAAAATAGTGCCCCATCGTTGGTGTCAGTGGAAGGAATAGTGCCCCATCATTGGTATCGGTGGGAGGAATAGTGTCCCATCACTGGTGTCAGTGGGAGGAATAGTGTCCCATCATTGGTGTCAGTGGAAGGAATAGTGTCCCATCATTGGTGTCAGTGGAAGGAATAGTGTCCCATCATTGGTGTCAGTGGAAGGAATAGTGTCCTATCATTGGTATCAGTGGGAGGAATAGTGTCCCATCATTGGTGTCAGTGGAAGGAATAGTGTCCTATCATTGGTATCAGTGGGAGGAATAGTGTCCCATCATTGGTGTCAGTGGAAGGAATAGTGTCCTATCACTGGTATCAGTGGTAGGAATAGTGTCCCATCATTGGTGTCAGTGGAAGGAATAGTGTTCCATAATTGGTGTCAGTGGAAAGAATAGTGCCCCATCATTGGTGTCAGTGGAAGGAACAGTGCCCTATCATTGGTGTCAGTAGGAGGAATAGTGCTCCATCATTAGTATCAGTGGGAAGAATAATGCCCCAATAGTGTCCTATCATTGGTGTCAGTGGAAGGAATAGTGTCCCATCATTGGTGTCAGTGGAAGGAATAGTGTCCTATCATTGGTATCAGTGGGAGGAATAGTGTCCCATCATTGGTGTCAGTGGAAGGAATAGTGTCCTATCATTGGTGTCAGTGGAAGGAATAGTGTCCCATCATTGGTGTCAGTGGAAGGAATAGTGTCCCATCATTGGTGTCAGTGGAAGGAATAGTGCCCCATCATTGGTGTCAGTGGAAGGAATAGTGCCCCATCATTGGTGTCAGTGGAAGGAATAGTGCCCCATCATTGGTGTCAGTGGAGAGAATAGTGCCCTATTGTGAGTGTCAGTGGTGTGAATTATCCCCCATTGTAGGGGGTCAGTGGCAAGAATAATGCCTCAAGGGCCGGATAAAGGCAAGCAAGGGGCCACACCTGGTCCCCAGGACCGCAGTTTGAAGACCATTGACTTTGTCCAATACTTTTTAGCAACATTTGGGTTTTAGAAGTCTCCAACAGGAAATGCAGCTTTATGTAACATTAGCTGTATTGATAAATCTGCATAAGTTACAAGTTGGACTTTTTTACTTGCAGTAGATTTTTATTAAAGTATTTCAGATGAGAAGTCATCACAACCTGAGGAAACAGGTAGATATGGACAATGCACTATTACCCATTCAGGCTGTAGCCACCAATATATATGTATAGAAGAAGTCTGTTTATGAGCACAACAAAAGTCCATGTTTTGACTTTTTAGTATTTGTAAGGGGAGTCCAAATATTTCCACATGGAGATCTCTAACACTTGTTGATTCTTTGCAAAATCACCATCCTTAAGCAGCGCGTTCACCAATGACGACATTTGCCAGTGGTCTTCATAAAGCCAGCGAATGTGCGTGGATTCGCCCCGGCTCTTCTAATAATCAGTATTGCTAATGAAGGATGCCATTTACTGTCTTTGCAGCGCAGTGAAAATCATCATCACGCCCATGTACACAAGAAAGGAAAACCATAAAAACTGCACAGAATATGAAGTAAGAAATGTTGATTCCTCCTTGAATTATGCATGGACTTTTAGCAGAAAACACAAATAACTCTTTGAATTGGTAAGCAAAATTTCACTTTCATCACTTTACGGATAAAAACATAGAATTTTCGATTGGTTGGTGTTGGTTAAAACACTTTAAGCACTTAAAGTGGTTGTAAAGTCTCTACTCGTCTATACTTACCTGCTCTGTGTAATAGTTTTGCACAGAGCAGCCCGGATCCTGCTCTTCTTGGGTCCCTGGCTGGAGCAAATGGCCTGTCCCTCCTGTTGAGTGCCCCCACAGCAAGCAGCTTGCTATGGGGGCACCTGAGCCGAGTCGCTGTTAAGCCCCGCCCCTCTCTCTCCTCATTGGCTAACTGGGTTTGATTGACAACAGCGGGAGCCAATGGCGCTGCTGCTGTGTATTAGCCAATCAGGAGGAAGAGTCTTGGATGGGCCGAGGCACTCATG
Source organism: Lithobates septentrionalis (assembly GCA_037952835.1). NCBI lineage: Eukaryota > Metazoa > Chordata > Amphibia > Anura > Ranidae > Lithobates > Lithobates septentrionalis. Next base: position 87,867 of record JBBDGP010002972.1, read on the forward strand.
CACATCGTTGGATCGAGATGGGGCTCAGGTAAGTATTAGGGGGACTGAGGGGGGCTGCTACACACAGAAGGCCTTTTTTATCTTAATGCATAGAATGCACCTTTCTTCCTTTATAACTACTTAAGAGGTTAAAGGATCAGCCACCGCAGTTATACCGCGGCAGGTTGGCTCCCCTGGGCGAATTGGCGTTCCTGTACGTCAGCCGCTTTAAGAGCTGTAGGGGGGCGCAAACGCCGGAGCCGATGCACGTGGCCGGGCACCCGCGATCGCTCCTGACAGAGACAGAATGGAGATCTGTCAATGTAAACAGAAAGATCTCTGTTCTGTCAGGGGAGGAGAGACAGATCTGCTGCTCCTAAAGATTAGGAACAGCGATCGGTCTCCTCCTCCAGGCAGTTAGAACACACGTGAGGGAACACATTTAACCCCTTGATCGCCCCTAGTGTTAACCCCTTCCCTGCCAGTGACATTTATACAGTAATCAGTGGCTATTTTTTAGCACTGATCGCTGTATAAGTGTCAATGGTCCCAAAATAAGTGTCAAAAGTGTCCGATCTGTCCGCCGCAATGTCGCAGTCCCGCTAAAAATCGCCGCCTTTGCTAGTGAAAAAAATAAATAATAATAATAAAAATGCCATAAATCTATCCCCTATTTTGTAGATGCTATAACTTATGCAGAAGAATACATATTGGCCTAAACTGATGAAGAAATGTGTTTTTTTTCTTGGATAGTTATAGCAAAAAGTAGAAAATATTGTTTTTTTTTTCAGAATTGTCGCTCTTTTTTTGTTTACAACGCAAAAAAAACCAAAAAAACGCAAATACCACCAAAAGAAAGCTCTATTTATGTGGAAAAAAGGACGTCAATTTTGTTTGGGTACAGCATCGCATGACTGCGCAATTGTCAGTTAAAGCGACGCAGTGCAGTATCGCAGAAAATGGCCTGGTCATTTAGGCAGGCCATACATGGGGTCGAATTTCGAAAGAATTTTCTTTTAAAAATCTTATCTAAGAATTTTCGTTCGTATTTCGCACCATTAGTGGGGCTGCAGCAACAGCCGATTTTTGTGCGGCAATCAAATTTGAGTAATTGGACATGTTGGAAATTTTTTGAAAAAAACGGACGATTTTCTAATCAATGATGGGAGAATCGTGCGAGAAATGTAATTGAAAAAGAAATGCGTATGTGCAAGAAAAGAAAATTCCCAGGAAAGAAAAGAAGATTCCCGGCCACACAAAAGTTCTTTCCTGTAGCAACATGAGGTGAAATTGAAGGCTTGGTTGGCCGAAATTCGAAACCATCGGATCACAAAACGCACGAAATTTCTGATTTTCAAAAGAAAATTCTTTCGAAACTCGACCGTGTATGGCCTGCCTATGGGGGCAAATCCTTCCAGTCCTTAAGTGGTTAACTTAGTATGTTTACACCATTGTCATACATTAAAGCAGGTTTTTTCAACAAGAGTTCCATGGAACTCTAGGGTTCCTCCAGAGGTTGCTAGGGCTTCCTTGAGCAATAAGCAATTTCAGATAAGTTCCCACTGACACCCTTGATCTTTTTAGCTATCTGTAAGGGGGGCAATTCTTCCCAATGACCACAAATATAAGGAGCATTCTTCTTACTGACCATCACACTAATGTATCATGAGGTGTAGACATTTTTAGCAAGGGTTCCCTGAGACCAGAACGTTAATTCGAGGGTCCCTCTATGTTAAAACAAATGGCTGCTTTGAAGTCTATTTAATATATCAATAGTGGCGATTGCATTTAAATGCCTCCGTGAAATCTATGGTCCAACGCTGATCTTCTAATAAAAACCACCAGCGTCTCCTGTTGTGTATTGAGACGGGAAAATGACTCACTGTGTTTGGTCTTGAGGGATTTGCTCATGGAAGAGGGTCTGCGGGGTGCGGGGGATCTCCTTGTTGGGTGAGTCCCAGGATCACAGTCATATCTTCCAGATAACTTTTGGACCTCCTTCAGAAAGTGAGTGGGAAGAGGACTGGCAGTGAGACTCTCCCCAATAGCCAAAGCCCTAAACTATTATTAATAGGTGTTTTTTTTTTTGTTTTTTTCCCCGAGCGGAATTCCCTCTTGCATGTGCCTGGTGGTGACATAATTTTGGTAGGACCGCATTCTTTCCAGCTACCAGTAGGGTCTACGTTTACACACTACAAACCAACACTGGTTGCTGTGTACACTAAATCTCACTTAATTGCCCGGTACCTTCCACAAATCACCCACAAAAAAACCTCACATGTGGAATTAAACGCCGGGGCCATGAAAGACTGACTTTAATCTGAGTGCCTCCTCTTCTCTCAAAGGTTCTACCAGAAGAGGGTTTTCATTTACAGCATTTCTAGAGACGGTTCTTTGTAAACATTATAAAGAAAATTTAAGTAACTTTTCGACAGACCATCAAAACCTGAGAAAATATATTCCGGTTTTTGGAACTGAGTAGGGGACCTCCGAATCGCTCCGGATCTCCATTGGTGAGATTTCCTTTTTAGAAGTCTGTATATCCCACAACATACTTTAAAAGGTGTCTTCACTGGATTCCCCCCTTTTACAATATGGGTGACGCCATCTTCTGACCTTGTGAGGGCTGCAATGGTTGGGAATTCTGTAGGGGTATACCCCTACAGAATTCCCAAACTAACCTCACCAACCGGAGTTCCCTAGAGACACAAGAAGACAAACTAAACCGAAACGGCAGTTTTGGGTGAAGCTGCGTGATAATAATCAAGGACCATTGTTAATAAACCGGTTACCAAAGCTGCAAGACTATTACTGTCTTGCTGAACACAGTTCTATAAGTCGTACACGTGACTCCCGCCCCTTATATATTTCCTGTGAGTTCTGACATGTAAATACAGAGCATGTGTTCACCCACCCACTTCCCCCCCTGCATACACTGAAAGGACAGAACTTGTCTGCATTGCCCCTTCCTACAGAATCGCATATACCTGCTCTGCCCTTCCTACAGAATCACATATACCTGCTCTGCCCTTCCTACAGAACCGCATATACCTGCTCTGCCCTTCCTACAGAATCGCATATACCTGCTCTGCCCTTCCTACAGAATCACATATACCTTGCTCTGCCCTTCCTGCAGAATCACATATACCTTGCTCTGCCCTTCCTGCAGAATCACATATACCTGCTCTGCCCTCTCCGACAGAATCACATATACCTGCTCTGCCCTCTCCTACAGAATCGCATATACCTGCTCTGCCCTCTCCTACAGAATCGCATATACCTGCTCTGCCCTCTCCTACAGAATCGCAAATACCTGCTCTGCCCTCTCCTACAGAATCGCATATACCTGCTCTGCCCTCTCCTACAGAATTACATATACCTGCTCTGCCCTTCCTACAGAATCGCATATACCTGCTCTGCCCTTCCTACAGAATCTCATATACCTGCTCTGCCCTCTCCTACAGAATCACATATACCTGCTCTGCCCTTCCTACAGAATCGCATATACCTGCTCTGCCCTTCCTACAGAATCGCATATACCTGCTCTGCCCTTCCTACAGAATCGCATATACCTGCTCTGCCCTCTCCTACAGAATCGCATATACTTGCTCTGCCCTCTTCTACAGAATCGCATATACCTGCTCTGCCCTTCCTACAGAATCGCATATACCTGCTCTGCCCTCTCCTACAGAATCACATATACCTGCTCTGCCCTCTCCTACAGAATCTCATATACCTGCTCTGCCCTCTCCTACAGAATCGCAAATACCTGCTCTGCCCTTCCTACAGAATCACATATACCTGCTCTGCCCTTTCTACAGAACCGCATATACCTGCTCTGCCCTCTCCTACAGAACCGCATATACCTGCTCTGCCCTCTCCTACAGAACCGCATATACCTGCTCTACCCTCTCCTACAGAATCGCATATACCTGCCCTGCCCTCTCCTACAGAATCGCATATACCTGCTCTGCCCTTCCTACAGAATCGCATATACCTGCTCTGCCCTCTCCTACAGAATCGCATATACCTGCTCTGCCCTCTCCTACAGAATCGCATATACCTGCCCTGCCCTTCCAGCATTTTTTAGCTCAATGAGTCTCAAACACTTGGGTGTTAATATGTACCCGCCTCTTGCTTTCTCATATGTAGAATCAATTTGTTTCTGTTAGTGATGACAGTTAGTGATAACTGTTCAATCTTATAATGAACGTACTCCCACCTATGTACTGCTCTACCCCGAAGAGGTTTTCTTTGTTTTTGTTGCTATTTTTCCTTTTTTATCCTTGACGGGCCTGGTCAGCTGTCAATTACCGGGTCCTGTCTAGATCTGTTCTTTGTATATTAAGGAAACTCTTAAATAAAGAATAAAAAGAATTTTAAAAAAAAGTGTTGAATCTTGTCTTGGAATGCAGGGGGTTAAGCTCTGCTGTCATTGAGGTTTGCGGTATAGGACATGGTGCCGTAGTGATTAAAGGGGGGGGGGGGGCTGTGACTAACGAACGGTAACTACACCACTGTCAAGCTGTAATTATGTGCTAACCGTCCCCTATATGGGAGTCGGTGCTGCACACTGTATTTCGGCGTTTATAAAATGTACGCTTCGCTTCTAATAAAATCACGCCATTTCTGCGTAATCATGGATATTCCTGTCTCAAAAATGTAAGGGTAAGTGGCAAGCACGTACAAGATCAAAAAGCAAGGCATATATATCTCCATCATAAAAAATTTAAAAAAAAGGGCAACCTTGATGTAATGGGGGACTCATCTAATGTAAGGGGAACCCTGTTGGGGATTCTGACGAGAAGGGGACCCAGGTGTAAAGGGGACTTTGATAGGGGCTCTGCGGTAAGGTGTAGGACTCTACTGGGGACCCTGATGTAAGGGGTGAAGGGATAGATTACTGGATAAATCAATAAAAAAAATAATATTATGAGATATATTATTTTTTATTGATTTTTTTTATAGATAGATAGATAGATAGATAGATAGATAGATAGATAGATAGATAGATAGATAGATAGATTTTCTTATAAGATATATCATTTTTTCTTCTTTTTTTTTTTACGAGATATATATAAAACTTGGATGGCGTACACATAAGAGATTAAAAATTTGGCATATATATATATATATATATATATATATATATATATATATATATATATATACACACACAATTTTTACATTTTTTTTATATGTAAGGCAGCTTCAGTGTCTCAGCTATACATCTCAGCTGACAAAGCATGCTTGGAGTAGTAGTTCAGCACATGGGAAGGCTTCGATTACCAACCTATGTATTATACTTTGTATCACTATCTCAATAAAAAGATAAACAATGTAGCATTTGCCACATTTTTCAAACAATTATTGCAAATATATTTTAATATATTTTAATATTATATTTAATATTTAATATATTTTTTAAATAGTTAAATAATAAAATAGTTTAATCTATCTATATATTTTATACAATCTGTATATCGCACATTTACAGAAATGAACAAGCAACTTCTATACATTTCTTCACCTGCTACCCCATAAGCTCCCATTAATTCTTTCTAACTTACCTTGATCCATAGATCGCATGATGTGTTGATGATATTGTGCCAGTCTGCAGGCTGCTTCTCTCTGCATTTGGATTAAAAAAAATTTAAAAAAAAACGTAAAAAAAAAATAAAAAATAGAAAAATGTATATTTATGGGAAGAAAAATCTTCTTTGGTTCATATTAAGCCAGTTCTGCTGGGCAGAGGAGGGGGGGACGGGGGGACAGGGGGGGAGGGAGACCCTCTTCAATGTAGGAACTTGAAGGAGAGGGACCAACGAAGATGAGAGCTTGACATGAAGTGAGCACAGTTGTCTGTGATCTGGGTTACTAGAGAGGGAAAGGCCACTTCCTTCCCTGCTCTGAGTGTTTATAGTGTTTGAATAACGGGATTCCCTCAGTGTTTCCTCCTGTTTATCCCATTGCTATGGGAACGTTTGGATCAGCTCCATCTTCTAAACTGAGGGCTTTCCTGCAAACTTCACACTCAGGAATCCATGACGTCTCACTGCGCTGAGCCAAGCCAGCTCTCTGAGGCTCTCTCAGTCTAGCAGTACAAGCGCTTAATTGTTGAGCGCTCAGCTATGAGGGAAGTGCGGAGGAAAAATACCCAATGATCTATATGTAAAAAAAAAAAAAAAGAGAGAAAAAATGTTGTGTGTACCATTGCTAATAAAAACTGCAGGCACAGCACAGCTTCTGTTTAAGTCCATTAGCGCTTTGCTGGGCTGTGCTATGCCATTACATCACCATAATCCCATAGTAAAAAGGGGTTAACTAACAATCTCCCGGCTCTCAGCATCTTGCTTTTTTTTTTTTTTTTTTTTTTAATTCAAGTATAGGCTGAGCCATTAAGTTTTGTGTTAGGTTTTCATGTCATAGAAAATAGATAAGGAGTGATTTACTAAAGAAGAACTTTTTGCACCGTCAACAATAACCTGGAGTTGTAAACAAGGAGAACTTATTGAGATATAATTATGGGAGCCACCATTGCTGACTTAGTTTTGAAGAGTCACATTTTGAATCTTTTGCTTCCTTGATGAGGAGTATTAAAGCGTATGTAAACACCAACGATGATGTAAAAAAAAAAAAAAATGTACCGTATATTTATGGGAAGAAAAATCTTCTTCATGGTTCATATTATGTTGAGACCCTCTTCAATGTAGGAACTCGAAGGAACGGGACCAACGTAGACGAGAGCTTGACATGAAGTGAGCACAGTTCTTTTGCTTCCTTGATGAGGATGAAGTATTAAAGTGTATGTACACCCCAGCGATGATGTAAAAATAAAAATATATTTATGGGAAGAAAAATCTTCTTTGGTTCATGTTAAGCCAGTTCTGCTGGGCAGAGGATGGGGGAGGGGGGAAGGAGACCCTCTTCAATGTAGGAACTCGAAGGAGAGGGACCAACGAAGACGAGAGCTTTGACATGAAGTACAAAACAGATTACAGCGCACACATACAAAAATGACATTTATCCTGCAAGGCACGGTAAAAACACCTGAACATATTCAAAAATACGGGGGGGTTTGGTCACACTATATGGTCATATAGTGCTAAGCCCACTTACTGCGACAAAGTACCCCGAATTAGTGAGTCGTACCCTAGTAATAGAATGAAGGAACTGTGTCTCAACCATGGGAGATAAACTCCTCTATGTGGGAGAACTGAAGGGATTCCTCCTATGCAATGGTGGCCACTAATAAGAGATAATTACCTCTTATTAGTGGCCACCAGTGCGTAGGAGGAATGTGCGCTATAATCTGTTTTGTACAGTTTTTGGTCTTATAGCAGCACCATCTTGAATGTAAAGCATTTTAGGGTGTGCCCCCCAAGTATGTTTTTGTAACTTGACATGAAGTGAGCACAGTTCTTTTGCTTCCTTGATGAGGATGAAGTATTAAAGAGTATGTAAACCCCAACAATGAACGTTAAAGCCAAACTCCAGGTTTCTGTCATTTTAACCACTTCAGCCACGGAAGGCTTTGCCCCATTAACAGAGCAGATGCTAGACTATTTTGCACCCTAGGCAAGATCAGCTACTCCCCTCCCCCAGTTAGAAATGTTATATCTTTGAAGAAAAATAGGAGGACCCTATTGCGGTGTGCTTCACTCGACCGGTCCAAGAACCACAGTTCAACCACACATGGGCAATTGTGCATTCACAGCAGAACCGAGGACCACCACCACCTTCAAAGAGGGAAGGGCAGCAGCATACCAAGCTCCAGGCACTGGCGCCAACAGGGAAAGAGGGACAACCTGTCTGCACAACTCTGAAGACCCAGGCATCCAATAAAAAATACAACGATAGGACTACTGTAGGTCAAGGTCAAACAGTACAGACCAGCGGCCGTAGCTGCGCTCTAGGTGGCTGCTTAGTTCGCCTAGTGGTAGCACCAGCCCTGCCCCTTAATGACCAGGCCATTTTTTGTGATATGGCACTGCATCGCTTTAGCTGACAATTGCGCGGTCATGCAACGCTGTACCCAAACAAAATTTATGTCATTTTTTCCCCCACAAATAGAGCCTGAGAAGCACCCCCCTCAGTACAAGCCACCCCCCTCCTCCATTAGTACAGACCCCTCCCCAGGACAAATCACCCCCTCCATCAGTACAGCCCCCACAGCCCAAACCACCCCCTCCATCAGTACAGCCCCCACAGGACAAACCACCCCCTCCATCAGTACAGCCCCCACAGGACAAACCACCCCCTCCATCAGTACAGCCCCCCCCAGGACAAACCAACCCCTCCATCAGTACAGCCCCCACAGGACAAACCACCCCCTCCATCAATACAGCCCCCACATGACAAACCACCCCCTCCATCAGTACAGCCCACCCAGGACAAGCCACCCCCCTCCATCAGTACAGCCCCCACAAGACAAACCACCCCCTCCATCAGTACAGCCCCCCAGGACAAACCACCCTTTCCATCAGTACAGCCCCCACAGGACAAACCACCCCCTCCATCAGTACAGCCCACCCAGGACAAACCACCCCCCTCCATCAGTACAGCCCCCCAGAACAAACTACCCCCCTTTATCAGTAGTACAGCCCCCCCCCACCTGTCACAACACCGCGGAGGACATCCCCCACCCATCATCACAAGCCAACACCCCCCTCCCCCTGCCTGTTACCGCACCAGCTCGGGCGGCTCAGATACATGGAACACTTGGGTGGCAGCTGGAGAGGAGAGGACAGTGTGCAGTCACGCCGCCCGGGTGGATCATGACAGGCATAAGCGCCGTAGTGAGAGACAGAGAAGGAGGAGAACACTGGCACTGGAGGTGGGTTTCCAGCTGAAAGAAAAAAACTTCCAAAGTCAGCCAGGGCTTTCCTCACCCTCGGGATGGTGTCACCCCTGTAGCAGGTTGCACCCAAGCGCGGACCACACCCCCACACCCCCCTAGCAACTCCACTGCACTAAGGCCCAAAGAACTGCATGTAGTTCCAATAATACGAGGAATCTACACCCCGGGTCTGTTATTACTCTCTACTCTCTGTATGGAAGGGACTTGTTCATTAGTATTGCCACCCTGCGGGCATATGAGGAGTATGTGGCATGAAATGACTGCCTAACCCATGATCGTCTCAACGTTAAGATGCGATTACCAGTGAGATGGGTCTCCTGCAAAAACTGGATATGAGGTTTATGTGCGTTTAGATATTTGAATAGAAGAGAGCGTTTGAATTTGTCATTGAATTTGTCATTGTCATTATAAACAAATAAAATGATCACTCCTATGGGTGAAGTAGGGAATAACCCAGCTCACCTAGAAACCCTTGTAAGGGTATGAGGACCCAGAAAGGATTGGTATACAATTCTAAATAAAAAAAAAGAGCAATTGAGCAGTAAAAACAGTGACTACCTTGTCATAAAACTCCATGCCACTGAGCCAAAACCCCAACATAACTGGGCTTAGCGCCTTTTCCCAGAACAGAAAAACTTTTCAAACTCCCTATCACCTAGCCCAAACCCCAACATAACTTGGCATAGGCAATTTGATACCCAAAACTAAAGTGAAAGTCCGCCTAACAGTCGAGTGTCTCAAAGGGAGATCGAGTAGAAACTCTTTCCAGACGATCCACCGACCACATAACAACAAAAAAAAAAAAAAAGTGGGGGGGACAAACTCCCTACGGACTGGTGACCCCAACAACAATTCCAGTCTGTTTTATACCCTTAACAGTTAACCAAACCTTCTTTTCAAGGTTACTCCAGGGGAGTTGGGAGAAGTAGTTCTCCTCTTCTCTTGTTGCTTCAAAGAAGGGTAAAACTGAGGGGAGTGGGTGTGAAGTAAAGTCAAGGTTGTACACTAGATAGCTCCATTAACATAGGACAGGTATTGTGAGAATATTCATTCAGACTATGAAAAAGATCCGTGCACCTGGTGAATCCAAAAGGGAAGGTACTGCAAAGGTAAACATATTGAGAGCATCCACTCAGGAGAAGGGAAGCACAGAAACATCCAGGAAAATAACTCCAGATCACTACAACCCCCATAAGTTAACTGGACCATGCCAACCAAGCTAAGCCCTGCATCTGGGAGAACGTTCGAAAACGTTTACATTTTTGGGCAACAGGAAGTGTATAGGGGTTTGTAGTGTCATTGTCACGACCAGCATAGAGAAGGAGCAGACCTGAGCCCCAAGTCAAGTGCGATTTTCACCGCAAGGTGGTCAGCCAGTCGTCAGCATCTGTAGGCTTGTCGAAGAAGCGAACTGCCCCATCATGCTGGACTCAAAGGCGGCTGGGGTAGAGCATCCTGTACTTAATATTCTTTTCCCGGAGCCTCCTGCGCACATCATTGAAGGTTTTCCTCTTTCGCTTCAATTCGGGCACTTGTTTGCGGGCTTCTGAAAGAATCCTGTCTCTATCTCGGTAGTTGAGAAAAAGGGTCTAGTATTAGTCCCGGGAATGACTCAACCCGTGGGCACTCTATGAGCTATTTCAACCACATATGTGGGGGGAACTTCCGTGAGGCCTAGGAGGTTCCTGAAAAACTGCTCAGCAAATTCTGCCAGACGATCGCCTTCTTCTTCTTCAGGGAGACCTAGGACTCCAATATTATTGTGCGATGACCTGTTCTCAGCGTCATCTGACTTGGCAACAAGGGCCTGCACTGTGCGTTGTAAATCTGCTGTTGGTTGCATGAGTGGCGGTAAAATCCTCAGTGGCCGATATTCTGGACTCAGAATATAGTTTTGGTCATCCTTCCCTTTATTTTGTCAAGATCATTCCGCATAAGGTTACACTCTTCAGTAAGACAATCTATGCGCACAAACATGGAGGTTTTGCTTTGCTCAATTGCGGCTAGGATCGCTGCCGTACTATCCTGAGCCAGTGGGGGCGGTATTGCTGCTGCTGGGGCCTCCCCAGATTTCATTTCCAGCTCAGCCAGCAATGCCTGGAGCTTGCCAACCAGAACTGCGTCAGGCCGGGTGGACGAAGTCTGCAGCTGCCAATTGGGTGTGGCAGATTTTGTGGACTTGCTCTTTAAGGGCATCTGCAGGAAAGCCAGGCAGCTAGGGAGACCACTATGTAGGGGAGGGTCCTCACCAGGATGGATGGCTTGCAGGGTGCACAGGAGACAGCCAAGATGGTGGTAGACTATAAGTACCAAGCTATTGGCAGCTGGAGCAGTTATTCAAAGTCAGCTGTCCAGACAACACCCACAATCAGGCTAGAGGGCAGATGAAATTTCCTGGGCCACCGGATAGGTGTTCTGGACTAGTTGAGGCTCACATGGAGGCCGCAAGATGACAGTGGCCAGATTAATCCAGCAATCACTCAAAAATACAGAGCAGGACCAGAGCAGGGGATACTGATGTATAGGGTGACCACATTTCCAAACTGCCATTCAGGGACAATTTTGCCAAGGACCGGGGGGGGGGGGGGGGGGCGTTTTCGTTGAATGTAGTCTCGGGGTTGGCGGGGATTTCAGGAGCGAGTAATTTGTCAGGTGAATGGCTGGTTTTAGCCCTTATATCATCCCAACACCATGCTTGATATGGTGCCAGGAGGATAAAATCATATTATTTCTATTACTACATTGTAATATATAATTAAATAGTTCAACTCACCATAATGCTGAATCATTGGGAACCCTGAGCTTGTCACTTGCCACAAGATGCAGTGTGTCACTTGCCACGTCTCCTGCCACCAGATGCAGCGTCACTTGCCACCATATCCTGCCACCAGATGCAGGGTGTCACTTGCCACCATATCCTGCCACCAGATGCAGGGTGTCACTTGCCACCATATCCTGCCACCAGATGCAGCGTCACTTGCCACCGTCTCCTGCCACCAGATGCAGGGTGTCACTTACCCTGCATCTGGTGGCAGGAGACGGTGGCAAGTGACGCTGCATCTGGTGGCAGGCTATGGGGGCAAGTGACACCCTGCATCTGGTGGCAGGATATGGTGGCAAGTGACACCCTGCATCTGGTGGCAGGATATGGTGGCAAGTGACACCCTGCATCTGGTGGCAGCATATGGTGGCAAGTGACACCCTGCACCTGGTGGCAAGAGATGGTGGCAAGTGACACCCTGCATCTGGTGGCAGGAGATGGTGGCAAGTGACACCCTGCATCTGGTGGCAGGAGATGGTGGCAAGTGACACCCTGCATCTGGTGGCAGGAGATGGTGGCAAGTGACACCCTGCATCTGGTGGCAGGAGATGGTGGCAAGTGACACCCTGCATCTGGTGGCAGGAGACGGTGGCGTCACTTGCCGTCTCCTGCCACCAGATGCAGGGTGTCACTTGCCACCATATTCTGCCACCAGATGCAGTGGCACTTGCCACCCTGTGCTCTTGCTGGGTAAGTCCCTTGATCCAAGTGCCTACCTGATTCCTACACTGACCTACCTGACCCCTTAAATGACCTACCTGACCACTATAACCTACCTGACCTCTACCATGACCCACCTGCCCACTACACTGACTTCCCTGTCCCCTGCACCGACCTACCTGACCCCCCTGACCACTACACTCCTTCCTGCACTACTCACACTACTGACTACTCCCTCACACAAACATAAGGTAGATCGGTGGATTTCACTCTCCCCTCCAGGCCTCCATGAAGATCATCCATAGATGTATATCCCCTAGTTGCTCCTCAGACCTCAGTATCCCCTGCAGGCCAGGAACTCCGCCAGCAGCCGCCATACGCTCGTCTGCATCGAGCACCTCTCCCTCACACACACAGGCTGCCTGTGGCACGCACCTGAGGAATCATGGGGGACAGGGCAGGCTGGACCACTGGAGTCCCTGGGCGGGGGGAGACCTGGGTGCTGAGAAGTGTCTGCCTCGTTGGAGCCGGTGTATGGTGATCATAGTAGCTGGAGCCTGGAAGAAGTGACTTGGGCTGCCCACCCCCACGCTACACCACTGGGCTGGCCCGGCTGGATGACATCATTGACATTCGGCAGTCAATGGAAAATCGCGAACGGCTGCATCATATTCATTCCGGGACACTGTATTGTCCCGGAATGGAGGTGCCCGGGACCCGGGACAGACCTGCTGATTGCGGGAATGTCCCGAGCAATCCGGGACACGTGGGCACCCTACGTGATGTACCATCTGTGCAAACAGGAATGCTCTCTGGGCCAACAGGTGTAAGGATGGTGCTGGATTGAGGCACAGGAGGCCGGCGGGCCACTATTGAGTGGAGCTGATGGCAGCCGGGTTAATCAAGCAGGCAGGCTGAAAAATATAGGTAGTGACCTGAGCAGGGGAATGCCGATGTACAGTCTGCTAGTAAGAACACGCCCCAGGCCAGCAGGAGTGGGGATGGTGTTGGATTGAGACCTGTAAGATGGCAGCGGGCCGCGATTGGGGGGGGAGCCAGCAACGCCCGGATTTATCCAGCGATCGGGCAGGCAGGGTGAAAAATACAGGTCAGGACCGGTGCAGGGGTGGTAGATGAACAATCTGTGAGAGTAGGAACGCTCACTAGGCCAGCAGATGCACAGGTGGTACAGAATTAAAAGCATGATCGGCGGAGCTCCTTCTCAATGCGTTTGCCACGGCTCACATCTGGTCACGCCATCCCGCGATCTGCGATTTTTAGCAGGACTGCTATATTGCGGCGGACAAATCTGACCCTAAATTACACTTTTTGGGGACCAGTGACATTATTACATTGATCAAAGCTATAAAAATGACACTGGCAGGGAAGGGGTTAACACTAGGGGCCGATCAAGGGATTAAGTGTGTTCCCTAGGTGTGTTCTAACTGTAGGAGGGATGGACTACTAGGGACATGACAGAGATCACTGTTCCCGATCACTGGGAACAGTAGATCTCTGTCCTGTCTCCTGTCAGAACAGGGATCCGCTTGTTTACACTGGCAGATCCCCGTTCTGCCTCTGTACTAGATGATCACAGGTCACCCGTGGATATCGAGTCCGCTTGACCCGCGGGCACACCCCCCCCAGTGTGCATTGAGAGTGCACCGCCCGCAACTGTGCCTGCGAGCGCCGATTCGCGCAGCTCTGCCAACTTGCCGCAGTATATCTGCGCAGCTGGTCGGCAAGCAGATAAAATACACTATGTTGTCAAAGGTATTGAATCGCCTGCCTTTACACGCACATGAACTTTAATTGCACCCAAGTCTTAGTCCGTAGGGTTCAATATTGAGTTGGCCCACCCTTTGCATCTATAACAGCTTCAACTCTTCTGGGAAGGCCGTCCACAAGGTTTAGGAGGGTGTCTATGGGAATGTTTGGCCATTCTTCCAGAAGCGCATTTGTGAGGTCAGGCACTGATGTTCGACGAGAAGGCCTGGCTCGCAGTCTCCACCCCAATTCATCCTAAAGGTGTTCTATCTGGTTTGGGTCAGGGCTCTGTGCAGGCCAGTCAAGTTCCTCCACCCCTATCATCCATGTGTTTATGGACCTTGCTTTGTACACTGGTGTGCCGTCATGTTGAAACAGGAAGAAGCCATCCCCAAACTGTTCCTTCAAAGTCGGGAGCATGAAATTGTCCAAAATGTCTTGGTATGCTGACGCCTTAAGAGTTCCCTTCACTGGAACTAAGGGGCCAAGCCCTGAAAAACAACCCCACACCATAATCCCCCCTCCACCACATGATTTGGACACACTCCTAAAGCGTGTGGACAGCCTTCCCAGAAGAGTCGAAGCTGTTATAGCTGCAAAGGGTGAGCCAACTCAATATTGAACCCTACGGATTAAGACAGGGATGCCATTAAAGTTCATGTGCGTATAAAGGCAGGTGTCCCAATACTTTTGATAATATAATGTAGTTCTTTTAAACCAAGCAAGTCCAAACAAATTATTACCTTAGTTAACAAATGTGAGTGCTGTATAAACTGTCAGGGCCGTCTTTAATATTGATTGGACCCTAGGCAAAACTTTTCTTGGGGCCCCCTCTTCCATGCAGTTTCGCTCTCCACCTGCTCTGAGACATACAATAAATAGCAGCTAGACTTAAAATCAGTTTGCTGAATCAGATAAGGCAGCGATTGTGATTGGTTGCCAGAGGTTACAGTGTATCATTACCGCTCACTGACTGGTTGCTAGAGGTTACAGCACACATTACAGCTCACTGATTAGTTGCTAGAGGTTACAGCACATGATTTCTGCTCGTTGATTGGCTGCTAGAGATTACTGTGAATATGACCTCAGGGGGGCATGATATACATATCAATGCCGCTGGCCGCCGCTATTTACATATGAATGCCGCCGCTATTTACATATGAATGCCGGTAATTTACATGTAAACACAAGGTCTGCAGGTGAGTCATCTGTACACAACAAAAAGGGCAGAGCTGGGCAGCGTTAGTAGCAGCACTTCACACTGAGATATTGGGACACAGCACGGGACTAAAACCTCAAGCAATGAGGGAATTTAAACCAGGATAGTTGGCAAGTATGAGGCAGCTGCTTTGGGCCCCACAACAATGACAGGGCCTGGGGCAGCTGCCCCTTTTGATCTGCCTTAAAAACGCCCCTGTAAACTGTATGTAGCATCAGAGTTCCTTCAGTGGGACAGAACTTCCTGTCCCCTTCCCGTAAGAGAATCGAGTTTGGCGGAGCACTGCTCAGCCATTTACAGGAAGCTTTGCATTTTCTGAATGACAAGGCTACCTCGTATTGGCTGAAATGGAGATCACAACATCATATGCCCACCTGTCCTCCGCAGCCAATCATAGAAAGCCTTGTATTCATTCAAAAAATATAAAGCTTCCTGTGAATGGCTGAGCAGCGCTTCCAGGCAGGCCGACAGGTGGGGCTTGGAGGAGTAGATAGGTTGTTTGTCACATCCCCCATGTTTTCCCATTAACTCAGGCGCCAAGCACTGGGTCACATGAGATGCTTTCTTCTGGACTACGTTAGGCACTTGTTACAGGGTCACATTACTACATGCATGGGGTACCTTTGTTTTGTGTTGTCTTCATCAATGCCCTGAGACAAGGCTCAGGCTGCTTTGGGGGGGAATACTCAAAATCAAGGTGGACCTCTACTCTTAGAGATGAACATACACCATGTACACTCGCACTGCAAATGTTCTCCAGGTAACTCTCGGTTCCCCGTGGCAGTGTACACCTTCTCTGTAATGTGCATTTTGGAGGGACATGCTGAGCCAATGTCCACATCTACCTGTCCAGCGTTTTCCACTACTATTCCCCAGTTGCTGAGTGGGCCCCGCCGTGCACTCTGCATGAGTTCCACTGTGCACCTAATTCTAGAACTTCTGTACCTCTGTACAGGATTGGAACCTCTGTAGCATGAATCCTCTTCCATTGCTCTGGGAGACAGACCATTGGCAGAAGAAGTGCTGAAAATCTCCCTTACTGCTAGATGCCACACCATCTATAACAGTTACACGCTACCGACAGGCTGTTTGTTAAACTTCCGTTAACCTAGGTAACCATTTATGTATTTACACTACTCCACTCCACACCGATGCACTCATACCCCAATGTGTTTAAGGCCCACTTACTGGGCTATGTGTGTGCTGGTTACTTACATTACACCCCTTTCAGTAACTTCAGACCAGGCAAGGACAAAGTTTCAAACGCTTTACTTAAGAAAGGTGCAAATAGTGTTCTGTCTGTAGGACAGAGAGCTAAACCTGCTGGCTCCATAAACTTCAGGTACCTTATTTCTTTGATCTTAAATTCATTAGAATGAGCCAGGTGAAACTACAAATTGATAAAACAAACATCAATCAGTACAATATTGCATCTAATAAAGACATAATGCTCTATAACACAGAATGAGCTAACAAAAACTCACTTTTTAAACTCTCAGAGGGGTGATGGCGAGAGATTGAAGAAACAGCCTTGCTGTGATTTCTTAAAATGGTGACTGACTCACTTCCTCTAGAGAATCTCCCAGAGTCCTCTAGTTCCTAACAACTTTATTAACACATTCTAAGAAATTACAATGTGTAACTAAACAAACAGCTAAAGCTATACCAGAAAGGGACAGTAGGTGGCGCCTGCGCTCTGCATAACTAGCTTGGTATACATCAAGAAAAAACCAACATATTATTTAATCACATAAACACAGTAACTGAATAAAGGCCTGGTGGGCAGAACAAATAGACATTTCACAGTCCAACAGAATACGGCATTATTCTTTCCTATTCCCTAACTCCAGGGCTTTTTTTCAGCGAGAACGTGGGGGAATGCAGGTGGGGTGTGCTGGAGGATCTATTGATGCTGGGGGATCTGTTCTAGCTGGAGGGGATCTACAGTGCCTTGAAAAAGTATTCATACCTCTTGAAATTTTCCACATTTTGTCATGTTACAATCAAAAATGTAAATGTATTTTATTGGGATTTTATGTGATAGACCAACATAAAGTGGCACATAATTGTGAAGTGGAAGGAAAATGATAAATGATTTTTTTTTTAAATATCTAAAAAGTGCGGTGTGCATTTGTATAGCGCCCCCCTGAGTCAATACTTTGTAGAACCGCCTTTCGCTGCAATTACAGCTCCAAGTCTTTTTGGGGATGTCTCTGCCAGCTTTGCACATCTAGAGAAGGACATTTTTGCCCATTCTTCTTTGCAAAATAGCTCAAGCTCTGTCAGATTGGATGGAGAGAGTCTGTGAACAGAAATTTTCAAGTCTTGCCACAAATTCTCAATTGGATTTAGGTCTGGACTGTGACTGGGCCATTCTAACACATGAATATGCTTTGATCTAAACCATTCCATTGTAGCTCTGGCTGTATGTTTCGGGTCGTTGTCCTGCTGGAAGGTGAACCTCCGCCCCAGTCTCAAGTCTTTTGCAGACTCTAACAGGTTTTCTTCTAAGATTGCCCTGTATTTGGCTCCATCAATCTTCCCATCAACTCTGACCAGCTTCCCTGTCCCTGTTGAAGAAAAGAATCCCCACAACGTGATGCTGCCACCACCATGTTTCACAGTGAGGATGGTGTGTTCAGGGTGATGTGCAGTGTTAGTTTTCCACCACACAGAGCGTTTTGCTTTAAGGCCAAAAAGTTCAATTTTGGTCTCATCTGACCAGAGCACCTTCTTCCATGTTTGCTGTGTCCCCCACATGGCTTCTCGCAAACTGCAAACAGGTCTTCTTATGGCTTTCTTTCACCAATGTCTTTCTTCCACAAAGGGCAGATTCGTGGAGAACACGACTAATAGTTGTCCTGTGGACAGATTCTCCCACCTGAGCTGTGGATCTCTGCAGCTCCTCCAGAGTTACCATGGACCTCTTGGCTGCTTCTCTGATGAATGCTCTCCTTGCCCGGCCTGTCAGTTTAGGTGGACGGCCATGTCTTGGTAGGTTTGCAGTTGGGCCATACTCTTTCCATGTTCAGATGATGGATTGAACAGAGCTCCGTAAGATGTTTAAATCTTGGGATTTTTTTTTTTTTATAACCTAACCCTGCTTTAAACCTCTCCACAACTTTATACCTGACCTGTCTGGTGTGTTCCTTGGCCTTCATAATGCTGTTTGTTCACTAACATTCTCTAACAAACCTCTGAGGGCTTCAGACAACAGCTGTATTTATACCGAGATTACATTACACACAGGTGGACTCTATTTACTAAATAGGTGACTTCTGAAGGCAATTGGTTCCTAGATTTTAGTTAGGGGTATCATAGTAAAGGGGGCTGAATACAAATGCCCCCGCCCCCCCACTTTTCCATTTATCATTACCTTCCACTTCAAAATGATGTGCCACTTTGTGTTGGTCTATTACATAAAATCCCAATAAAATACATTTACGTTTTTGGTTGTAACATGACAAAATGTGGAAAATTTCAAGGGCTATGAATACTTTTTCAAGGTATTGTATTTATGCAGGGAGGTCTATTGTTGCTGGGAGAGATCTACTGTTAGGGGGGGGGGATATTGTTGCTGGGAGAGATCTACTGTTAGGGGGGGGGATATTGTTGCTGGGAGAGATCTACTGTTAGGGGGGGGGATATTGTTGCTGGCTGTGGGGAGATCTGTTGTGGCTACCGGGGGTCTATTGTTGCTGCCGGGGGGGGGGGTCTTTTCCATGTAGTTACAAGGCACAGCCCAGTGCAGGTGTCTTCAGGGCGAACCCCAGGTTCAGATAGTTCTACATCTGGATGGTAGTGGACAGCATCCTTCTTCTCCTTCTCCTTCTTCTGGGTTCCTCTACGGGGCTCTTCGTGCCAGAAAAAGCCAGTAAAAAAGAATCTAAGGGCCGCTAAGCAGCAAAATATTTCATTTTTATTCTTGAATTTAGAGACATTTTAATTTGGGGACTCCTTATTTACTGGCTGTTATAGGGAATGTTTTAGTTATGGATGGCTGCTGGTGGTGTAAATCACACACCAGTTTTTTGGTTGCCAGTGATGCCGACGGTACATTTCTGCCCCTAGGTTCCCAGCTCCACCTACCTGCCACTGTCATCAAACTGGAAAATGACTATTTGATTTGCCATTGGGTTTTCCAGCAGAGTTATGTTTTATCATAATGTACAGCATTTCAGGTATATTGGCCCTGCCCATAGGAGCTTAAAATTGCATCTTTAATATGTTTGAAAAATGAGGAAGTTCAATATGATACAAGACTGCAGTCAAATGAATGAGACAAAGGGTAGCATGGCGAGGAACAATTGTTTTGAAGTCAAATAGATCTAAGACACTTTGTCTATACAAACCTTAAAGTGATACTAAACACACCCTGTTTAATTTACATTATACCTTTTCTTTCTGTATGTGGATGATGGCTCTGTAATTATTTTAATTTAAAAAAAACAAAAACATCCTAATTGACATCTAGTTGTCACATGGCCCAGCTCTCCCCCAGCCTGTCTGCAGGGAAACATAAGCAGGAGGAGCTTCTAGTCCTCTGTTGCTGGTCACATGTTCAAAAAAAATATAAATTAATTAAAAAAACAGCCTTTGGGATACAGGGTAAAAAGAAATAGATTAATATCAATAAACTGTTTTAAATTGTCATACAAATATACACTATATTACCAAAACTATTGGGTCCTGGTCCAAATCATTAGGTGGGGGGGGGGGGGGATTATGGTGTGGGGTTGTTTTTCAGGGGTTGGGCTTGGCCCCTTAGTTCCAGTGAAGGGAACTCTTAAGGCGTCAGCATACCAAGACATTTTGGACAATTTCATGCTCCCAACCTTGTGGGAACAGTTTGGGGACGGCCCCTTCCTGTTCCTACATGACTGCCCACCAGTGCACAAAGTAAGGTCCATAAAGACATGGATGAGCGAGTTTGGGGTGCTTCCAACAGTATCCTGCAATCCACGCATCTTGTGAGCTTTGCTATGAATGATCAGTAAGGTACAGCTGGATCCTGAATCCAAGATGGGGGCACAGGACCGAAGGCCACACTGCAGATATTGGGTTATACAAAGACCGTCCTTGTCTGCTTGGGCTGCCAAGTACCAGTTCGGTAAAAATCAGCAGATTGAGTACTTGTAGCTACCGATTTATTTTGCAGACACAGTTCCCTCTAACTTTGTGGGAAGAGTTTGGGGATGGCCCCTTCCGGTCCCAACATGACTGAGCACCAGTGCACAAAGCAAGGTCCATAAAGACATGGGTGAGTGAGTTTGGGGTGGAGGAACTTAACTGGCCTGCACCCGTTAGAACACTTTTGGGATGAATTTGAGTGGAGAGTGCAAGCCAGAAGCCAGGCCTTCTTATCCAACATCAGTGCCTGACCTCACAAATGTGCTTCTGGAATAATGGTCAAACATTCCCATAGACACCCTCCTAAACCTTGTGGACGGCCTTCCCAGAAGAGCTGAAGCTGTTTTAGCTGCAAAAGGTGAGCCAACTCAATATTGAATTGTACGGAGATAAGATTGGGATGCCATTAATGTTCATGTGAGTGTAAAGGAAGGTGTCCCAAAACTTTTGGTAATATAGTGTATCTTAACCACTTCCCGCCCGGCCTATAGCAGATTGACTGCCGGAAAGTGGTTCTGTTATTCTGACTGGGCGTCATATGATGTCCAGCAGGATAACATGCCGGAGCGTGCCCGCGGGGGGGCGCTCAGCGCAGCGATCAATCACGCTGATCATCGCGTGAACCAGGAAGTGCCGGTAAACAGCATTCCTCAGTTCGCGCTGACAGGGAGAGCCAATCGGCGACTCTCCCTGTCAGAGGGGGGAGTCTGTGCTGATAATCAGCTAATTGATTATCAGCACAGCCCCCATCAGATGTGCCAATCAGCTGCCAATCAGTGCACAGCAGCTGCCAGTCAAAGCCCCCTCAATAAAGTCTCTCAGTTCCCACCACAGTGCCAATCAGTGCCCACCACAGTGCCAATCAGTGGCCAGCAGTAACACCTGTCAGTACCTCATTATTACTGCCATCTATTAGTGTCCATCAATGCCATCTGTCAGTGCCAATCAGTGCCACCTATCAGTGCCCATCAGTGCTGTATATCAGTGCTGCCTAGCAGTGCCCATCAATACTAAATATCAGTGCCAACTCATCAGTGCTGCCTCATCAGTGCCCATCAGTGCCGCCTATCAGTGCCCATCAGTGCCCATCAGTGCTGCATATCAGTGCCCATCAATACTACATATCAGTGCCAACTTATCAGTGCCAACTCATCAGTGCCCATCAGTGCAGCTTCATCAGTGCCCATCAATACTACATATCCGTGCCAACTTATTAGTGCCAACTCATCAGTGGCCATCAGTGCAGCTTCATCAGTGCCCATCAATACTACATATCCGTGCCAACTTATTAGTGCCAACTCATCAGTGGCCATCAGCGTTGCCTCATCAGCGCCGTGAGTGAAGGAGAAAACAAATTTTTTTTGACAGAAACGAAGAAAACCTTTTTTTTTTTCAGAAATGTTGGTCTTTTTTAGTTTATTTAGCAAAAAATAAAAACCCCTGAGGTGATCAAATACCACCAAAAGAAAGCTCTATTTGTGGGAAATAAATTATAAAAATGTAATTTGGGTACAGCGTAGCATGACCGCGCAATTGTCATTCAAAGTGTGACAGCGCTGAAAGCTGAAAATTGTCCTGGGCAGGAAAGGGGGGGGGGAGGGGGGAAGTGCCAGGTATTGAAGTGGTTAAAGGTTAGTTTTAAGAAAAAGGGCATTGAAACACCCAATGTGGGATAGTTCACTGGCGCCCCCCTAACATGAAGAATCAGCTCTTGGTGGACTTATCCTGTAAGGGGAACCTCCTAACGTTGGTAGGTACCAACTGCCATTTTCTAACATAGAGACCCCACATGTACGGTGCTCAGGAGGGAGCTTAAAACTATTTTCTGCTGGCTCTTGTAAAGATGATTTACATAAAATGCTTTCAGCAGCCTTATAATAGACATATGCGATATGCAGTCTGACCCTCAGAGGAAATCCCTCACTGTGTTAAATAGAATTTGTATCCTTTAGTAAGAAAAAACTGTCATTTCATGAGCATTGTTTTCAAAACATCTGGCATCGTAAAGACACTTAAAGTGGAAGTGCGTTCAAAACCCAACTAAGCTTAAAGTGATTGTAAAGTCTTGTTTTTTTTTTTTTTTAAATAACAAACATGTTATACTTACCTGCTCTGTGTAATGGTTTTGCACAGAGCAGCCCTGATCCTCCTCTTCTCGGGTCCCTCGCCGGAGCTCCTGGTCCTCCCTCATGCCGGGTGCCCCCCACAGCAAGCAGCTTGCAATGGGGGCACCCAAGCAGACGCGCTCCCGACCAGCGGCTCTGTGTGTCCATTCACACACTGAGCCGTGGCACACTGAGCAGACTTGCTCCCGAGTCCATTCACACATGGAGGCCGGTTAGGCCCCACCCCCACTCTCTCCTCTTTGGCTCACTGGCTTTGATTGACAGCAGCCTTTACAACCACTGTAATTTTGCTCCCTCCCCCACTCTAAGCCCTATACTAATTACCCTGTAGAGCAGTGGTCTCCAAACTGTGGCCCAGGTGGCCAAATGTGGCCCTTTGCTTGCTTTTATCCAGCCCTTGGGCACTATTTCATCCACGGATACCAACAATGGGACATACAGTGCCTTGAAAAAGTATTCATACCCCCTTGAAATTTTTTCACATTTTGTCATGTTACAACCAAAAATGTAAATGTATTTTATTGGGATTTTATGTAATAGACCAACACAAAGTGGCCCATAACTGTGAAGTGGAAAAAAACGATTATTTGTTTTAAAAAAAATATATATATATGTGTGAAAAGTGTGGCGTGCATTTGTATGGCGCCCCCCTGAGTCAATACTTTGTAGAACCGCCTTTCTCTGCAATTACAGCTGCAAGTCTTTTTGGGGATGTCTCTACCAGCTTTGCACATCAAGAGGTGGTGGGGTGTGCTGGAGGATCTATTGATGCTGCCTGCTGTTCTAGCTGGAGGGGATCTACAGTCCTTTGAAAAAGTATTCATACCTCTTGAAATTTTCCACGTTTTTTCATGTTACAACCAAAAACCTAAATGTATTTTGTTGGGATTTTATGTGATAGACCAACACAAAGTGGCACATAATTGTGAATTAGAAGGAAAATGATAAATGGTTTTCAATTTTTTTTACAAATATCTAAAGAAAAGTGTGGTGTACATTTGTATGGCGCCCCCCTGAGTCAATACTTTGTGGAACCGCCTTTCGCTGCAATTACAGCTGCAAGTCTTTTTGGGGATGTCTCTACCAGCTTTGCACATCTAGAGAGTGACATTTTTGCCCATTCTTCTTTGCAAAATAGATCAAGCCCTGTGAGTTTTAGCGTTCAGCACTTCCGGGTCGCACTTTTCCTCCGGCACCACCCACTTCCTGTGATGCGGTCGTGTACCAGAGTGAGGCTTGGAGTGCAGCACTTCTGCAAGACGATTCCCAGCAATGAAGAGAGCGGCTGGCGGCGGCGTTCTATGCACAGGCAGCGATGGCGAGCACTCCCTGCGGCCAGAGCGCTGGTGCAGCCTTGAGGGCGACCTGTGAGAAGGACAAACCTGCAGGTCAGTCCAGCCCTCCCTGGCCTCCCTAGAACCTTTCTAAACAGGGGACCATCCGACCCTTCCCGGTCATTTGGTCTTTAAACAAAACAAATATGCTGCAGTGTTCGGGAGAAACACAATCAATACTGGGGATCAAGGGGAAGGGTGGGGACTTATAACAAGCTGTCAATTGATTGTGTTTCCTGTAGGGAGGAGCCCTCATCTCTCAGGTGTGCCGTCCTGGAAGGCGATAGGAGAAAAGTTACATTTTGGTCTCATCTGACCAGAGCACCTTCTTCCACATGTTTGCTGTGTCCCCCACATGGCTTCTCACAACCTGCAAACAGGACTTCTTATGGCTTTTTTTCACCAATGTCTTTCTTCTCGCCTCTCTTCCATAAAGGTCAGATTTGTGGAGAACACGACTAATAGTTGTTCTGTGGACAGATTCTCCCACCTGAGCTGTGGATCTCTGCAGCTCCTCCAGAGTTACCATGGACCTCTTGGCTCTTCTCTGATGAATGCTCTCCTTGCCCGGCCGGTCAGTTTAGGTGGACGGCCATGTCTTGGTAGGTTTGCAGTTGTGCCATACTCTTTCCATTTTCGGATGATGGATTGAACAGAGCTCCGTGAGATGTTCAAAGCTTGGGGTATTTTTTTATAACCTAACCCTGCTTTATACTTCTCCACAACTTTATCCCTGACCTGTCTGGTGTGTTCCTTGGCCTCCATGATGCTGTTTGTTCACTAAGGTTCTCCAACAAACCTCTGAGGGCTTCACAGAACAGCTGTATTTATACTGAGATTACATTACACACAGGTGGAGTCTATTTAATAATTAGGTGACTTCTGAAGGCAATTGGTTCCACTAGATTTTAGTTAGGTGTATCAGAGTAAAGGGGGGCTGAATACAAATGCACGCCACACTTTTCAGATAATTATTTCTAAAAAAATGTGAAAACCATTTATCATTTTCCTTTCACTTCACAATTATGTGCCACTTTGTGTTGGTCTATCACAATAAAATCCCAATAAAATACATTTATGTTTTTGGTTGTAACATGACATAATGTGGAAAATTTCAAGGGGTGTGAATACTTTTTCAAGGCACTGTAATTCATCCCAATGACACCAACAATGGGGCACATTTCCTCTCAGTGACACCTAGGATGGGGAAATTTTTTTCCCAATGACACCAACAATGGGGCCCAATGACAACAATGATGGGACATAATTTCTTCCAATGACAGTGTAGCGCCCTGGAGTTTAGTCAGGGAGCTCCTCACAAATTTACTTGCCAAGAGTAGTTATCCTGGTCGATTGATAGGCATCTATTGATTTCTCCCTAAGCTTCGCCTTATTGCACTTTTCACTTCTATCACTAGGTGGCCGGGTACTTGGTGGTACTAGATAAGAGAAGGGAAACCCAAGGTCAGGTTATGGGTATGTGGGTGTCCCAGCCAATGGGCTGGGTTTTCTTAAAGCCTGCTGGGAGTGCCTATATATTCGGGTGAGGTCAGGTGATCTATGTTCTGTGCCACCCGGACTGCCATCTTGGTGGACGTGTGTTGTCTGCCCCGGGCTGCTAGGCCGGAGATTGGGCCTATCATCTGGCTGCCAGGCTGTGTGAGGGCCTATCGTAGTAAGAGGGCAGCGCAGGGTTGGGACTGCGGCTTGCAGTCCAACCAAAAGTGATGGTTCTCTCGGTCAGAGAACCTGTCAGTGGTCGGAGGTAGAAGGGAAGCTGTCGCCATGAAGGGACCAACCACCTTTACCAGGGACCACAGTGAGTAACTGAAGCAAGTACCGGAACCATATTCTCACCGAAGGGCACAGTGGAGAATCCAGAAACTTCAGGCGAAATCAGGGACCCAACCAGCGGAGGAGACACTTGCAGAGCAGCCTTGTGTGTCCAGCCAGGGACCGAGCCGGTTAGCAGGGGTGAAGCTTGAGGAGTATCTGGAGTGCCAAGCTAGGGACCCAGCAGAGAAGCGGGGGTGACGCTTGAGGGGATACCAACCTAGGAGGAGCTCAAGGGATTCATAGTCAATGAATCAGTGGGTCTAGTGAGAGACCGGGAGCTCAGTGTTGAAGAACTACAAGGAGCAGTTGTAGTAGAGCTGAAAGAACTGATACGTTTGAGTTAGGAATTGTTTAAGGACTGTTACCATAGAAGACCTGCAGAAGTGGCCCCTTGCTGGGGCCTTTCCCTGCACGGCTGTTCTCCTATTGAAGTCTCTGAGTTTGCCAATTGAGTGAACTATCTAAGGGTGTTCTGGCCCTAATCCTTTTCCCCCAAAATATATTAAAAGGACCGCCAAAAGAAATAAAACCTCTTTTGCATCCAAGAAGTGTCTGGCGCCTTGCTACAACATCAACAATGGGGCCCAATGACACCAATGATGATACACAAGTCCTCTCACTGACATGAAATATGGGGCATTGCTTTTCCCCATGGACATCGGGGCCTTTTTGACTTTTCTACTCCCAATGGCCACAGTCCGCAGCCCCCCCAAAGTCTAAAGGACAGTAAACTGGCCCTTAGCTTGGAAAGTTTGGAGACCCCCTGCTGTGGGTGAAGGATGTGTATACTTACCTAATCTAAGAGCACTCTGGTCCGGTCACATGATCCCCCCAGCTACCGACTTCAGAGGAGAGATCGGCGACAGCGGCTGCAGAGCCTGGGCGCTGACGTCATCAATAGACTTACTACGGGGCATCCGTTGTCCACTGTCCCTCCTCTCAGCCTGAAGCCAGCACTTGGAGCCAATCACGTGACCGGACTGGAGCGCCCTTAGATTAGGTAACTATAGACATCTTTCTTTTTCAAGCTAGTTAGTATAGGGCTTAGAATAGCGGTGGGAGCAGGTTTAAGATTAGTTAGGTTTGGACCAGACTTCCACTTTAAGAGTACAAATCACCTATTGGGCTAAACGTTTTAGAGGGCCAGTCCACCCAAACTTGATATTTCAGCATTTGGTAGAAGCTGGAGATCATGACCTCCTGACAATTCCTTCTAATTCCAATCAGCTCTGTTTGTGATGTCTGCTCTGGAATCCCTGGATGTATACATTTATTGCACCTTTTATGAGGGCCTCTGCTATCCTTTTTGCTATTTTAGTTTGTACGATATGTAGAATACAACAAGAAGAGCTGGAACATACAAAAAAAACAACTAGGAATCCCAGGTGGACAGGAACAGAGTCGGGAATTATGGCAGACAGATCTTGAGGTTGGACTGTCTAAGCCAGGGGGTGTCAAACTCTATTTCAATGTGGGCCGCATTAGCACTATGGCTGCCCTCAAAGGACCGGTTGTATCGGGGAAGAAGCTGGGGGTGGAACTGGGAGGCAGAAAGTGCAGGGTCTGGAGGAGGACCAGAGGAGGGCTGGAGTCAGTTGAATGCTGACACCAGGGGAGGCGGAGGTGAAGGGGTGTTGCTGCTGCACAGAGAGCTACAGAACCTGTAGGAGGAGTAATGTCCTCCTTACTGTTGTCGACTGCCGAAACGGGAGGGGGGGGGTCACAAGACAGGCCTGTCTACGGCTGCACAGAGAAGTGCAGGATCTGGCAGATGAGTTCCGCCCTCTTCTCTGCTGTCGACTGCTAGGGGTGGAGACGAGGGGGTGCCGCAGCTCCAACAGAGGTGCGAGGACCACATTAAATTGGCCTGCTGGGCCACCGCCCGTGGGCCTTGTGTTTGACACATGGGGTGTAAGCTATATAGGATGTCAGAAGCTGACTCAGCCCTCCAGATTTTATCTATAGCTGAAATATTATTTCTAGATGAAATTGTATTTTAAGGGATCATGCACACGGACGTAAGGAGGCCGGACAGCGCCAAGAGCCCACAAAAAACACTTTACAGAGACCCACAGCTTCTGCGTGCAGCCACCCTAATGCCCTCTACACACGGTCGGATTTTCTGATGGAAAAAGTGCGATAGGATTGTGTTGTCGGAAATTCCGACCCGGTGTGTGGGCTCCATCGGACTTTGAGGGCAGGATATAAAATTTTCCGACAACAAAATCCGATCGTTTAAATTCCGATCGTGTGTACGCAAATCCAACGCACAAAGGGCCACGCATGCTCAGAATAAATTAAGAGACGAAAGCTATTGGCTACTGCCCCATCCATAGTCCTGACGTACGTGTTTTTTACTCCAGGACGATCGGATTTTCCGACAACCTTGTGCGACCGTGTGTATGCGAGACAAGTTTGGCCCGAAATCCGTCGGAAAAAACCCAATGGATTTTGTTGTCGGAATGTCCGATCGATGTCCGACCGTGTGTACGGGGCATTAGACGTCTATGACGGAATGCCGCTTTATGTGGCTATGCTCTGGGGGGGGGTTGGGTAAAGCCCATGCACACGCATGGATGGATGCACGCTATCCGTTTTAATATATCGGTTCTGAACTCAAGTTTTATACCAAAAGACAAGCAAAAAAAACTGCCAAAATTCTGAAACCTTGTTGGCTAGCTTCCTATTCAAATTTTGTGGAAGGCTGCAGCATGAACATATTGTGGTTTACAACTTTCTGAACCACATCCAACACCCACCTAAGGGAAACGGCATTGTTACTAAATTTATTGTAACATCTTATCACCCCCCCTCGGTGATGCTTGTAAACGGGATCCCTGTGCAGGCGCTGTGTCTCCCCCTGCCGGCTTCTTCTTCAGCTGGACTTGGCCGCGCTTACATCATGAGACCTCGCCTGTTGGCTTGGTGACCTATGACATCACCCCATAATAGAGTTATTAGTGGGACTTGTCACCGAGGAGCCATAGCAGAGGGTCAGGGAAAAAACGGACAAGCGCTACATTTTATTAGAAATACATAGTGATGTCAACTGCCCTCTGGGCTCCTTTGCGTTTCTTTTATTGTGTGCGTAGGAGAATACTTCAATTGCTCTTTTTTTAATTTTTTTTTTACATTTGAATATTGTAATCTGTGTCCCTGTTCCCTTTGCTGTGACATGTTTGTTACAGGGAATACCATTTTTTTGTGTAAACCAATACCAGTCATGCCCCGTACACACGGTCAAATTTTCCGACAACAAATGTTGGATGTGAGCTTGTTGGCTGAAAGTCGGACCGCGTGTACGCTCCGTCGGACATTTGTTTATCGGACTTTCCGCCAACGAATGTTGGCTGGCAGGTTCTCAAATGTTTGCGCCAACAAAACGTTGTTGTCGGAATTTCCGATCGTGTGTACACACAAAAAGTTCCGCGCACGCTCGGAATCGAGCAGAAGGAGCCGCACCGGCTATTGAACTTCCCTTTTCTCGGCTCGTCGTACGTCTTGTTAACGTCACCGCGTTCCCACGTACGGAATTGTTGGCCAACATTTGTGTGACCGTGTGTATGCAAGACAAGTTGGAGCCGACAACCTTTCGAACAAAAATCTACGGTTTTGTTGTCGGAAAGTCCGATCGTGTGTACGGGGGCAATAGTCAGTCTTGAGATGTTCGAAAACATCCACTCTATCTTCTCATGGCCTCCACCTCATATCCAGGCTGTGCACCTGCTTGTCACTTCACAATGGAGGATGCAGGCGGTGTCTGATTGGGTGGTCTATGCCAATACAGACTAACTGAAGGGGCAGTTTTTCTGTGCCCATTGCAATCCTTGATTGATCTCAATCAAATTGATGTGGGGTGACCAAAGCTGCCATGTTGCCTAGCGCCCCATTCTGTCTTAATACATCTCCGACACCAGGGGCGGATTGATAACTCATGGGGCCCCCGGGCAATAGGGGATTATGGGGCCCCCAGGCAATCAGAGATTATGGGGCCACACAGTATAAACACACAGTATACAAATCACACAGTATACACAGACAGATGTAAAAAAAAACACAGATTTATACATACTCTCCCTGGTTTTACTGAGGCTGGCAACCCTGATGGGGCCCCCTAGTGGCCCAGGGCCCTCGGGCAGTGCCCGAGTGGCTCAATGGTCAGTCCGCCCCTGTCCGACACTAAGACATTTTTAAAAGTGCAGTCGTACCCAGAGTTCCTCTTTAACCACTTCAGCCCCAAAAGAATTTACCCCCTTCCTGACCAGAGCAATTTTTTTTTTTTTGCGATTCGGCACTGCGTCGATTTAACTGACAATTGCGCGTTCGTGCGACGTTGCACCCAAACAAAATTGACGTCCTTTATTTCCCACAAATAGAGCTTTCTTTTGGTGGTATTTGATCGCCTCTGCGTTTTTTATTTTTTGCGCTATAAACAAAAAAAATAGCGACAATTTTGAAAAAAAAAAAACACAATATTTTGTACTTTTTGCTATAATAAATATCCCCAATTTTTTTTTAAAAAAAGCTATTTTTTTTATCAGTTTTAGACTGATATGTATTCTTCTACATATTTTTGGTAATGGAAATCGCAATAAGCGTATATTGATTGGTTTGCGCAAAAGTTATAGCGTCTACAAAATAGGGGATGGATTTATGGCATTTTTATTATTATTTTTTTTTTTTTACAAGTAATGACGGCGATCTGCGATTTTTATCGTGACTGCAACATTATGGCAGACACATCGGACACTTTTGACACATTTTTGGGACGATTGACAATTATACAGTGGTCAGTGCTATAAAAATGCACTGATTACTGTATAAATGTCACTGGCAGGGAAGGGAAGGAGTTAACACTAGGGGGCGATCAAGGGCTGTGTTCCCTGACTGTGTGTTCTAACTGTAGGGGGAGGGGACTGACTGGAGGAGATGACAGATCGTGGTTCCTAGCTATTAGGAACTCACAATCTGTCTCTCCTCACAGAACAGAACAGGGATGTGTGTGTGTGTTTACACACACACATCCCTGTTCTGCCTCTCGTGCCCGGCCCTGACCCCTGGCCACGAGCATCGGCACCCCCGCAGTGCAGCGGGCACGCGCCTGTTATCCCGCTTAAAGGTGCCGACATATAACTACTACGGCTTGTGGAAACCGCGGCAATCGGTTACAGTGATTATACAGTGGGGAAAAATAATTATTTGACCCCCTGCAAATTTTGTAAGTTTGCCTACTTACAAATGAAATGAAGGGTCTATCAGTTTTATCATAGGTGTATTTTATATGATAGAGACAGAATATCAACCAAAAATCCAGAAAAAACACACAATACAAATGTTATAAATTGAATTGCAGTTCAGTGAGTAAAATAAGTATTTGATCCCCAAGCAAAACATGACTTGGTGACTTGGTGAAGAAACCCTTGTTGGCAATTGCAGAGGTAAAATGTTTCTTGTAGATGCTTACTAGGTTTGCACACATCTCGAGAGGCATTTTGGTCCACTCCAAAATACAGATCTCTAAATCCTTAAGGTTTCTTGGCTGTCTCTTGGCAACTCGAAGTTTCAGCTCCCTCCATACATTTTCTATAAGATTAAGGTACAGAGACTGGCTAGGACACTCCATGACCTTAATGTGCTTCTTCTTGAGCCACTGCTTTGTTGCCTTGGTGGTATGTTTTGGGTCATTGTCATGCTGGAAGACCCATCCACGACCCATCTTCAGTGTTCTGGGAAGGAGGTTCTCATCCAAGATTTTACAATACATGGCCCCGTCCATTGGCCCCTCAAGTCGACCTGTACCTTTAGCATAGAAACAGCCCTAAAGCATAATGTTTCCACCTCCGTGCTTGACTGTAGGGATGGTGTTCTTAGGGTCATAGTCAGCATTTTTCTTCCTCCAAACACGACGAGTCAAGTTAATGCCAAAGAGCTCAATTTTGGTCTCATCTGACCACAGCACTTTCTCCCAATCCCTTTCTGAATCATTTAGATGTTTATTGGCAAACTTCAGACTGGCCTGTACACGTGTCTTCTTGAGGAGGGGGACCTTGCGGGCACTGCAGGATTTCAATCCATGGCGGCGTATTGTGTTGCCAATGGTTTGTTTGGTGACTGTGGTCCCAACTGCCTTGAGGTCATTCACAAGCTCCTCCCGTGTAGATCTGGGCTGATCCCTCACTTTTCTCATGATCATCCTCAACCCATGAGGCGAAATCCCGCATGGAGCTCCAGACCGAGGGAGACTGATTGTTATTTTGTATTTCTTCTATTTGCAAATAATGATAAACAGTTGTCTCCTTCTCTCCAAGCTTCTTGCTGATGGTCTTGTAACCCATTCCAGCCTTGTGCAGGTCTACAATCTTGTCCCCGACGTCCTTTGACAGCTCTTTGGTCTTGCCCATGATGATGAGGTTTGAATGGAAGAAAGAGATTCTGTGGACAGGTGTCTTTTATACACATAACGAGTTGTCGTTAGGAGCACCTTCTTATATTGACAGGACTAATCTGTGTACCACATGAGCACCTACTGTAGCCAGTCTGTGGTAGGCAGAATTATTGCTGGTTGGTAGGGGATCAAATACTTATTTTACTCACTGAACTGCAACTCAATTTATAACATTTGTATCATGTGGGTTTTTGTCTGGATTTTTGGTTGATATTCTGTCTCTGTCATTTAAAATACACCTATAAAAGTTATAGACCCTCCATTTGTTTGAAAGTGGGCAAACTTACAAAATCGCGAGGGAATCAAATAATTATTTTCCCCACTGTAAATGCTTTTTTTTAAAATTTAAAGTGGTTGTAAACGCACAAGGTTTTTTTTTTACCTTCATGCATTCTATGCATGAAGGTAACAAACTTTCTGTGTGCAGCAGTCCCCCTAGCTCAGTGGTCATCAACCCCATCCTCAGGGCCCACTAACAGGCCAGGTTTTATGTATTACCTTGGGGGAGATGCAGACTAGAATACTGCAATCACTGATCAGCAAATTATATCACCTGTGATGTATTTCAGTTATCGTGCAAACCTGACCTGTTGGTGGGCCCTGAGGACCGGAGTTGATGACCACTGCCCTAGTCCCCCCTAATACGTACCCAAGCCCCCTCTTGATCCAGCGATGTCCAAGAGAGCCTTGCAAAATAAGGAAGACCATCAGCTCACTATTGCATAGGCACTGCACCATCAACTACCCTGTTTCCCCAAAAATAAGACCTAGCGTGATTGTCAGTGATGGCTGCAATATAAGCCCTACACCCCCAAATAAGCCCTACCCTATTTCCCAGAAAATAAGCCCTACCCTGAAAATAAGACCTACAAGGACTTTAACTAGGGCTTATTTGGGGGGTAGGGCTTATATTGCAGCCACCACAGTCAATCACGCTAGGTCTTATTTTCGGGGAAACAGGGTAGGTGTGCATACCAGCTGCAGCGTCCTTTGAGCTGCAGACTCACCTATTTATGGTGCGGTCTCCGAGACTTAAAACTCTAGCAAAATAGAAAGGCAGGGGGAAAAGAGAACCCCCTGAAAAGGAAGTCACGGGCGGACCAAGCTGCTTATTCAAAGGAATTTTTATTGCACAGTTAGTAATAACAAAAATACAAAAAACTAGGTACTGACCAACACCTAGACTAGAGTTGCCACCTCATCCCTTTAAACCCAAACACATATGAATGACACGGGTTCTGAGGCTAATTTAATGCAGATAAGGCAACAAGTGAGTTTAATTACCACCTTAATCAGCTACAGAACCTGTGTAATTCATACGTGTTTGGGTTTAAAGGGATGAGGTGGCAACCCTAACCTAGACTAACATTAAAATGGGACAACGTCGTCTATTTAAAAGCAGGTGCGTCACGTCATACATCAAGCACACATCATATACACCCAAATGAATCTAAATATAGGGTACAAAAAAATGGCGGTTTAATAGGCACGTTCATTTTGGTGACAAACACCTTCAGAAAACGTATATATATATTCCGCCACTATTGACCATCAAGCCCCCATCTGGAGGATAGAGGGGTGTAAAGTTGAAAAAAAACCACACACTTGGGAAATAGCCCTATGAGGCCGGTATCGCTGGGTTAACTGAGTTTGACTAATATCCTGCTGGTGATATACACTATAAAGGGCGGCATATAGCCACCGGCAGTCAATGATTCACATCTTCAGCTTCAGATCAGGCCGTATTAACAGGGATAACCCAATACTTGAATAGGACAGTGTGGGGAAAGTTATCTGCAGGTCAGGACAGAAAGTACTTGTGTAGTAGTTTAGACAGACAAAGGACCAATGGTCCGCTCACCCGACCGTATAGGCAAGAGTCTTTGATGTCTGACAGAGGCCGCCTATAGGGGAATCTTGCACTGTACAGATCCAGCCATCCAAAATCCTCAATGTATATATATGTGTGAATACATGTGTGTGTTAGATTGACAGCCCTGTGCAGGTGTAGAAACTCCTTCTCTTGTTCTGGTGTGCAGGTGATTGGGATTGATTGAGGGTGATTGTACTAGCAGCATCTAAAATACCTTTAACCCTTGGTTCACGCCTATATGTTTTTTTTTTTATGTGTTTTGCAGAAAGGCACTACAGTCCATTTAACATGGTTTTCCTAATGGATCTAGTTCACATCTGTATTGAGTTGGTACATTTTTTTGGAAAGGGTCAGGAACTTTTTTCCCCGCGGCAGATTGTATTTTCTGTATAATAGACTTCAATGGACCCGCACCAAAAACACAAGTGAATAGGAAAGCATTACAGTTCTGTTCATGGAGCGTGGCTTTGTTGCGACTTTGATGAGACTTTACACTCTCTGCCACTCAAGTTGCATCAGAGTAGTGAAGGAACCTTTATGTGTCCAAAAGTCGCATGCTAGGGTTAGGAGCTAGGGTTAGGGGTTAAGGGCTAGGGCTAGCAGTAATCATTAGGGTTAGCGGTAATTGTTAAGCTACTTTCACACTGAGGCACTTTACAGGCGTTTTAGCGCTAAAAATAGCTCCTGTATAGCACCTCTCCTGTGTCTCCAGTGTGAAAGACCGAGGGCTTTCACACTGGAGCAGTGCTCTTGCAGGACGGTCAAAAAAGTCCTGCAAGCCGCATCTTTGCAGCGCTATAGGAGCGGTGCATACAGCGTTCCTAAAGCAAATGGGGCTGAAAACAATGGGGCAGCGCCGCCAAAACGCTTTGCCGGCAGTTTTAAGCCTTTTTCGGCCACTAGCGGGGGTTAAAACCTCCACGCTAGCGGCCGAATAGTGTCTCTAATAGTGTATCTAAAACGGCGGTAAAGCGGCGCTAAAAATAGCGCCGCTTTACCGCCGTCACCTGCCCGCCCCAGTGTGAAAGTAGCCGCCTTAGGGTTAGCGGTAGTTGTTACGATTAGAACGCTAACCCTAACAATTACCAATAACCCTACTAATTAGTTAGTAGGGGGGCAACTATAAAATGCATATATATATATATATATATATATATATATATATATATATATATATATATATATATATCCTGGGGCCCTTTACTACGATCCCACAACGGGCCCTTTCACATGTTCTGCAGTGAGCTCCCTTCCTACTGTATTGGCCCCCCCCCCCCCCCCCCAGGGTGGCAGAAAACAAGAGATATATGTCACCAGCATACCAAGAAAATATAAGGGTCCAAAGCATTGGGAGAACTATCAGGGTTGCAAAGATTGTCTCGGGCCCTGGTGTTCTGCCACTGTGGGGTTCCCCAATCGGGCAGCCATGGTTGTGTGAGCGCTCGCATTATGCAGTGTCAGCGAGCAGAGGGAGGGGGGAGGAATCACCCGCAGGAGCTGACTGGGGATGCTCTCCCTCTCAATAGAGACTGTTACTCCAGCGGCGGCCCGAGTAAGATGCGGCTCCGCTACGATAGCAAATAAAAAGACATTGCCTTTTTGTAAAAAAATAAATAAATAAATATTTTTTTTTTTTAATTGGGAGGGCACATGGTGGGGCACAGCATAATGTTGGGGGGGTCAGGGCCCCCTCTGCCCCCCCTAGGGACGCCATTGAATAATTACCCCTATGATGGTAATATATGTTGTAAGGGGGCACTGATGGGAATATTTGATGGAAGGGGGCACTGATGGGCATATTTGATGGAAGGGGCACTGATGGTGACATATGAGGGAAGGGGACACTGATGGGGATATTTGATGGAAGGGGGCATTGATGGGGATGTATGATGGAAGGGGGCACTGATGGGGATATATGATGGAAGGGGGCACTGATGGTAATATATGATGGAAGGGGGCACTGATGGGGATATTTGATGGAAGGGAACACTGATTGGGATGTATGATGGAAGGAGGCACTGATGGTGATATATGATGGAAGGGGGCACTGATGGTGATATATGATGGAAGGGGACACTGATGGGGATATTTGATGGAAGGGGGCACTGATGGGGATATTTAATGGAAGGGGGCACTGATGGGGATATATAATTTAAGGGGACACTGATGGGGATAGTTGATGTAAGGGTGGCACTAATGGGGATATAAGATGGAAGGGGGGCACTGATGGGGATATTTGATGGAAGGGGGGCACTGATGGGGATATATGATGGAAGGGGGCACTGATGGGGATATAAGATGGAAGGAGGCACTGATGGGGATATTTGATGGAAGGGGGCACTGATGGGGATATTTGATGGAAGGGGACACTGATGGGGATATTTGATGGAAGGGGACACTGATGGGGATATTTGATGGAAGGGGGGCCCTGATGGGGATATTTGATGGAAGGGGGGCCCTGATGGGGATATTTGATGGAAGGGGCACTGATGGGGATATTTAATGGAAGGGGGCACTGATGGGGATATTTGATGGAAGGGGACACTGATGGGGATATTTGATGGAAGGGGGGCCCTGATGGGGATATTTGATGGAAGGGGGGCCCTGATGGGGATATTTGATGGAAGGGGGCACTGATGGGGATATTTAATGGAAGGGGGCACTGATGGGGATATTTAATGGAAGGGGGCACTGATGGTAATAGTTGATGAAAGGGTGGCACTAATGGGGATATAAGATGGAAGGGGGGGCACTGATGGTGATATATGATGGAAGGAGGCACTGATGGGGATACTTGATGGAAGGGGACACTGATGGGGATATTTGATGGAAGGGAGGCACTGATGGGGATATTTGATGGAAGGGGGCACTAGTGGGGATATTTGATGGAAGGGGACACTGATGGGAATACTTGATGGAAGGGGACACTGATGGGGATATTTGATGGAAGGGAGGCACTGATGGGGATATTTGATGGAAGGGGGCACTAGTGGGGATATTTGATGGAAGGGGACACTGATGTGGATATTTGATGGAAGGGGGCACTGATGGGGATATTTAATGGAAGGGGGCACTGATGGGGATAAATAATTTAAGGGGGCACTGATGGGGATAGTTGATGGAAGGGTGGCACTGATGGGGATATTTGATAGAAGGGGGGCACTGATGGGGATATTTGATGGAAGGGGACACTGATGGGGATATTTGATGGAAAGGGGAACTGATGGGGATATATGATGTAAGGGGACACTGATGGGGATATTTGATGGAAGGGGGCACTGATGGGGATGTATGATGGAAGGAGGCACTGATGATGATATTTGATGGAAGGAGGCACTGATGGGGATATATGATGGAAGGAGGCACTGATGATGATATTTGATGGAAGGGGACACTGATGGGGATATTTGATGGAAGGGGGCACTGATGGGGATATTTCATGGAAGGGGGAACTGATGGGGATGTATGATGGAAGTGGGCACTGATGGGGATATTTGATGGAAGGGGACACTGATGGGGATGTATGATGGAAGGGGGCACTGATGGGGATATTTGATGGAAGGGGGCACTGACGGGGATATTTGATGGAAGGGGGAACTGATGGGGATATATGATGTAAGGGGACACTGATGGGGATATTTGATGGAAGGGGGCATTGATGGGGATGTATGATGGAAGGGGGCTCTGATGGGGATATTTGATGGAAGGGGACACTGATGGGGATGTATGATGGAAGGAGACACTGATGGGGATATTTGATGGAAGGGGGAACTGATGGGGATATATGATGTAAGGGGACACTGATGGGGATATTTGATGGAAGGCGGCACTGATGGGGATATTTGATGGAAGGGGGAACTGATGGGGATATATGATGTAAGGGGACACTGATGGGGATATTTGATGGAAGGCGGCACTGATGGGGATATTTGATGGAAGGGGGAACTGATGGGGATATATGATGTAAGGGGACACTGATGGGGATATTTGATGGAAGGGGGCACTGATGGGGATATATGATGTAAGGGGACTCTGATGAGGACAACTGATGTAAGAGGACACTAGGATGGGGTCCATCATGCAAAAGGGGAATCTGAAGTAAATGGGGACTTTGAAAAGGACTCTTGATAAAAGGGGGCACATTATTTTAAAATTCATGTTAACCTAATGACAGCCTGATACATACTAGTGTTCCCTCTTTAGTCCCACGTTGCCTCTGCACTACCAGGCAGATATTATTTCTATGTCATTGTATAGAAGCGTGCCGAGTGAACAAGGGAATACTGGTTCCATGCTTCTGTGACAGACTGTCTGCAAGTCACACATTACTTTTTCACTTGCACCCCCAGGCTAGATCCGGCCCTTCTAGTAAGCTAGTCCCTGCACCATGCTAAGCTCTGCTATAAAGTAGACTGCAAGAGCCTAATGCCAAGGCAAATTCAGATGCTTGCATTTAAAAAAAATGTGTTTATTGATGTATTAATTATTACATAGCCGCATTCATTTGTATTTATACCTGTATGGAGAAGTGATAATTGCCCAAAGCTTCACTTTGAAGTTCAAAATGCTTGCTGTATTTGGAATGACGGGGGTTAACGATGTACGGAGTCGGGAGCTATACAAGGGAGAAAGAGCTTAGACCCCAACCCAAGAGGGCTTTTTTACATTTGCAGTTTTAAATGCTTATTGTTGGCCAGGGTCAGATCAAATTCTAGGCAGAAACAGAGAGTGACTCATCTTCCACTTTCTTGCAGATGGGTTTCAACTTAAGCTGCATTGAGATGGGGCTGGCACCAGACTCACATTTCCATTTCATACTCCTTAATCCTACAATGGAGCTTCAGAGCTGTCACTATCAGAGGGGACTGCTGCTGCTTTGTTGTCATGTAGTATGATAGCAACTGGCCAGAGCCCTGTTACATAACGAGGTGTGTGCTTTTGGGGGCCTATGTGCTAATAATAGTGTTATAAAATCGGTAAGCCATTTGCGCTCCCCACCATGTTGTCAAGTCTATTTCTTAGGCCAGAGCTCATTTTACTCTTTTCTGTCCGAACATTCTTAGCATAACTGTCCCTGATTTCGTGGGACTGTCCCTGATTTGGAGCAAGGTCCCTCTGTCCCTCATTCCTCCCCATTCGTCCCTCATTTTGGTCTGATCTATATAGTTGTATATAAAATGCACTTTGTATCCATCAAAAAGTGTTTCCCAGCGCTAAACCTTTCATCCGATTACTAAATTGCTGCATTTGTAAATTCCAAAAGCCACTATAAAAGGAATAGTTTTGGTAAAAAAGCACTTGTGGGTTTAACCAATCTTGTTTTTTTGTACAATTCTCCTTTAAGGGGGAGTGGCCGGGGGTGTGCTCTATGCCTGCATACTTTTGCTGATAGGTGTCCCTCATTCCCATCTCAAAAAGTTGGGAGGTATGTCTAATGCCGCGTACACACGAGCGGACTTTACACAAACTTTTCCGTGGATTTCTGTCCAAAGGGCGTTGGCCACGAATTTGTATTGCATACACACGGCAGGACTTTTTAGGCAACAAACACGAACGTAGTGACGTTTCAACGTACTGACGACACTTCAAAAGAGGAAGTTCAATTCTCCGGTGCCACCCTTTGGTCAACTTCTGTATTGTCTGATCTTTTGCATTGGTTCTGATGTTTTTGGACTAAAGTTTTTGTGTACACACGATCGGACTAGCCGACGTAGGACTTTTGTTGCCTCCAAGTTTGTTACAGCCAACATTTGTCCGATGAAAACCGAAAAAGTTTGTCCGATAGAGCGTACACATGGTCAGATGTTGCCTTAAAACAGCTAATTTGCATGTTTGTTGTCAAAAAGTCAGATTGTGTGTATGGGCCTTTATGCCCCGTACACACAATCAGATTTTCCGACGGGAAATGTTGGATGCCAGCTCGTTGGCGGAAAGTCCGACCGCGCGTATGCTCCATCGGACATTTGTTGTAGGACTTTCCGCTAACAAATGTTGGCTAGCATGCTCTCAAATTTTCCGCCAACAAATGTTTGTTGTCGGATTTTCCGATCGTGTGTACACAAGTCCATTGGACAAAAGTCCAAAGTACAAACACGCATGCCCGGAATCACACATCACTATTGAACTTCCTATTTATCGGCTTGCCGTACGTCTTGTACGTCACTACGGTCGTAATTGTTGGCCAACATTTGTGTGACCGTGTGTATGCAAGACAAGTTGGAGCCAACAACCTTCGGACAAAAATACACGGTTTTGTTGTCGGAAAGTCCGATCGTGTGTACGAGGCTTTAGTGTCTTCAGGATGGCATAATGGGCGTTTAAGACCCTATAAGCTCGATTTAAGTTTTGGTTTTATTCCTTCATACATATCGACATGAATGTATGGTAAACACACAACAAACACATTTCAAGCTAATATCAGATTGGCATTTTGGAATAATTCAAATTCCTGTTTCATACAATTGCTGTCCAGTATACTTCGTTGATTACCAGCACTTAGGCTGGCCATAAATGGTTTGAACCGTTAACGGGCAGGCTGAATGTACCAAGTTGTTTGATCGATCAACTTGGGTACAACCAGCCTGCTGAATTCGCTCTTATGGGCTTCAAAAAAGGGTGGGCTCCGCCCTGAGCCCAACCAGTTGTGTGACAATAGCGAATTAATATTCACAGTTGTCTTCCTGATTCTCCTCCTGGCCAATCAGGAAACAGGTCTTGAGACCCGTCACCCGATTGGCCAAGAGAAGATGCAGGGGAAGCACCAGGGAGAGGAGGCTCCGCCCGGAGAAAGCGCTGCCCGCGACCTAGATGGGGTAAGTACAGGGCTTACCTGTGCCTGTGATTGACCCGACCAACCAAGGGTGTTTTTTGTTGGGTGGATGGTTTCCTGCACCCTCGAAAAATATACCACCAGCCACCAATGCTATGCAGGAATAAGGCTTTTTTTACATTTTTTTTATTTGTTAACTTTTTTTAATTTAATGTCTGGTCCGCCTCTCCATGCACGTCAATCGGCGAATGATGCCCGCTGTGCCTCCCGGAATATGTACATCACATATCCCAGGAGGCATAACCTTTCATTCCAGGAAAGGAGAAGTGGGTGGGCCTATCGAGAGGCTCGCCCGCTGAACCCAGAAGAGCTTGGGGGGCCTCTCAATGATGTCAGAGAGAACATGGTGGCATGGGACGCAGCTGTGGTCAGGCATGAGAGGATCTCAACGGGACAACGCCTGATCCATTGGATGGGTGAGTATCTGAAATGTGTAGATACCACCTTCAGGTAAGCGGGGCCCAAGAAAAAAAAATGGGAAGGTCGGCCAGAGTTCCTCTTTAAGCCTTTAGAACCACTTTAACCTCTTGCCGACCGCCCCACGTACATTTACTGCAGGGCGGCGGCTCCTGTGCGCAGAATCACATACAGGTGCGTGATTCTGCACTTCCGGGTCTGTGGCGCACGTGCGACCCGCTCCTGCTGTAATTGGACACAGCGGGAACCAATCAGCGGGTCCAGTGGAGGCAATGTCCCCTGGGACCCGCTGATCATTCGAGGCACAGGCAGAACAGGCGATCTACTGAACAAGGCCCGCAAGGCTGAAGCGCGTTTACATGTGCTGTTTGTGTCTTTTATGGAGAATCATTAAATTTTTAAGATTTTTAAAGAGCAAGCAAGGAGTTGCGGACCACCTTTTCTCAGAACGGCAATCTGCCTATGTAAACAAGGCAGATCGTCGTTCTATGATAAGGGAAGGCAGTGATCTTGTGTTTCTGCTAAGCAGAAACATGGATCTCTGCCTTCCCACAGCACAAGCACCTCCCCCATAGTTAGCAACCACGTCCTAGGAACACATTTAACACTTTGATCACCCCAGATGTTAACCCCTTCCCTGCCAGTGTCATTAGTACAGTGACATCACTGTATTCGGTCACTGGTTTCAAAAAGTCTCAAAAGTGTCAGTTAGTGTCCAATTTATCCACCGCAATATCGCAGTCCCGCTATAAGTTGCTGATCGCCTCCATTACTAGTAAAAAATAAATAAATACAAATTCCAAAATTGTTGGCTTTTTTTTGTTTATAGCGCAAAAAATAAAACCTGCAGAGGTGATCAAATACCACCGAGTCTATGAGACTTGGCTGATCACAGATCGGAGTAAGGGGTCGATCCCGACCCCTTACCACGTGATCAGCTGTCAGCCAAGACAGGGGGCTTCCATCATAACAAATGTAGAGTGTGGTGGTCTCATCCCTTACAAAATGAACCACAGAAAAAGAGATCCCCCTTTATTAGGACTTTAACAGGCCACCAAGTCTTAGAATAAAAAATGAATTTTATTAAAATACTTAAAAAAGACGTGAAAGCGTCTATACCATACAGGATAAAAAATAATTCCATACTCAATAAGTACAGAATCAGATCACAAAATGTATACAGGGTGATAAAAGGTAGATATACTCTCACAGGGGTAATTTTCCCCGATACCCGACGCGTTTCCGGTATTCTGGTACCTTCATCAGGGGTTTGAGAGTTGTGGGTATTGTGTACATGTATGGATTCTCAAGGAATGATTCTGTGTTCAGATAGCACCCATAGACCCTATGATCAGATAATGTATTTTCATATGTGCCAGACCAGGGCTATATAAGAATAATGCGTGTCTTGAGTTACCGATATCAAAAAATGTAATGGGTGAGCCAAATAGGGAAAAAAGTTCAATCGAACCAATAGCATGCCGGCTGTGTGCCTGAAGGATCAATATCCAAGGGCAATCCCATAGTTGTAGGCTCCTATTAATGACCCTCAAAGTATGCGGGTCCAGTTAAGGGGTCCCTTCCCCTGTCAGTGCCAATGACAGCTGATCATGTGATGTAAACAGAACCAGTAATCAGCTATTTTTTCTCCTCACGCTAGTAGCATGAGGAGAAAAAAAAAAAGCAGAGCACCGGCGGCTGTGAGAGGGATATCAGTCCCGATCGTGGACTGTGCCCATCTGTGCCACCTACCAGTGCCCACAGTGTCACCCATCAGTGCCCACAGTGTCACCCATCAGTGTCCACAGTGCCACCTATAAATGTCACCAATCAGTGCCTCATCACCAGTGCTGCCTATCTATACCACCTACCAGTGCCCATCAGTGCCACCTACCAGTGTCCATCAGTGCCCATCAGTGACATCTATCAGTGCCCATCAGTGCCACCCATCAGTGTCACTCATCGATGCCACCCATCAGCGCCATCTTATCAGTGCCCATCAGTGTCGCCTTATCTGTGCCAATCAGTGAAGCCCATCAGTGCCCATCAGTGTAGCCTCATCAGCGAATATCAATGAAGGAGAAAAATTTACCGTTTGCAAAATTTTATAACAAACTATGAAACATGTTTTTGGTTTTTTTCAAAAATTTCTGTCTTTTTTTGTTTGGCAAAAAATAAAAACCCAAGTGGTGATTAAATACCACCCAAAGAAAGCTCCATTTGTGTGAAAAAAATTATAAAAATTTCATTTGGCTACAGTGTAGCATGACCGCGCAATTGTCATTCAAAGTGTGAGCTGAGCGCTGAAAGCTGAAAATTGGTCTGGGCAAGAGGGGGGTTTAAGTGCCCAGTAAGAAAGTGGTTAAAGTCGAAGCAAGTATAAATAAGCCCTTATATTGCAATCTATCTAACTTACTGGATCTTAATGTTTGTTTTCCTTTCTTCTTCTTGTATCCAAAATCTATTTTCCTTTTTTTTCCTTTTTATACCTGAAACAAATAAAGAATCATAAAACTAGAAAAATATGT
This sequence comes from Lithobates septentrionalis, assembly GCA_037952835.1. NCBI lineage: Eukaryota > Metazoa > Chordata > Amphibia > Anura > Ranidae > Lithobates > Lithobates septentrionalis. The sequence continues at coordinate 131,691 of JBBDGP010002972.1, forward strand.
TTCATTTGAAAGCACCTTTGCTGCTATCACACAAACGTTCTGTATTTCCCAGCCTGTTGGTTGCTTTTATGGTGTCTTATACAACATTATATGAGCATAAAGATTTCAGCAATAAATGGACAACGATGTCAGGCTTTCACCTACTATTATTCAAATCAGCTGGGCAGGGTAGATATTGATGTGGTCAATTTAATTACCGCTGTCCATAGACTGCATGCATAATTTATTGGAAGCGGCACTGAGTGCTTAAAATATTTTAACTGTGATCTTTGTGAGACCAATTATATTTTGTGTGCTTATAAATATATAGTGCCTCAGAAAGCATCGAAACCAGAGACTCCCAGGCGACTAGAGGCCAGCAGTGGCATCCCAAATATTCCTGTCAGTGCAGGTTTTCTTTAATTACTTCATTTCCAGCCAGCATTTTAAAAATGGCTGTTGCATTTCTCTGTGCCAGTGTCAAAAAAAAAAGGAGCCGAGTCTCTATAGTTGTGGTAGGTCCCGGCATTGTTTATGATAGCCAGTATCCAGCACTAAGCCAAGAGGCGGAATCAGTCAGTTCCTGGCCTTCTGATACTGCTACAGAGTATACCTCCCAACCTTTGAAGTTGAGAATGAGGGACATTTTGGGGAGAGAGTGACCTGGGGCACGCGCAGCTTATATCAAAGTCCCCATCAGAGTCCCTCCTTAGGGTCCCCATCTGAGGACCCCCTTTATATCAAGCAGGTGTCCCCATCAGAGTCCCCCCACAGCAGGTGTCCACATCAGAGGCCCCCCCCCACAGTAGGTGTCCACATCAGAGCCCCCCCACAGTAGGTGTCCCCATCAGAGCCCCCCCCCCACAGCAGGTGTCCCCATCAGCATGGGCGTAGCATAAGGGGTTGCAGGGGTCACAATCGCAACCCCGCACCTAGCTCCAGGGGGCCCCTGCAGCTTCCCTGTCATATTTATGTCTTCCACAGTCCACACCCCTCTTTTCCATTGGCTGGGGAGAAGCTGTGAGCCCTTTCCTGAATGGAGAGGAGCATGGGGTGAGAACAGCCCAGGATGGGGAAGTGTCTGTGCTATGTGCTGGCAACATGGTATGGTAACCTCAGCGAGGCAAGAGGAGGAGAGTGCCGTCCTGTAGCCATGATGGGACCGATGTCACTGGTGAGGTATGACACCGCTCAGTGTCTCCTAGTTACCAGCTGGGATTCTCTGTACCCCCCCCCCCCCTTCACCCAGGGATGTCTACTTACCCCACTTCCCTGACAACTGGGGAAAAGACACACACCTCCGGGAGGTGACCTTCCCCCAACACCTGCCAACTCTGACAGAGAAACCTTCAGAAATTGCTAAAATAAATCCCTTAACACCTCCTCGGGGGGGGGGGGGGGGGGGGGGGGGGGCTGAAGAGCTGCAGGCTCCAGATTTGGTGTCACATGGCTTTGCCCCCCCCCCCCCTCAAGCCCCCTGACCACCCCCTCGACCCTGCATGCTATGTCTGGCTGCTGAGCTCCTTTCCCATTATGGCACTCTATACTGCTCCTCCTCCGCTGGGCTGAAATCACATTCCTTTACAACACAGCCAGTCAGCCACGATCTGCACAGGGTGTATCTGCCTACTGCAACTACACTGCCGTTCCGACCAGAGAATTTCACACGTCAGACGGGCAACATAAAAGCCAGATACACCCTGTGAAGACTGAAAGACTGTGTGTAAAGGAATGTGATTTTAGCCCTGTGTATTGTGTGTGTGTGGGGGGGGGGGGGGGGGGAGCTGTACACTGTGCTGGGATGGGAAAGGAGCTCTGCCAAGTGACCTGCCAGGGGTCCCTGTCCTCTGATTCTCCAGCGGTGATCCCTGTCCTCTGATTCTCCAGCGGAAATCCCTGTCCTCTGATGTAAAGAGGAATTCTGGGAACTCAAAACTCTAAAGCCACTTTGAGTATCTTGGCGTGCACTGGATGTATCAGCACGCACGTTGGAAGTAGGGGGGGGGGACCAGGTCATCTTTTGCATCGGGGCCCCAAAGCTTCAAGCTACGCCTCTGCATACACTTCTATGGCCTATCTGTTGTTGGTGCTCCCTTCACTCCCTCCTTCTTTTTTTTTTACACAGAATAGTTAGCATTGGGGTTAGGAGGGGGGAGGGAGCATTTTTAAAAGAGATCTATGGGGTTAGCTTTTTTCTTTGAATCATACTTACCTAGGTGGATACAGCATCGGTCCCCTGCCGGCTATAACACTGAGAACCGAGCGATCTAACACTGCTGATCGCTTGGTTCTCAGAGCTCCATGAGCAGAATGCTGGTTACTGTCAGTCACCGGCTCTCTGCTTGGCCCCCCCTCGCACTCACTGGAGCGCTGGGCTGTGGAGGGGGTAGGAGCTGCCAGCTCAGGCTCTCGGTGGCACGCTGAGAGAGTGAGCTGGGTGCCGGTCCAGGCATGTGGGCGGATAGCGACTTCATTGTCCCGATCTTGCCTGTGCTGGGACCGGGCCTCAGCCCGCTGTTTGCTGAAAACGGGTCACAGGAGTGCAGAACATACTGCACTCCTGTGATCCACAGCAGAAGTACAGCCAAACAAGTGTTGGCTGTACTTCTCCTTTAAGACTAGTTAGAGTTTAGCTGGAATTCTACTTTAAAAAAGAAAACACATGCTAATGATAGTATAAGCTAATGATTCATTTTGGATCAAGGGGGAATGAGGGTAGACTTTTAATATAATTTGGGAAAAAAATAGAATCGCGCAACCCATATAATTCTGAATATATAGAATCAAGGATAACATATATGAACCACCTATTACTCAAATAATGTGAGAAAATCCTGTGCATATTATCCCAATGAGTGAAAAATTATAATGACATTCGAAAATTAATAAAAAAATCGATATTGAACTAATTGTTGTGATCCAAAAATTTGTGTCCACAAATTATGAATCAAATAAAAAATACACATAAATGTTCGTGAATATGAAGAAAAAAACATATAATCTATAAAGTGTGCAAAATAAACTAATTCCAAATAAAAAAAATAAATAATTAATAAACGTTCATATAATTGTGAAAAAGACATATTCAAAACTCTATGAACAGGAAACCGTGTTGAATCCACCACCAAACCAGCGGTAATAAACTCTTACCGAATCACTGTGATCCCCCATGACAGAGGATCAAGGAATGCAAAAAGTGAATCACAGCTTGGCTCCAAAAGACAGCGGGCACAATCACGGGTTCTTGGCAACCACCTCATGGCCAATCAGACCATCATACGGATATACGTGGTACATAAAAAAAAGAAGCGCTCCATATGGTGTAAAACCTTACAAATATTTATTGATTAAAAGAAAGTATCACACTTACAATGTTGCAGTTAAAACAGAGCCTGAAGTCTGATGTGCCGACCGGTAGCCAAACAGGCAACCCGTCCTTCTGGGTAAGCAAATGGAGCACTAGGTGACGTCAGTGCGTCGCTCCGCCCTATGCGTTTCGTAATAACTTACGCCGTCCAGGGGCCAAATATATCATTTGCATTGTATGCTCAACCTGAAGACACGATACCATGAAGAGTTTCCCTTCCGATACTCCAGTTATAATTGACAATCTGGCCATCAGACCATTGAGAAGGCAGCCTTTCTCAATCTTTTTACCCAGAGGAACCCTTAAATTAAAATTCATGTCTCAAGATTAGTCTATTAGTGGTCATTAGGAAAATGCCCCTTACATTGGTGGCCAGCGGGAAGAATGTCCATTTACAGTGGTGGTTAGAGTACATACTTACAGACAGCTTTAAAGATGGGTGGTGTCATGCTACTGGCTCTGCCAAGTGGTGATGGACCTGGATCTATGAAGGCACCTTCACACGGGAGGTCAATTATCCACAGCTCAAGGAACCCCTAGCAACCTGTTAAGGAACCCTGGTTGAGAATAGCTGTTCTAAGGGGTGGCAGTAGAAAGCAGAAGAGATCACTAGAGGAACTAACGGCAGAAGCGTTTGTTTGTTTTTTGCTCAGACTTTTTTTTTGCTGTGTCCTACAGGGGAAATTTTCCTAAACTTCCTTTCCCAGAGACACCACGCCATGCAAGGAAATCCCCTGTTGAACAGTTGTAACTAAAAACAGTTCTCCATATTGGAACATTTCTCCTTTATTCCTGTACTGGAGACAACTGTAACATTTTTTGATTTCCCATCACCAGGACAAATAGGGTGAATCTCCCCAAGAGGGACACAGTATTAAAAACAAAACTAGACAAGGGTTTTAATACTTCCACATTCCAGCCAAAACTTAAAAAAAAACCCAAAAAGCGTTGGCTTTTAAATATACTTTAACTTCTCCATTTAGTTAAAATAAAAAAACGATTTGGTTGCTGAAAGTTTCTCACCAACCTTCGTTCCATGAAAAAGAGCATTATCCTCCTACGGAGCAACCACCACAGACAACCTGTGCAGTATAAATGTCAAGATGTCTGTTTTTTTGGGAGAAGAAAATATTTAAATGTTCTGAAAACGACATGTGTTCTGTGATTGATTTTTCTAAAGGGAGAGAGAAAAAAAAAAAAAGAAAAACTCAGAAAGGGTTTTCCCAGTTAACTAAGCAACTTGAAAACACACATCTGCCAAGTCTTCCAGACTACCGGCCAAGTTAATTTTGTGTGGAAAAAACAAGCAAAATCCCATGTGTAGTGAAGCTGCCCGAGAAGAAGCGGAGTCCCCTTTTATCTCTGTGGTTTTTTTTTTTTCTGTTGTTGTGTTAACAACTCCTACACTGCTGGACAGGATTGCCTGGCAAGTGAACTCTTGGCCTGGGGGGGGGGGGGGGGAGGCGGACAAGGCCCAAGTCTGCTTAGGACAGATATGCTGCATAATATAAAACTAGAAGAAGGTAAACACCACCTAAAATTTGATTGGTGATCAGGGATGGACAAATACGTTAGGTTCCAGGAGCCAGACACTCCGGTTCAGGAGCCAGCAGTCCAGGGGCAGACTGATAAGTCATGGGGCCCCCGGGCAATAGGAGATTATGGGGCCCCCAGGCAATCAGAGATTATGGGGCCACACAGTATACACACACACAGTATACAATCACACAGTATACACATACATGTACACACAGTATACACAGACAGATGTAAAAAAAAACACAGATTTATACATACTGTCCCTGGTTTTACTGAGGCTGGCAACCCTGATGGGGCCCCCTAGTGGCGCAGGGCCCTCGGGCAGTGCCCGAGTGGCTCAATGGTCAGTCCGCCCCTGCAGCAGTCACTATTGGATAAGAACAATTGACTAAAAAAGCAGGAACTTGTTGGAGTCATAAAATACAACCTATAAATGCTTCCTTCCAGGACCCCACAACCTCATATGCTGTCATCGCTCCCAACTGTCCCTGATTTTGAAGGACTGTCCCTGATTTTGAAGGATTGTCCCTGATTTGGAGGTTGGAGGGACTGTCCCTGATTTGGAGCAATGTCCCTCTGTCCCTCATTCCTCCTCATTTGTCCCTCATTTTGGTCTGATCTCTATAGTTGCATATAAAATGCACTTTTTATCTATCAAAAAGTGTTTTCCAGCGCTAAACCTTTCATCTGATTTCTAAATTGCTGCATTTGTAAGTTCCAAAGGCCAATATAAAGGAATAGTAGTGGTTAAAAAAAAAAAAAAAAAGCACTTGTGGGTTTAACCAATCTTGTTTTTTTTGTACAATTCTCCTTTAAGAGGGCGTGGCCAGGGGTGTGTCCTATGCCTGCATACTTTTTCTGATAGGCGTCCCTCATTCCCATCTCAAAACGTTGGGAGGTGTGTGCTATGTGTCTGTACTTGTCTCCTCTGCTACATCATTCTGAGCTGAGATGGCTATCATTGCATCAAATATAAAATTATCTATAGTCATTTATTTCATAGTTACTACTTTCCCACAAAAATGGTTGGCCTGACCCTTGGCTGATTACCAGTGCCGGGACAAGGTCATCCAGCACCCAGGGCAAAAGATGCCAAACTGCACCCCCCTCTCCCTTTCATGATGTGCAAGCTTAGGGGATCCTACACCTAGCAGTCACTCACTTGTTAAAGTCACTACCACTGTCACTACTCCTGTCAGCAACAGAAGGAAGGCTCCCCTACTCCTACAGTAAACCACTGCACCCAGTGCAACCGCCCCTCCTGCCCACCCCTTGTCCCGGCCCTGCTGACTACAGTGTCATCATTTAGGACATCCCTTCTAACTTACATTTCTTTGTTCTTCAGCCAGTGCACTGAATAATGTTACTGATTTAAAGTGTGGGGGGGGGAGTAAAGTGGCTGTCAATACATGCTATATTACATTGTGTTCATACTCACTTTGCCACTAGAGCATTTGTTTTCTGTAGACTTAAAAAAAAAAACTGGTTGATCCTGCTGTTCACTGTCCCTCTCTCCTTGTCTGTGTCCCCGTTGCAGCCTGAGATTGTGTTGATCAGCCGTTGCCACATCCATGCCTCCCAACATTTTGAGTTGGGAATGAGGGACACCTACTAACAAATGTATGTAGGCATAGGACACACCTCCTACCACACCCCCTTAAAGGAGAAAAAAAAAAGTTAAATAAATCCACAAGGACTTTTTCAACACTACAATTCCTTTATATTGGCTTTTAAAATGTACAAATGCAGCAATTTAGAAATCAGATGAAAGGTTTAGCACTGGGAAACACTTTTTGAAAGATAAATAGCGCATTTTATATACAACAGTATAGATCAGACCAAAATGAGGGACAAATGAGGAGGAAAGAGGGACAGAGGGACATTGCTCCAAATCAGGGGACAGTCCCTCGAAATCAGGGACAGCTGGGTGCTATGCACATCTACTGGGAATGCTCCAGCTTCATTTCCCTTCTAAGCTGTTCATTTCATCCTCTTTCTTATCTGAGCAGCCCATGTGACTTTAGTGTCACACATCTGGGCATATAGATAGTCATACCTCCCAACATTTTGAGATGAGAATGAGGGACATCTACTAACAAATGTATGTAGGCATAGGACACGCCCCCTGCCACAACCCCTTAAAGGAGAATTAACCAAAAAAAAAGGTTAAATAAATCCACAAGGACTTTTTTTTTACCACTACTATTCCTTTATATTGGCTTTTTTTTTTTTTTCAAAAAGTTTTTATATCGCTTTTCAACATACAATAAAAGGTATAAAATATAGTATTGTATACAGACATTTTCATATTCTAGGACATTCACAGAGATGAGAGACATTTCGGTGTTAACTTAAGTCTAGATAAGGAACAATAATTTTCAGGAGTATATGCCTATAAGGGATGGTTGAATAGACAAAATTCGACAGATCCTAACAGAGTAGATAGTTGACTAATATGGTAGATGCCTGGATGGATCCGATTAGACAGTCTCTGTGAATACTAGATTATTTAATGGCAATGAGATACCTGAAAGTGGGAAAAGAACGCAAACCAGGGGAGGGGGGGGGGGAGGGCGGGGCATGTAATGTATGAGAAAGAGACGGTTGGTGGGGGTACATTTTCTGATCGATCATAAACATTTTACCATATTAAGAAAATAGGGTAGCTGGTAATATTCGGTTACATTGAGATCTGTTAGCGATCTTGGATTGGTGAGTTCAGTGACCTATGCCGTGCCCAGGATGGTTTAGGATGAATTAGGAGCTCACCTCTTATGGGGAGATTTTCTTGTTTTGCATCGGCTGATAGGAGTCGTGGTAGGAGAAGGTGGATTGGCTCAAATTTGCTATTTCCTCTTGGGAGAGAGATGAGAGCATGAAGGTGTGCCATTTGGAGTGAAAGCGGTCTGAGGAGATTTTCTGTTTGAAGTCCGTATTAATGCAGTCTTTGATAAGTAGATGTAAGAGCTCTCGTTTGACTTGGGTGATGTTGGGGTACAATGGAGAGATCCAATTTTTCAAAATGGTTCTTCTTGCAATTAGAAGACAGGTTAGGGACCACCCTTTGTGTGAGGCGTTGGCTTTTAAGTTCCCTGAGGGGCTTGTGTCACTGTTGGCGGTTTTTGACCAGGGTAGGAGTATTGGGTCCCAGTAGCCGAAGATAAGGAGTAGCGGGTCCTTGGGTAGTTTTAATAGTGTCACTTTGAATATGTAGGCCAGAACTTGGTCCCAAAAAGTTGTATATTGGCTTTTAAAATTTACAAATGCAGCAATTTAGAAATCAGATGAAAGGTTTAGCACTGGGAAACACTTTTTGAAAGTTCCAAATCAGGGAGCTATGCATAGTGGTAAATGACAGTCCCCTCCCTAATTTCTCCATGTTCTCGTATTGCCAAACACTATGGGGGCGGGATATATGATGTTGATTGATGGAGGCTTCACCTCTCTGCTAGTCCCAGCACAACTCACCATTGACACAAGCTGGAGGGTTGTAACACAGCCTGTGACTGTCAGAATCTCCTCCAGATATCTTAACAGTGTGAACAAAGTGAAAGCTATTGTCAGTCAACTTTAACTCTGCCTACACCATGTTATTGCAAAAAAATTATAAACATTTGCTTTGAAATATAGGATTTGTAATAAGCTGCAAAACACTTTTTGCTATTAATTTTTTTATTTTGATTCTCTATTCCGAAAAGCCGTTTTTCTTAAAAAATATGCATAGTAAGAGCGGAGTTCCAGGCTTTTTATGTTTATTAAAAGTCAGCAGCTACAAAAAGTGTAGTTGCTGACTTTTAATAAACAGACACTTACCTGTTCCACGGTCCAGCGATGCGGCCGAACAGAGCGTCGCTCCTCTCCCCCTCCTCTCCACCGGCGCCTCCATTGCCACCCTGGGCACCCGGTCATGACAGCTTTCGGCTTCACGACCGGGCACGCATGGAGCATGCGCGAGTCGCGCTGCACTCCCGGAGTGGACAGGCGATCTCCTGGGACCTATCATGTGTTCCAGGAGATCGCCTAGAGGGAGCGGCTGCCTAAGGCGAAAGGAGGAGTCGCCTTGGCGGTCCCCGGGCGGAAGGAGGAAGTGGGACAGGAAGTCCCCCTCCTAACGAAGCCCCCACTCCCCCCCCAAAAAAAATTACATGACAAATGTGGCATGTAAGGGGGCGAGGAGTGCTTAAAGTGGAAGTTCCATTTTTGGGTGGAACTCCGCTTTAACCTCCCACAGCTGCCAGTTAGTTTGGAGTAGATTACTACAGCAACAGCTTATGGCTTGTGTTGTAAACCATGGCGGCTGGAGAAAAGCCCCTTTATTCACAAAAACACAAGCCCACAACAACATACACGGGCAGCTACTACACTTGTCTGTCTCAGACAAATGTAGTAGCTGGCTTGTGTTGTTGTGGGCTTGTGTTTTTTTACGAATGACTACACTTCTCTCCAGCTGCTGTCATACACAACACTAACTGCCAGTATTACTGTAGTAATAAAAAAAACAAAGAAAAAACTGCGCTATACAGTGAATAAAAAGTGCAAAAAAAATTAATATATGCAGTAAACACAAAAATACACATCAAATGACATCAAAACATTAGTGCACAAATGATAGCAAAGTCCATAGATTTTGAAGAAATCGAGAGTCTGGTGAGGAGGTAGGAGGAGTCCCCTGACAGTTCTCCGTGAAAATCAAGTGAGAAAGTGGAAAGCAAACACACCCTACACAGTGATCCTCCACCACCAAATATATGCACTTACCAGATGGAAAGCACAACAGGCACGTCTCAGGACTACATCCAGGTTAAGCAGCTTAGCAATGAAACACTCCTCCAGACACCACAATGGATAATAAGCATCTCAAGCGCGTATAGACTGTGTCCCGGTGTCCTACCAGCGATATCCCTCCCTACAGCGTGACTCCAACCACACAACAACCCGAATTAAGAACCAGTGAATACAAGGCAGCGAGGACACCGCTGGCCTCGCTGCCTTGTATTCATTGCTGTTGATTGGCTTCTACTTTGTAAGTGCGATTCATTTTATGAAACATTTTCTTTATCAAAACGTACTGCACTATGGAAAGTTTTCTTTTCTCTGTTCCCGAGTACCATTGGGCTGGATTCACACCTATGCATTTTTAGTGCTTTTTGCATTTTGCAGATTTGCTCTACAGAACTTGTTCCATAGAAAACCATGTAAAATGGGCTGTAGTGCAAATCTGCAAAGTGCAAAAAGCACTAAAAATGCATAGGTGTGAATCAGGCCTCAGAGATTTGCAGCTGTTCCAAAACTTGCTTGGGTCTTATGCCGCGTACACACGGTCGTACTTTTCGTCTACAAAAGTCCAACGGACGCTGACGGACTAAAGCTGGCTGGTAATCCAATCGTGTGTGGGCTTCTCCGGACTTTCAACTGACTTTTTTAGCCTCAAATCCGACGTACTTTAGATTTGAAACATGCTTCAAAACTTTACTTCGTAACTACGACGGACCCCGAAATCCGCTCGTCTGTGTGCTAGTCCGACGGACAAAAAGCCACGCTAGGGCACCTATTGGCTACTGGCTATGAACTTCCTTATTTTAGTCCGGTGTACGTCATCACGTACGAATCCGACCGACTTTTGTGTGGTCGTGTGTAGGCAAGTCCGTTCGTTAGAAAGTAGGCCGCAAGTCCGCCGCAAGTCCACCGAAAGTCTGCCGGAAGTCTGTCGGACAGGCTGTCTGACTTTTGTAGACGAAAAGTACGACCGTGTGTACGCAGCATTAGGGAGACCGATTTCCCTATGCTTAGGGGAGACTGCTGTTTAGCAGTCATCGCCATCTGGTTCTTAATTCGGGTTGTTGTGTGGTTGGAGTCACGCTGTACGGAGGGATATCGCTGGTAGGACACCGGGACACAGTCTATACGCGCTTGAGATGCTTATCATCCATTGTGGTGTCTGGAGGAGTGTTTCATTGCTAAGCTGCTTAACCTGGATGTAGTCCTGAGACGTGCCTGTTGTGCTTTCCATCTGGTAAGTGCATATATTTGGTGGTGGAGGATCACTGTGTAGGGTGTGTTTGCTTTCCACTTTCTCACTTGATTTTCACGGAGAACTGTCAGGGGACTCCTCCTACCTCCTCACCAGACTCTCGATTTCTTCAAAATCTATGGACTTTGCTACCATTTGTGCACTAATGATTTGATGTCATTTGATGTGTATTTTTGTGTTTACTGCATATATTGATTTTTTTTTGCACTTTTTATTCACTGTATAGCGCAGTTTTTTCTTTGTTTTTCCTGTTGGTTGTGAATATTTCACAGTTGAACTGCTGCTTCCTTGGGGGTTTTTTTATGATAGCGCGGGGATTTTTTTGTTTTTCTTTGATTACTGTAGTAATCTTCCCCTAAACTGGCAGCTGGTGGCGATTGTGGGCTCAGTACAGAGGAGGCACAGGGCTACATGGGAAGATGGACTGCAGATGTTCCTTCTGGTAGTGTTCAAAGGAGGCAAGGGCTCTATGTGCTCTGTGTCTGTACTGTGTGCTGTCAGTCAGAACAAATTACCGTATATACTCGAGTATAAGCTGAGTTTTTCAGTCCATTTCTTAGGCTGTAAACCCCCCCCCCCCCCCTCGGCTTATACTCGAGTCGGGGTCTCGAGTGGTGGTCTTGAGTGAGGGTGCAGCCTCACTGTGCCCATCTGCAGCCGTACCTTTCATTACTAAAACAACGGGTATCTACCGCTGTGTTATGCAGTCTGTTCATTGTAACAAAGCCCCGCCTCCTCCTCGTCCGTGATAGAGAAACACTGATACAATGCTGGGAAACTGTTATGCCGCGTACACACGGTCGGACTTTTCGTCTACAAAAGTCAGACAGCCTGTCCGACAGACTTCCGGCAGACTTCCGGCAGACTTTCGACAGACTTGCGGCAGACTTTCTAACGAACGGACTTGCCTACACACGACCACACAAAAGTCTGACGGATTCGTACGTGATGACGTACACCGGACTAAAATAAGGAAGTTCATAGCCAGTAGCCAATAGGTGCCCTAGCGTGGCTTTTTGTCCGTCGGACTAGCACACAGACGAGCGGATTTCGGGGTCCGTCGTAGTTACGAAGTAAAGTTTTAAAGCATGTTTCAAATCTAAAGTACGTCGGATTTGAGGCTAAAAAAGTACGTTGAAAGTCCGGAGAAGCCCACACACGATCGGATTACCAGCCAGCTTTAGTCTGTCAGCGTCCGTTGGACTTTTGTAGACGAAAAGTACGACCGTGTGTACGCGGCATTACAATGGACGGCCGCGGAATAGACTGCATAACACAGTGGGAGACACCCGCTGTTTTAGTAATCAAAGGTATGGCTGCAGATCAGTACAATGAGGCTGCAAATGAGCACAGTGAGGCTGCAAATGGGCACAGTGAAGCTTCAAATGGGCACAAGGAGGCTGCAAATGGGCACAACGAGGCTGCAAATGGGCACAGTGAGGCTACAAATGGGCACAGCGAGGCTGCAGATGGGCATTGTTTACCCAGTAGCTACTGCATTTTGCCACCCTAGGCTTATATTCGAGTCAATAATGCCGCGTACACACGGTCGTACTTTTCGTCTACAAAAGTCAGACAGCCTGTCCGACAGACTTCCGGCAGACTTTCGGTGGACTTGCGGCGGACTTGCGGCCTACTTTCTAACGAACGGACTTGCCTACACACGACCACACAAAAGTCGGTCGGATTCGTACGTGATGACGTACACCGGACTAAAATAAGGAAGTTCATAGCCAGTAGCCAATAGGTGCCCTAGCGTGGCTTTTTGTCCGTCGGACTAGCACACAGACGAGCGGATTTCGGGGTCCGTCGTAGTTACGAAGTAAAGTTTTGAAGCATGTTTCAAATCTAAAGTACGTCGGATTTGAGGCTAAAAAAGTCAGTTGAAAGTCCGGAGAAGCCCACACACGATCGGATTACCAGCCAGCTTTAGTCCGTCAGCGTCCGTTGGACTTTTGTAGACGAAAAGTACGACCGTGTGTACGCGGCATAAGTTTTACCAGTATTTTGTGGTAAAATTAGATGCCTCGGCTTATATTTGGGTTATCCTATACTCGAGTATATACGGTAAGTATTTGTCTTCTTGCTTCAAAGAGGTTGGATAGCTTCACAGATTTTAACAGGGACAAGTGCTATGTGCCCCGGGTCCCCAGGGGATTTACCAAGACTTCTCCTGTCAAGATAGTCGTAATCTGCCACACATGATGGTCCATAAATGTACCCGATCTTTCAGGTGTGCTTTGCCTTGGAATTAGTGTCTCACCTTGGTGTCGGGCAGTGACAGCCCTTAGTATTGGATGGCTTCCTTGGCACTAATGCAACAGCCATCTTGAAAGGTTTCCTATGGAGGACAATGCTTGGCTAAGCTAGATGAGGAAACTGAAAATGAAAACTGTATAGAATGTAAGTATATAGAAGATGTGTTTCTAGCTGGCTACAAAACCAGCTAAAAATCTACAAAATTTAGCTAAAAATGACGTATGTAATGTGATCTTATCTGCTACATTGGACATGATAAGCAAGCTCCAAAAGCTCTTGAATTCAGTCATGAAATGCTAGAACACAGGTCTTCCACTGAGTGCATTCTATGTTTTCTTTCAACAGTACAGCCGTGGCCAATAGTTTTGAGAACGACACAAATATTAATTTTCACAAAGTCTGCGGCTTTTTGGTTGGATACTATGGTATACGGAAGTATAATTACAAGCATTTCATAAGGGTCAAAGGCTTTTATTGACAATGACATGAAGTTTATGCAAAGAGTTAATATTTGCAGTGTTGACCCTTCTTTTTCAAGACCTCTGCAATTCGCCCTGGCATGCTGTCAATCATCTTCTGGGTCACATCCTGACCGAAGGCACCTGATTCTTGCCTCAATGTTTGGAGTTTGTCAGAATTTGTGGGGTTTTTTTTTGTTCATCTGCCTCTTTGTTCTCAATGGGATTAAGGTCTGGGGAGTTTCCTGGCCATGGACCCAAATTTTTGATGTTTTGTTCCCCAAGCCACGTAGTTAATCACTTTTCCCTTACGGCAAGGTGCTCCATCATGCTGGAAAAGACATTGTTCCTCACCAGACTGTTCTTGGATGGTTGGGAGAAGTTGCTCTCGGAGGATGTTTTTGGACCATTCTTTATTCATGGCTGTGTTCTTAGGCAGAATTGTAAGTGAGCCCCACTCTCTTGGCTGAGAAGCAACCCCACACATGAATGGTCTCAGGAGGCTTTACGTTGGCATGACACAGGACTGATGGTGGTGCTCACCTTTTCTTCTCTGGACAAGATTTTTCCGAATGCCCCAAACAATCGGGAAGGGGATTCATCAGAGAAAATGACTTTACCCCAGTCCTCAGCAGTCCAATCCTTGTACCTTTTGCAGAATATCAGTCTGTCCCTGATGCTTTTCCTGGAGAGAAGTGGCTTCTTTACTGCCCTTCTTGACACCAGGTCATCCTCCAAAAGTTTTCTCCTCACTGTGTGTGCCGATATCCTCACACCTGCCTGCTGCCATTCCTGAGCAAGTTCTGCACTGGTGGTGCCACCGATCCCTCAGCTGAATCATCTGTAATGCCGCGTACACACGGTCGTACTTTTCGTCTACAAAAGTCCAACAGACGCTGATGGACTAAAGCTGGCTGGTAATCCGATCGTGTGTGGGCTTCTCCGGACTTTCAACCGACTTTTTTAGCCTCAAATACGACGTACTTTAGATTTGAAACATGCTTCAAAACTTTTACTTCGTACCTACGACGGACCCCGAAATCCGCTCGTCTGTGTGCTAGTCCGACGGACAAAAAGCCACGCTAGGGCACCTATTGGCTACTGGCTATGAACTTCCTTATTTTAGTCCGGTGTACGTCATCACGTACGAATCCGACCGACTTTTGTGTGGTCGTGTGTAGGCAAGTCCGGTCGTTAGAAAGTAGGCCGCAAGTCCGCGGCAAGTCCACCGAAAGTCTGCCGGAAGTCTGTCCGACAGGCTGTCCGACTTTTGTAGACGAAAAGTACGACCGTGTGTACGCGGCATAAGAGACGGTCCTGGGGCTTGCTGGACTTTCTTGGGAGCCATGAAGCCTTCTTCACAAATGCAGTGGAAATGTTTTTTTTTTTATGGGATTAAGATCATTTTCATGGCAAAGAAGGACTTTGCAATTAATTGCAATTCATCAGATCACTCTTCATAAAATTATGGTGTATACGCAAATTGCCGTCAGAAAACTGAGGCAGCAGACTTTGTGAAAATTGATATTTTTGTTATTCTCAAATCTTTTGGCCATGGCTGTATTATTTTCAGTCACATTCAATAAAGGGAACTCATTTTTAACGGCAGTGACCCATAGCAGCCAATCAGAAGTTACATTGTTGAAGGTAGACCCATACATGATTTATTCCAAATGTTTGCTCTGTGATAAGCCTGGTTTTGTTGCATCCCCTCAATGTGACATTATCACACCAGCGCTGGAGTCCTTAGGAACCTGTGAAGACCCAACTAATGGCTACCAATGGTGTCCACGTCATCAAACAGCACTGTGGGCACCCAAAGAAACAAACTGCAAGGTTATTTTTGTAAAATGGGGCCTATTTTTTTTTTTTACAGATTTACTGTTTTCAGTAAACTATAGTGTCACTTTACAAGCACCTGGACTTCAGGAAGTATTGTTCTCTTATAGTTAATTGATATAATTACTCTTTCTTCAATTATGACAAAATCTAACTTCCAGCTCTTTCTCCTGGCCTCTATTCCTTTACCATTGTTATGTACCTCACACGCCTGTGTTTTTTTCTGTCAATTGTCAAATATGTTTCATGAGAAAAACTGCCAAGAGGTGCGACCGGGCAGTACATTTCCTTAATTTGAGCTCACATCAACAGGAATACTGTCAAGAATGTTAACATGCATTCCACTTTCACTGTCAGCTATTCAAAGCATGCTGAAGTTCATCAGCTACATTTTACATTGATAGCAAACTGAGGGAGGGACAGTCAAATGCTAATATGTTCTAGAACCTGTCTGTTAATAAACATTAGGTAGAGTCACAAATCTGAGCAATTCAAGTTGAGCATTAGCTGAAAAAAATGCTACTTGTAAAGGTTTCCTTCAGGGAAATCTTGTATCAAAACAGCAGATTCAGAGATACAGTATAGCGAGCTGAATTTTACATATAAAGCCCATCCCTGGATTAAAGTGACCTTCTCCTACCGGGGACCCACACTTATGTATTTGTTTAATTATTTACATTTTAATACAACTATGCATACCTTCTCTTCAAGGGTCCGCTTCAAATTATATCTTTTCCACAAAAGTCAAGCTTGATCACTTTTCGGCATCAAAGGTCCGATGGACTTTTGACGGACTTTTGATGGACTTCCGATGGACTTTTGACGGACTTTTGATGGACTTCCGATGGACTTTTGACGGACTTTTGATGGACTTCCGATGGACTTTTGATGGACTTTTGATGGACTTCCGATGGACTTTTGATGGACTTTTGATGGACTTCCGATGGACTTTTGATGGACTTTTGATGGACTTCCGATGGACTTTTGATGGACTTTTGATGGACTTCCGATGGACTTTTGACGGACTTTTGATGGACTTCCGATGGACTTTTCACTGACTTTTGATGGACTTCCGACGGACTTTCGAACGAACGGACTTGCCTACACACGATCACACCAAAGTCCGACGGGTTTGTACATGATGACGTACGACCGGACTAAAATAAGGAAGTTGACAGCCAGTAGCCAATAGCTGCCCTAGCGTGGGTTTTCGTCCGTCGGACTAGCATACAGACGGGCGGATTTTTTCAACCCGGACTCGAGTCCGTCGGAAAGATTTGAAACATGTTCCAAATCTAAAGTCCGTCTGATTTTCGACCGAAAAAGTCCGCTGCAGTTCCGATGAAGCCCACACACGGTCGGATTGTCCGACGGATTCGTCCCGTCGGACCAGTCCGGTCGAAAAGTCCGCCCGTGCGGCATTAGTTGCAACTTTTTTTCTGATTGGCAGCTTCACTGACCATTATGCCGCGTACACACGGTCGTACTTTTCGTCTACAAAAGTCCAACGGACGCTGACGGACTAAAGCTGGCTGGTAATCCGATCGTGTGTGGGCTTCTCCGGACTTTCAACTGACTTTTTTAGCCTCAAATCCGACGTACTTTAGATTTGAAACATGCTTCAAAACTTTACTTCGTAACTACGACGGACCCCGAAATCCGCTCGTCTGTGTGCTAGTCCGACGGACAAAAAGCCACGCTAGGGCACCTATTGGCTACTGGCTATGAACTTCCTTATTTTAGTCCGGTGTACGTCATCACGTACGAATCCGACCGACTTTTGTGTGGTCGTGTGTAGGCAAGTCCGTTCGTTAGAAAGTAGGCCGCAAGTCCGCCGCAAGTCCACCGAAAGTCTGCCGGAAGTCTGTCGGAAAGGCTGTCTGACTTTTGTAGACGAAAAGTACGACCGTGTGTACGCGGCATTAGGGCATTTCAGGAGAGGGTAGGCCTAAGAACAAGTTGTGAAGCAGTGGACAGTGTATATATACAGTATCTCACAAAAGTAAGTACGCCCCTCACATTTTTGTAAATATTTTCTTCTATCTTTTCATGTGACAACACTGAAGAAATGACACTTGTCTACAATGTAAAGTAGTGAGTGTACAGCTTGTATAACAGTGTAAATTTGCTGTCCCCTCAAAATAACTCAACACACAGCCATTAATGTCTAAACCGCTGGCAACAAAAGTGAGTACACCCCTAAGTGAAAATGTCCAAATTGGGCCCAAAGTGTCAATATTTCATGTGGTCACCATTATTTTCCAGCATTACCTTAAAGCGGCAGGTCAACCGACTTTTTTTTTTTTCTTTCTACACCTGTAAGGGAAAAGGCATAATGAGCTAGTATGCACTGCACATTTTCCCTCAGCGTGTCTTTCGGGTATCGTGGCTCCAGCGCTGTGAGTGGCCGGAGCCGCGATGTCGTCACTCCCGCACATGCGCGCGGGAGACTTCTTTCTGGCAAAGTCCGGCGAACTTTCAGCCGAGAATCCCTCAGCGGCTCATTGCGAGGGGAATATCTCCTAAACCGTACAGGTTTAGGAGATATTCTTTTTACCTACAGGTAAGCCTTATTATAGGCTTACCTGTAGGTAAAAGTAAAAAAAAAAGACTTTACTACCGCTTTAACCCTCTTGGGCATGGAGTTCACCAGAGCTTTACAGGTTGCCACTGGAATCCTCTTCCACTCCTCCATGACGACATCACAGAGCTGGTGGATGTTAGAGACCTTGCGCTCCTCCACCTTCCGTTTGAGGATGTCCCACAGATGATCAATAGGGTTTAGGTCTGGAGACATGCTTGGCCAGTCCATCACCTTTACCGTCAGCTTCTCTAGCAAAGCAGTGGTCATCTTGGAGGTGTGTTTGGGGTCGTTATCATGTTGGAATACTGCCCTGCGGTCCAGTCTCTGAAGGGAGGGGAGTATGTCACAGTACATGTTGGCATTCATGGTTCCCTCAATGAACTGTAGCTCCCCAGTGCCGGCAGCCCTCATGCAGCCCCAGACCATGACACTCCCACCACCATGCTTGACTGTAGGCAAGACACACTTGTCTTTGTACTTCTGACCTGGTTGCCGCTAAACACGCTTGTCACCATCTGAACCAAATAAGTTTATCTTGGTCTCATCAGACCACAGGACATGGTTCCAGTAATCCATGTCCTTAGTCTGCTTGTCTTCAGAAAACTGTTTGCGGACTTTCTTGTGCATCATATTTAGAAGAGGCTTCCTTCTGGGACGACAGCCATGCAGACCAATTTGATGCAGTGTGAGGCGTATGGTCTGAGCACTGACAGGCTGACCCCCCACCCCTTCAACCTCTGCAGCAATGCTGGCAGCACTCATACGTCTATTTCCCAAAGACAACCTCTGGATATGACGCTGAGCATGTGACCTCAACTTCTTTGGTGGACCATGGCGAGGCCTGCTCTGAGTGGAACCTGTCCTGTTAGACCGCTGTATGGTCTTGGCCACCGTGCTGCAGCTCAGTTTCAGGGTCTTGGCAATCTTCTTATAGCCCAGGCTTAGGGGTGTACTCACTTTTGTTGCCAGCATTTTAGACATTAATGGCTGGTGTGTTGAGTTATTTACAAAAATGTGAGGAGTGTACTCCTTTTTGTGAGATACTGTATATAAATATATATATATATATATATATATATATATATATATATATATATATATATATATATATACAGTGGGGACGGATATTTCAGTTTTTCTTTTTTAATAAATCTGCAAAAATGTCAACAATTCTGTGTTTTTCTGTCAATATGGGGTGCTGTGTGTACAATATGGGGTGCTGTGTGTACATTAATGAGGAAAAAAAATAACTTATATGATTTTAGCAAATGGCTGCAATATAACAAAAAGTGAAAATTTAAGGGGGTCTGAATACTTTCCGTCCCCACTGTGTATATATATATATATATATATATATATATATATATATATGTATATTACCATATTTACCAAAAGTATTGGGACGCCTGCCTTTACATGCACATGAACTTTAATGGCATCCCAGTCTTATGCCCTGTACACACGGTCGGATTTTCCGACGGAAAATGTGTGATAGGACCTTTTTGTCGGAAATTCCGACCGTGTGTGGGCTCCATCACACATTTTCCATCGGATTTTCCGACACACAAAGTTTGAGAGCAGGCTATAAAATTTTCCGACAACAAAATCCGTTGTCGGAAATTCCGATCGTGTGTACACAAATCCGACGGACAAAGTGCCACGCATGCTCAGAATAAATAAAGAGATGAAAGCTATTGGCTACTGCCCCGTTTATAGTCCCGACGTACGTGTTTTACGTCACCGCGTTTAGAACGATCGGATTTTCCGACAACTTTGTGTGACCGTGTGTATGCAAGACAAGTTTGAGCCAACATCCGTCGGAAAAAATCCTAGGATTTTGTTGTCGGAATGTCCGAACAAAGTCCGACCGTGTGTACGGGGCATTAGTCCGTAGGGTTCAATATTGAGTTGGCCCGCCCTTTGCAGCTATAACAGCTTCAGCTCTTCTGGGAAGGCTGTCCACAAGGTTTAGGAGTGTATCTATGGGAATGTTTGACCATTCTTCCAGAAGGACATGGCACTGATGTTGGATGAGAAGGTTTTGCCCACAGTCTTTGCTCCAATTCATCCCAAAGGTGTTCTATCGGGTTAAGGTCAGGACTCTGTGCAGGCCAGTCAAGTTCCTCCACCCCAAACTCACTCATCCATGTCTTTATGGACCTTGCTTTGTGCACTGGTGCGCAGTCATGTTGGAACAGGAAGGGGCCGTCCCCAAACTGTTCCCACAAAGTTGGGATCATGAAATTTTCCAAAATGTCTTGGTATGCTGACGCCTTAAGAGTTCCCTTCACTGGAACCAAGGGGCCAAGCCATTTTTATTATAATTTTTTTTTTACTACTAATGGTGGTGATCTGCAATTTGTAGTGGAACTGAGACATTGCAGTGGACAGATCAGACACTTTTGACACTTTTGTGGGACCGTTGACATTTATACAGCGATCAGAGCTAAAAATAGCTACTGATTACTGTATAAATGACACTGGCAGGAAAGGGGTTAACACTAGGGGGCGATGAAGGGGTTAAATGGTTAAATGTGCTCCCTGGGGAAGTGTTTCTAACTGTGGGGGGGAGGGGACTGACCGGGAGTAGAGAGAGATCGCTGTTCCTAATCACTAGGAGCAGCAGATCTCTCTCTACTTCCTTGACAGAACCGATATCCATGTTTACATTGACAGATCCCCTTTCTGCCTCTCTCAGGAGCGTTCGTGGGTCGTCCCTGGCGAACATTGCGGCATCTGCTCCAGCGTCGCGCCACGGGCGTGTGCGCGCCCCCTATAGCCCTTAAAGCGGCCGCCGTGCGGCTATGGCAAATCGCGCAGGGGAGCCAACCTGCCGCCCTATAACGAAGGCGGCTGGTCAGCAAGTAGTTAAACAGCTGACATTAGAGATTAGAGATTGCAAACACAACCTATTTATCTTGTTATTGATAATTCTCAGTAAATACAAAAATGTGAAAATGTTCAAACTTGGTGACATTTGAGTTATATTTTCCCTGCATTTCATGAAAATGTAACCTTTTTCGCCAGTTCCTCATTCAGTTGTCTAAGAGATTTATCTAACATCAGATCATGAAGATCGTTATCTGTGTGTGTAACTTGTTTAACGCATTCCTAAAACGCTTTACCAAGCATTCAACATTTTCTGTTGGAATTTAATGTAGGGAGTTTTTCTCCCACCACTTTCTAACCTGAATATGTCCTGGCTGGAAAGCTGTTAGTTGAAAGTATATGGGTAGTCAAAAATCCTTTGTTTTTGACAGCGCAGGGCAATAAGTGTGCGCAAAGGGTGTGCCAGGTGTGCCTGGGCACACCCTAATCACCCTGTGCTGCGCAGATTCCCCCTGCTGCTTGGCTGCAGAGAAAGGGACTGGGGAATCGCTGTCCTCAAAAGTGAGACATCAGGGGTCTGTTTAGACCTCTGATAATTCACCCAAAACCCCAAACGGAAGGTTGCCATATATATATATATATATATATATATATATATATATATATATATATATACACACACAGTGGGGACGGAAAGTATTCAGACCCCCTTAAATTTTCACTTTTTGTTATATTGCAGCCATTTGCTGAAATCATATAAGTTCATTTTTTTCCTCATTAACCACTTGAGCCCCAGACCATTATGCTGCCTAAGGACCAGAGGTCTTTTTCCAATTTGGCACTGCGTCGCTTTAACTGCTAATTGCGCGGTCATGCAATGCTGTACCCAAACGAAATTTGCGTCCTTTTCTTCTCACAAATAGAGCTTTCTTTTGATGGTATTTGATCACCTCTGCGGTTTTTATTTTTTGCGCTATAAACGGAAAAAGACCGAAAATTTTGAAAAAAAATGATATTTTCTACTTTTTGTTATAAAAAAAATCCAATAAACTAAATTTTAGTCATACATTTAGGCCAAAATGTATTCGGCCACATGTCTTTGGTAAAAAAAATGTCAATAAGCGTATATTTATTGGTTTGCGCAAAAGTTATAGCGTCTACAAACTAGGGTACATTTTCTGTAATTTACACAGCTTTTAGTTTATGACTGCCTATGTCATTTCTTGAGGTGCTAAAATGGCAGGGCAGTACAAACCCCCCCCCCCAAATGACCCCATTTTGGAAAGTAGACACCCCAAGGAAATTGCTGAGAGGCATGTTGAACCCATTGAATATTTATTTTTTTTGTCCCAAGTGATTGAAAAATGACAAAAAAAAAAAAAATATTTACAAAAAGTTGTCACTAAATGATATATTGCTCACACAGGCCATGGGCCTATGTGGAATTGCACCCCAAAATACATTCAGCTGCTTCTCCTGAGTATGGGGATACCACATGTGTGGGACTTTTTGGGAGCCTAGCCGCGTACGGGGCCCCGAAAACCAATCACTGCCTTCAGGATTTCTAATGCCGCGTACACACGGTCGTACTTTTCGTCTACAAAGTCAGACAGCCTGTCCGACAGACTTCCGGCAGACTTTCGGTGGACTTGCGGCGGACTTGCGGCCTACTTTCTAACGAACGGACTTGCCTACACACGACCACACAAAAGTCGGTCGGATTCGTACGTGATGACGTTACACCGGACTAAAATAAGGAAGTTCATAGCCAGTAGCCAATAGGTGCCCTAGCGTGGCTTTTGTCCGTCGGACTAGCACACAGACGAGCGGATTTCGGGGTCCGTCGTAGTTACGAAGTAAAGTTTTGAAGCATGTTTCAAATCTAAAGTAAGTCGGATTTGAGGCTAAAAAAGTCAGTTGAAAGTCCGGAGAAGCCCACACACGATCGGATTACCAGCCAGCTTTAGTCCGTCAGCGTCCGTTGGACTTTTGTAGACGAAAAGTACGACCGTGTGTACGCGGCATTAGAGTGTAAATTTATGATTTCACTCTTCTCTGCCTATCACAGTTTCGGAGGCCATGGAATGCCCAGGTGGCACAAAACCCCCAAAATGACCCCATTTTGGAAAGTAGACACCCCAAGCTATTTGCTGAGAGGCATATTGAGTCCATGGAATATTTTATATTTTGACACAAGTTGCGGGAAAGTGACCTTTTTTTTTTTTTTTTTTTTTTTTTCATAAAGTTGTCACTAAATGATATATTGCTCACACAGGCCATGGGCATATGTGGAATTGCACCCCAAAATACATTTATCTGCTTCTCCTGAGTATGGGGATACCACATGTGTGGGACTTTTTGGGAGCCTAGCCGCGTACGGGACCCCGAAAACCAATCACTGCCTTCAGGATTTCTAAGGGTGAAAATTTTTGATTTCACTCTTTACTGCCTATCACAGGTTCGGAGGCCATGGAATGCCCAGGTGGCACAAACCCCCCCCAAATGACCCCATTTTGGAAAGTAGACACCCCAAGCTATTTGCTGAGAGGCATGGTGAGTATTTTGCAGCTCTCATTTGTTTTTGAAAATGAAGAAAGACAAGAAAAAACATTTTTTTTTTTCTTTTTTCAATTTTCAAAACTTTGTGACAAAAAGTGAGGTCTGCAAAATACTCACTATACCTCTCAGCAAATAGCTTGGGGTGTCTACTTTCCAAAATGGGGTCATTTGGGGGGGTTTTGTGCCACCTGGGCATTCCATGGCCTCCGAAACTGTGATAGGCAGTGAAGAGTGAAATCAAAAATTCACGCCCTTAGAAAGCCTGAAGGCGGTGCTTGGTTTTCGGGGTCCCGTGCGCGGCTAGACTCCCAAAAAAGTCTCACACATGTGGTATCCCCGTACTCAGGAGAAGCAGCAGAATGTATTTTGGGGTGTAATTTCACATATTCCCATGGCATGTTTGAGCAATATAACATTTAGTGACAACTTTGTGCAAAAAAAAAAAAAAAAATGTGTCTCTTTCCCGCAACTTGTGTCGCAATATAAAATATTCCATGGACTCGACATGCCTCTCAGCAAATAGCTTGGGGTGTCTACTTTCCAAAATGGGGTCATTTGGGGGGGTTTTGAACTGTCCTGGCATTTTATGCACAACATTTAGAAGCTTATGTCACACATCACCCACTCTTCTAACCACTTGAAGACAAAGCCCTTTCTGACACTTATTGTTTACATGAAAAAGTTATTTTTTTTTGCAAAAAAATTACTTTGAACCCCCAAACATTATATATTTTTTTAAAGCAAATGCCCTACAGATTAAAATGGTGGGTGTTTCATTTTTTTTTTTCACACAGTAATTGCGCAGCGATTTTTCAAACGCATTTTTTGGGGAAAAAACACACTTTTTTAAATTTTAATGCACTAAAACACACTATATTGCCCAAATGTTTGATGAAATAAAAAAGATGATCTTAGGCGGAGTACATGGATACCAAACATGACATGCTTTAAAATTGCGCACAAACGTGCAGTGGCAACAAAATAAATACATGTTTAAAAGCCTTTAAAAGCCTTTACAGGTTACCACTTTAGATTTACAGATGAGGTCTACTGGAAAAATTACTGCACTCGATCTGGCCTTCGTGGTGATACCTCACATGCATAGTGCAATTGCTGTTTACGTTTGACGACAGACCGCCGCTTGCGTTCGCCTTAGCGCGAGAGCAGGGGGCGACAGGGGTGCTTTTTTTTTGAAAAAAAATGATATTTTCTACTTTTTGTTATAAAAAAAATCCAATAAACTAAATTTTAGTCATACATTTAGGCCAAAATGTATTGGGCCACATGTCTTTGGTAAAAAAAATGTCAATAAGCGTATATTTATTGGTTTGCGCAAAAGTTATAGCGTCTACAAACTAGGGTACATTTTCTGTAATTTACACAGCTTTTAGTTTATGACTGCCTATGTCATTTCTTGAGGTGCTAAAATGGCAGGGCAGTACAAACCCCCCCCCCCAAATGACCCCATTTTGGAAAGTAGACACCCCAAGGAAATTGCTGAGAGGCATGTTGAACCCATTGAATATTTATTTTTTTTGTCCCAAGTGATTGAAAAATGACAAAAAAAAAAAAAATATTTACAAAAAGTTGTCACTAAATGATATATTGCTCACACAGGCCATGGGCCTATGTGGAATTGCACCCCAAAATACATTCAGCTGCTTCTCCTGAATATGGGGATACCACATGTGTGGGACTTTTTGGGAGCCTAGCCGCGTACGGGGCCCCGAAAACCAATCACTGGCCTTCAGGATTTCTAATGCCGCGTACACACGGTCGTACTTTTCGTCTACAAAAGTCGGACAGCCTGTCCGACAGACTTCCGGCAGACTTTCGGTGGACTTGCGGCGGACTTGCGGCCTACTTTCTAACGAACGGACTTGCCTACACACGACCACACAAAAGTCTAACGGATTCGTACGTGATGACGTACACCGGACTAAAATAAGGAAGTTCATAGCCAGTAGCCAATAGGTGCCCTAGCGTGGCTTTTTGTCCGTCGGACTAGCACACAGACGAGCGGATTTCGGGGTCCGTCGTAGTTACGAAGTAAAGTTTTAAAACATGTTTCAAATCTAAAGTACGTCGGATTTGAGGCTAAAAAAGTCAGTTGAAAGTCCGGAGAAGCCCACACACGATCGGATTACCAGCCAGCTTTAGTCCATCAGCGTCTGTTGGACTTTTGTAGACGAAAAGTAGGACCGTGTGTACGCGGCATAAGAGTGTAAATTTATGATTTCACTCTTCTCTGCCTATCACAGTTTCGGAGGCCATGGAATGCCCAGGTGGCACAAAACCCCCCAAAATGACCCCATTTTGGAAAGTAGACACCCCAAGCTATTTGCTGAGAGGCATATTGAGTCCATGGAATATTTTATATTTTGACACAAGTTGCGGGAAAGTGACCCTTTTTTTTTTTTTTTTTTCATAAAGTTGTCACTAAATGATATATTGCTCACACAGGCCATGGGCATATGTGGAATTGCACCCCAAAATACATTTATCTGCTTCTCCTGAGTATGGGGATACCACATGTGTGGGACTTTTTGGGAGCCTAGCCGCGTACGGGACCCCGAAAACCAATCACTGCCTTCAGGATTTCTAAGGGTGAAAATTTTTGATTTCACTCTTTACTGCCTATCACAGGTTCGGAGGCCATGGAATGCCCAGGTGGCACAAACCCCCCCCAAATGACCCCATTTTGGAAAGTAGACACCCCAAGCTATTTGCTGAGAGGCATGGTGAGTATTTTGCAGCTCTCATTTGTTTTTGAAAATGAAGAAAGACAAGAAAAAACTTTTTTTTTTTCTTTTTTCAATTTTCAAAACTTTGTGACAAAAAGTGAGGTCTGCAAAATACTCACTATACCTCTCAGCAAATAGCTTGGGGTGTCTACTTTCCAAAATGGGGTCATTTGGGGGGGTTTTGTGCCACCTGGGCATTCCATGGCCTCCGAAACTGTGATAGGCAGTGAAGAGAGAAATCAAAAATTCACGCCCTTAGAAAGCCTGAAGGCGGTGCTTGGTTTTCGGGGTCCCGTACGCGGCTAGGCTCCCAAAAAGTCTCACACATGTGGTATCCCCGTACTCAGGAGAAGCAGCAGAATGTATTTTGGGGTGTAATTTCACATATTTCCATGGCATGTTTGAGCAATATATCATTTATTGACAACTTTGTGCAAAAAAAAAAAAAATGTGTCTCTTTCCCGCAACTTGTGTCGCAATATAAAATATTCCATGGACTCGACATGACTCTCAGCAAATAGCTTGGGGTGTCTACTTTCCAAAATGGGGTCATTTAGGGGGGTTTTGAACTGTCCTGGCATTTTATGCACAACATTTAGAAGCTTATGTCACACATCACCCACTCTTCTAACCACTTGAAGACAAAGCCCTTTCTGACACTTATTGTTTACATGAAAAAGTTATTTTTTTTTGCAAAAAAATTACTTTGAACCCCCAAACATTATATATTTTTTTAAAGCAAATGCCCTACAGATTAAAATGGTGGGTGTTTCATTTTTTTTTTTCACACAGTAATTGCGCAGCGATTTTTCAAACGCATTTTTTGGGGAAAAAACACACTTTTTTAAATTTTAATGCACTAAAACACACTATATTGCCCAAATGTTTGATGAAATAAAAAAGATGATCTTAGGCGGAGTACATGGATACCAAACATGACATGCTTTAAAATTGCGCACAAACGTGCAGTGGCAACAAAATAAATACATGTTTAAAAGCCTTTAAAAGCCTTTACAGGTTACCACTTTAGATTTACAGAGGAGGTCTACTGGAAAAATTACTGCACTCGATCTGGCCTTCGTGGTGATACCTCACATGCATGGTGCAATTGCTGTTTACGTTTGACGACAGACCGCCGC
Organism: Lithobates septentrionalis; assembly: GCA_037952835.1. NCBI lineage: Eukaryota > Metazoa > Chordata > Amphibia > Anura > Ranidae > Lithobates > Lithobates septentrionalis. Next base: position 159,018 of record JBBDGP010002972.1, read on the forward strand.
TTGCGTTCGCCTTAGCGCGAGAGCAGGGGGCGACAGGGGTGCTTTTTTTTTTTTTTTTTTTTTTCTTAATTATTTTTTTTGCTTTTTTAATCTTACTTTTAAACTGTTCCTTTCATATTTTTTTTTTTTAATCATTTTTATTGTTATCTCGGGGAATGTAAATATCCCCTATGATAGCAATAGGTAGTGACAGGTACTCTTTTTTGAAAAAATTGGGGTCTATTAGACCCTAGATCTCTCCTCTGCCCTCAAAGCATCTGACCACACCAAGATTGGTGTGATAAAATGCTTCCCCAATTTCCCAATGGCGCTATTTACATCCGGCGAAATCTAAGCCATGAAATGCTCGTAGCTTCCGGTTTCTTAGGCCATAGAGATGTTTGGCGCCACTCTGGTCTCTGATCAGCTCTATGGTCAGCAGGCTGAATCACCGGCTGCATTCTCAGGTTCCCTGTTGAGACAGGAGAGCCAGAGAAAAACACGGAAGACGGTGGGGGGGGGGGGGCATTCCCTCCCACGGCTTGTAAAAGCAGTCTAGAGGCTAATTAGCCGCTAGGATTGCTTTTACATGAAAGCCGACCGCTGGCTGAAAAGAATGATACCAAGATGATACCTAAACCTGCAGGCATCATTCTGGTATAACCACTCAAAGTCGTGCATGGCGTACCTGAAGACAAAAAAATGGTTAACAATAAAGCACAGTAAACAGTAAAGTATAAATAATTACATACCTGAAAAACAAACATGATAAAACATAATAACAATAAAACATTGCAGAATAGAATACAGTAAAAAAAAGAGCAGAACAATAGAGGGAGAATAGAGAGAGAGAGAACAATAAAACGACAACTATTTTTTTTTATTTTATATATATATTTTTTTTTTACACTTTTTTTGTAACTAACTTTTCTAACTGTAACCGGTTCCAGGTTCGGGTCTCTCAAAATGCGATGGCATCTTGGGAGACCCTGTGAAAGTGCGCCTAGTCTGTGGAATGCTGTACCCTACGCTAATGCCGCGTACACACGGTCCTACTTTTCGTCTACAAAAGTCCAACAGACGCTGATGGACTAAAGCTGGCTGGTAATCCGATCGTGTGTGGGCTTCTCCGGACTTTCAACCGACTTTTTTAGCCTCAAATACGACGTACTTTAGATTTGAAACATGCTTCAAAACTTTTACTTCGTACCTACGACGGACCCCGAAATCCGCTCGTCTGTGTGCTAGTCCGACGGACAAAAAGCCACGCTAGGGCACCTATTGGCTACTGGCTATGAACTTCCTTATTTTAGTCCGGTGTACGTCATCACGTACGAATCCGACCGACTTTTGTGTGGTCGTGTGTAGGCAAGTCCGGTCGTTAGAAAGTAGGCCGCAAGTCCGCGGCAAGTCCACCGAAAGTCTGCCGGAAGTCTGTCCGACAGGCTGTCCGACTTTTGTAGACGAAAAGTACGACCGTGTGTACGCGGCATAATACTCAACTAGTGCATGGTAGCGTTCAAAACATTCACCAATGCAAAGACCAGGATTGTCAGGACAGGATGGACAATAATAGCGGGTGTCACGCCTATATCCGCGCTTGCTGCAGACACAACATCTTTTTTGGGGGGTTCGCTGGGTAGGGGTACTCGGGAGGACATAAAAATGCCTCTCATGCAGCCGACTGCATTTGGTTGGGGATGTGAATGGGGGAAGTACGGGTGCTGCAGAAGCGGTGGGTTCCCAATTAGGATTGGCGAATGCAGCAGGAACGGCATTATGGGCACGACGGGCCTGTGTTTGTCTTCTTGGTGGCAGCGGGACACTACTTGTGCTTGCCACCTCACCAGCTTGAACTGCACTTATGGGACTCGCCACGTCACCAAGTGTTACTGCAGTGCTGGTTTGATTACGACCGGGGTGTACTACGCCGCTGGCGCTTGCCAGTTCCCCAAAACGCTACCAAAAAAACTGTTAGCGATCGCAGGATCAGGCCTGACTCTGCGAACGCTGCAGTTATGCGTTTAGAGTTTTGTAAGTGACAGTGATCGATCGATACTGCACTTGGGTGGGCTGGGCCGGGCCGGGCGGAGGGGCAAAACGCAGGTGCTAGCAGGTATCTGGGCTGATCCCCCTAACACTGCGTTTTTGGGAACCCTAAACTGCTGGGGACGCTAGTATAGATCTGATCGGATCAGATATTGATCCGTTCAGATACTATACCACTAAGGGAGGTGTACGCTGCGTGCGTGGGTGTTAGCGGTACTGGCGCTAACCTGACGCTGCCTGGGGCTGGTGCTTGCCAGTTCACCAAAACGCTACCAAAAAACTGTTAGCGATCGCAGGGATCAGGCCTGACTCTGTGAACGCTGCAGTTATGCGTTTAGTGTTCTGTAAGTGACAGTGATCGATCGATACTGCACTTGGGTGGGCTGGGCCGGGCGGAGGGGCAAAACGCAGGTGCTAGCAGGTATCTGGGCTGATCCCGCTAACACTGCGTTTTTGGGAACCCTAAACTGCTGGGGACGCTAGTATAGATCTGATCGGATCAGATATTGATCCGATCAGATACTATACCACTAAGGGAGGTGTACGGTGCGTGCGTGGGTGTTAGCGGTACTGGCGCTAACCTGACCCTGCCTGGGGCTGGTGCTTGCCAGTTCACCAAAATGCTACCAAAAAAACTGTTAGCGATCGCAGGGATCAGGCCTGACTCTGCGAACGCTGCAGTTATGCGGTTAGTGTTTTGTAAGTGTCAGTGATCGATCGATACTGCACTTGGGTGGGCCGGGCGGAGGCGCAAAACGCAGGTGCTAGCAGGTATCTGGGCTGATCCCGCTAACACTGCGTTTTTGGGAACCCTAAACTGCTGGGGACGCTAGTATAGATCTGATCGGATCAGATATTGATGCGTTCAGATACTATACCACTAAGGGAGGCGTATGCTGCGTGCGTGGGTGTTAGCGGTACTGGCGCTAATCTGACGCTGCCTGGGGCGACGCATATCACCGCCGGGCGATTAGGGGGCTAAACCTTTATTCGGTAATAAACGGCGGGTGCCCTGACACTATAAAAAATAAACAAACTAACCAGCGTCAACCGTAACAGTTATACGGTGATCAGTGGTGAAAGGGTTAACTAGGGGGCAATCAAGGGGTTAAAACATTTATTAGGTAGTATATGGGGGTCCCTGACGCTATAAAACGCTGACGGCGAACCCAAATATTTACCTCACTAACTAGCGTCACCAGCGACACTAATACAGCGATCAGAAAAATGATCGCTTAGTGACACTGGTGACAGGGGGTGATCAAGGGGTTAAAACTTTATTAGGGGGGGTTAGGGGGGTACCCTAGACCTACAGGGGGGTAACAGTAACTGTCCCAACACTGTAACTGTCACAAACTGACACTATGCAGTAATCAGAAAAAAAAAAAAACTGCTGGTGTCAGTTTGTGACAGGGGGGGGGGGGGTGATTGGGGGGGGATCGGGGGGCGATCGGGGGGGGGGGGATCGGGGTGTTTTGTGTGCCTGGCATGTTCTACTGTGTGTGTGTGTGTTGGTGCAGTCACTCACTTGTCGTCTCTCCTCGGGCCGGAACGGAAACTACCGACCCGAGGAGAGATGACATCATTTCCTTTGCTGCTGTTTAGCATACAGCAGCAAAGGAGTGTTCCCATTGGCCGGCGGCGATCGCGAGGGGGGGGCCACGAACGGATGGCCTCCCCCTCGTCTCCGATTGCCGGGGGACAAAACGGGACCGCCTCGGGCGGCGGGGGGGGGGGGGTCCGATCGGACCCCCCGCCCGCGGAAGGAAAATCACGTACCCTGTACGTGATTTTGCCTGTCCGTGCCGCCTTGCCGACGTACATCGGCGTGAGGCGGTCGTCAAGTGGTTAATGTACACACAGCACCCCATATTGACAGAAAAACACAGAATTGTTGACATTTTTGCAGATTTTTAAAAAAGAAAAACTGAAATATCACATGGTCCTAAGTATTCAGACCCTTTGCTGTGACACTCATATATGTAACTCAGATGCTGTCCATTTCTTCTGATCATCCTTGAGATGGTTCTACACCTTCATTTGAGTCCAGCTGTGTTTGATTATACTGATTGCACTTGATTAGGAAAGCCGCACACCTGTCTATATAGGACCTTACAGCTCACAGTGCATGTCAGAGCAAATGAGAATCATGAGGTCAAAGGAACTGCCTGAAGAGCTCAGAGACAGAATTGTGGCAAGGCACAGATCTGGCCAAGGTTACAAAAACATTTCTGCTGTACTTAAGGTTCCTAAGAGCACAGTGGCCTCCATAATCCTTAAATGGAAGACGTTTGGGATGACCAGAACCCTTCCTAGAGCTGGCCGTCCGGCCAAACTGAGCTATCGGGGGAGAAGAGCCTTGGTGAGAGAGGTAAAGAAGAACCCACAGATCACTGTGGCTGAGCTCCAGAGATGCAGTCGGGAGATGGGAGAAAGTTGTAGAAAGTCAACCATCACTGCAGCCCTCCACCAGTCGGGGCTTAATGGCAGAGTGGCCCGACGGAAGCCTCTCCTCAGTGCAAGACACATGAAAGCCCGCATGGAGTTTGCTAAAAAAAAACTCCTGAAGGACTCCAAGATGGTGAGAAATAAGATTCTTTGGTCTGATGAGACCAAGATAGAACTTTTTGGCCTTAATTCTAAGCGGTATGTGTGGAGAAAACCAGGCACTGCTCATCACCTGTCCAATACAGTCCCAACAGTGAAGCATGGTGGTGGCAGCATCATGCTGTGGGGGTGTTTTTCAGCTGCAGGGACAGGGCGACTGGTTGCAATCGAGGGAAAGATGAATGCGTCCAAGTACAGGGATATCCTGGACAAAAACCTTCTCCAGAGTGCTCAGGACCTCAGACTGGGCCGAAGGTTTACCTTCCAACAAGACAATGACCCTAAGCACACAGCTAAAATAATGAAGGAGTGGCTTCACAACAACTCTGTTATTGTTCTTGAATGGCCCAGCCAGAGCCCTGACTTAAAACCAATTGAGCATCTCTGGAGAGACCTAAAAATGGCTGTCCACCAACGTTTACCATCCAACCTGACAGAACTGGAGAGGATCTGCAAGGAGGAATGGCAGAGGATCCCCAAATCCAGGTGTGAAAAACTTGTTGCATCTTTCCAAAAAGACTTGTAGCACTAACTCTCGGTGGAGCTGCTAGTTTAAAGTATAAATGACACTGGCAGGGAAGGGGTTAATACTAGGGGGCGATGAAGGGGTTAAATGTGCTCCCTGGGGAGGTGTTTCTAACTGTGGGGGGGAGGGGACTGACCGGGAGTAGAGAGAGATCGCTGTTCCTAATCACTAGGAGCAGCAGATCTCTCTCTACTTCCTTGACAGAACCGATATCCATGTTTACATTGACAGATCCCCGTTCTGCCTCTCTCAGGAGCGTTCGTGGGCCGTCCCTGGCGGACATTGCGGGCGCCGGCCACGCGCATCTGCTCCAGCATCGCGCCACGGGCGTGTGCGCGCCCCCTATAGCCCTTAAAGCGTCCGCCGTGTGGCTATGGCAAATCGCACAGGGGAGCCAACCTGCCGCCCTAGAGATTAGAGATTGCAAACACAACCTATTTATCTTGTTAATGAAAATCCTCAGTCAATACAAAAATGTGAAAATGTTCAAACTTGGTGACATTTGAGTTATATTTTCCCTGCATTTCATGAAAATGTAACCTTTTTCGCCAGTTCCTCATTCAGTTGTCTAAGAGATTTATCTAACATCAGATCATGAAGATCGTTATCTGTGTGTGTAACTTGTTTAACGCATTCCTAAAACGCTTTACCAAGCATTCAACATTTTCTGTTGGAATTTAATGTAGGGAGTTTTTCTCCCACCACTTTCTAACCTGAATATGTCCTGGCTGGAAAGCTGTTAGTTGAAAGTATATGGGTAGTCAAAAATCCTTTGTTTTTGATAGCGCAGGGCAATAAGTGTGTGCAAAGGGTGTGCCAGGTGTGCCTGGGCACACCCTAATCACCCTGTGCTGCGCAGATTCCCCCTGCTGCTTGGCTGCAGAGAAAGGGACTGGGGAATCGCTGTCCTCAAAAGTGAGACATCAGGGGTCTGTTTAGACCTCTGATAATTCACCCAAAACCCCAAACGGAAGGTTGCCATATATATATATATATATATATATATATATATATATATATATATATATACACACAGTGGGGACGGAAAGTATTCAGACCCCCTTAAATTTTCACTTTTTGTTATATTGCAGCCATTTGCTGAAATCATATAAGTTCATTTTTTTCCTCATTAATGTACACACAGCACCCCATATTGACAGAAAAACACAGAATTGTTGACATTTTTGCAGATTTTTAAAAAAGAAAAACTGAAATATCACATGGTCCTAAGTATTCAGACCCTTTGCTGTGACACTCATATATGTAACTCAGATGCTGTCCATTTCTTCTGATCATCCTTGAGATGGTTCTACACCTTCATTTGAGTCCAGCTGTGTTTGATGATACTGATTGGACTTGATTAGGAAAGCCACACACCTGTCTATATAAGACCTTACAGCTCACAGTGCATGTCAGAGCAAATGAGAATCATGAGGTCAAAGGAACTGCCTGAAGAGCTCAGAGACAGAATTGTGGCAAGGCACAGATCTGGCCAAGGTTACAAAAACATTTCTGCTGTACTTAAGGTTCCTAAGAGCACAGTGGCCTCCATAATCCTTAAATGGAAGACGTTTGGGACGACCAGAACCCTTCCTAGAGCTGGCCGTCCGGCCAAACTGAGCTATCGGGGGAGAAGAGCCCTGGTGAGAGAGGTAAAGAAGAACCCACAGATCACTGTGGCTGAGCTCCAGAGATGCAGTCGGGAGATGGGAGAAAGTTGTAGAAAGTCAACCATCACTGCAGCCCTCCACCAGTCGGGGCTTAATGGCAGAGTGGCCCGACGGAAGCCTCTCCTCAGTGCAAGACACATGAAAGCCCGCATGGAGTTTGCTAAAAAAAAACTCCTGAAGGACTCCAAGATGGTGAGAAATAAGATTCTTTGGTCTGATGAGACCAAGATAGAACTTTTTGGCCTTAATTCTAAGCGGTATGTGTGGAGAAAACCAGGCACTGCTCATCACCTGTCCAATACAGTCCCAACAGTGAAGCATGGTGGTGGCAGCATCATGCTGTGGGGGTGTTTTTCAGCTGCAGGGACAGGGCGATTGGTTGCAATCGAGGGAAAGATGAATGCGTCCAAGTACAGGGATATCCTGGACAAAAACCTTCTCCAGAGTGCTCAGGACCTCAGACTGGGCCGAAGGTTTACCTTCCAACATGACAATGACCCTAAGCACACAGCTAAAATAATGAAGGAGTGGCTTCACAACAACTCTGTTATTGTTCTTGAATGGCCCAGCCAGAGCCCTGACTTAAAACCAATTGAGCATCTCTGGAGAGACCTAAAAATGGCTGTCCACCAACGTTTACCACCCAACCTGACAGAACTGGAGAGGATCTGCAAGGAGGAATGGCAGAGGATCCCCAAATCCAGGTGTGAAAAACTTGTTGCATCTTTCCAAAAAGACTTATAGCACTAACTCTCGGTGGAGCTGCTAGTTTAAAGTATAAATGACACTGGCAGGGAAGGGGTTAATACTAGGGGGCGATGAAGGGGTTAAATGTGCTCCCTGGGGAGGTGTTTCTAACTGTGGGGGGACGGGACTGACCGGGAGTAGAGAGAGATCGCTGTTCCTAATCACTAGGAGCAGCAGATCTCTCTCTACTTCCTTGACAGAACCGATATCCATGTTTACATTGACAGATCCCCGTTCTGCCTCTCTCAGGAGCGTTCGTGGGCCGTCCCTGGCGGACATTGCGGGCGCCGGCCACGCGCATCTGCTCCAGCATCGCGCCACGGGCGTGTGCGCGCCCCCTATAGCCCTTAAAGCGTCCGCCGTGTGGCTATGGCAAATCGCACAGGGGAGCCAACCTGCCGCCCTAGAGATTAGAGATTGCAAACACAACCTATTTATCTTGTTAATGAAAATCCTCAGTCAATACAAAAATGTGAAAATGTTCAAACTTGGTGACATTTGAGTTATATTTTCCCTGCATTTCATGAAAATGTAACCTTTTTCGCCAGTTCCTCATTCAGTTGTCTAAGAGATTTATCTAACATCAGATCATGAAGATCGTTATCTGTGTGTGTAACTTGTTTAACCCATTCCTAAAACGCTTTACCAAGCATTCAAGATTTTCTGTTGGAATTTAATGTAGGGAGTTTTTCTCCCACCACTTTCTAACCTGAATATGTCCTGGCTGGAAAGCTGTTAGTTGAAAGTATATGGGTACAGTGGCGTAGCGTGGGTTGTCAGCACCCGGGGCAAGGCAAGTAATTTGCGCCCCCTAACCTGCGGACTTTTAGCTATCCCTGAGTCCCTTCAAATACAATAGTACTGACCTACCTGATTCCTATACTGACCACTACACTACATTGTCCACTACACTGACCACTATACTATACTGCCCACTATACTACACTGACCACTATACTGACCACTATACTATACTGTCCACTATATTACACTGACCACTATACTGACCACTATACTATACTGTCCACTATATTACACTGACCACTATACTGACCACTATACTATACTGTCCACTATATTACACTGACCACTATACTGACCACTATACTGTCCACTACACTGACCACTACACTGTCCACTATACTACACTGACCACTATACTACACTATACTGACCACCATACTACACTGTCCACTATACTACACTATACTGACCACTATACTACACTACACTGACCACTATACTACACTACACTGTCCACTATACTACACTACACTGACCACTATACTACACTGACCACTATACTACACTACACTGACCACTATACTACACTACACTGACCACTATACTACACTACACTGTCCACTATACTACACTACACTGACCACTATACTACACTGACCACTATACTACACTACACTGACCACTATACTACACTACACTGTCCACTATACTACACTGACCACTATACTACACTACACTGACCACCATACTACACTGTCCACTATACTACACTACACTGACCACTATACTACACTGTCCACTATACTACACTGACCACTATACTACACTATACTGACCACCATACTACACTGTCCACTATACTACATTACACTGACCACCATACTACACTATACTGACCACCATACTACACTGTCCACTATACTACACTGACCTCCATATTAAACTACACTATACTGACCACTATACTATACTATACTGACCACTATACTATACTACACTAACCACTATACTGACCAACATACTTCACTACACTGACCACTATACTACACTGTCCACCATACTACACTAAACTGTCCACTATACTGACCACCATACTACACTACACTGACCTCCATACTAAACTACACTATACTGACCACTATACTATACTACACTAACCACTATACTGACCACTATACTACACTATACTGACCACCATACTACACTACACTGACCACTATACTATACTGACCACTATACTACACTACACTGACCACTATACTATACTGACCACTATACTACACTACACTGACCACCATACTACACTACACTGTCCATTACACTAACCACCATACTACACTAACACTGTCCACTACACTAACCACTATACTACACTACACTGTCCACTACACTAACCACCATACTAACCACTATACTACACTACACTGACCTCCATACTAAACTACACTATACTGACCACTATGCTAACCACTATACTATACTACACTAACCACTATACTGTCCACTATACTAACCACCATACTACACTGTCCACTATACTACACTACACTGTCCACTACACTGCCCCCCATACTGACCACTACACTAGACTGACCTCCATACTAAACTACACTATAATGACCACTATACTAACCACTATACTACACTGTCCTGCCTAGAGTCTCTCTCTCGCCCCCCCCCCCCGGCCAGTAACAAGACTCTCATGAGGGAGTCTCACTCACCTTCTTATCCTGGCCTGCATCGATCCGGATGAGGAGGAGAACACAGCGGCGGCTCACATTCTTCTCTCCCCTGCGCTCTGCTTGCTGCCATGTTCAGTGTCCAGCGCCCTGTGATTGGGCATATGGGGGGTCATGTGCGGAGGCGGGACTTCAGGAGCAATCGAAGGACAGGCCAGCCCTACACCTCACATGACCCCCATACGCCCAATCACAGGGCGCCGGACACTTAACATGGCGGCCGGAGCCCGGAGACACAGGAATTAGAAATTTGGAGGAGGCAGCCAGTGACACATACTGGCGCCCCCCTAAATGTCGCGCCCGGGGCCACGGCACCCCCTGCACCCCCCACGCTACGCCACTGTATGGGTAGTCAAAAATCTTTTGTTTTTGACAGCGCAGGGCAATAAGTGTGTGCAAAGGGTGTGACAGGTGTGCCTGGGCACACCCTAATCACCTTGTGCTGCGCAGATTCTCCCTGCTGCTTGGCTGCAGAGAAAGGGACTGGGGAATCGCTGTCCTCAAAAGTGAGACATCAGGGGTCTGTTTAGACCTCTGATATTTCACCAAAACCCCCCAACGGAGCTCCTAAAAAATTGTAAAAAAGTTAAAAAATGATAAAAAAAAAAATTATTGCAAAAAATAATAGAAAAATAAAATGGTAAGTAATAATAATAATTAAAAAAGTAAAATAAACTACTGACACCAATTTCTGCTCTACTGACACCCTCCACTGCTCTACTGACACATACTGTATGTATGTGTGTTTGAGCTTTGGGGTGCACACCCTAATGCAATAGGCTGCTCATACCTATGGCGCAGGGAAAGATTAGAACCCCTGCCAATTTTTTTTTTTTTGTTACTTTTATCCAGGGCTCTTTTGGGGTTTCCCTCACTGTCACAGTTTTTGCTTGACAATAAACCTAAGGGAGACTGATAGCTGGGATATTATTTCAGTGACAATATGGCTTCCATGGTTGATTTTCTTTACACTGGCATTTTATGTTTGTTTTCTGGTACTTTTAATTGGATACTGTCTGGTTCTTTTTTGTTCACCAAGGATTCAGTATAAAGCCCGGTACACACGATCGGATTTTCCGACGGGAATTGTGTAATGACAGGCTGTTGGCGGTAAATCCGACCGTGTGTACGCTCCATCGGACAAATTGTCGTCGGATTTTCCGCGGACAAATGTTGTATGGCAGGCTTTAGAGTTTTCCGCGGACAAATGTCTGTTGTCGGATTTTCCGATCGTGTGTACACAAGTCCATCGGAGAAAAAAGTACAAACACGCATGCTCGGAAGCAAGGACGAGCTAGAAGCGGTCGGTCTTGTAAACTAGCGTTCGTAATGGAGAATTAACATTCGTGACGTGTGAAATGATGAAATCTGGAAATGCAGCGCAGAATTCTCTTCTTCTTTAATGGGATAATAATGAAACTGCTTTGCTGGTGATACTGACGGAGTTCTGCCAAACTTATTTAAAAAGGCTTTTTTTTTCTAGTGATATCAAGAATAATATTATTATGTTTTTTGTGTTTTTTTGGGCAAGTTACGACAACACCATTATCCCAGGGTTTTTTAGATCAAAGATACAACTATGTTGATGTCCCTTGTTAATTTTGCATTGTATTTTTTTTAATGTAACTGCCGACTCCCAAACTGTCATTTGAAGTAAAACACATTGCCAAGTATTATTCTCCACAACTTTTAATTGTGCATTAAAAAAAGAAAACAAATAAAATTAGACATGCTATCTGCCAATAGAAATTAACCAAAAAGTGCATTCTATGCATCCAAAAATATAGAAAATATACCAAATCAAATCATTATTATTCAAACAAAAAATAAAATAAAAGCCTCATGCATGTGTCCTGCTTCTTAATATAGGGGGCCAACAATGCCAAGAGTTGGTGAAAGCAGGGCTCTGTCATCCGGAGATAATTCCAAAAATCATCCAGATTATTCTCCTGGAGCTCCCGCAGCAAAGGCATATGACATAAATGGTCACGATTAATAATAATCAACCAATTTTTGGTCCAAGAACTCCTCCTCCTCCTGTTCCTGGACTGGACTTGGGTCAAAGCAATAACTCCAAGACCAATAATAAATAACACGTTATCTCCTCCGATTCTGCAACATGGCTGGTTGACGAACCGCCATTCAGAAACAAACTGAAAAGCGCGAAATGAAAAGCACAAAATGAAAAGCGCAAATCAACACTCACCAAACTTCAACTAACACGAAATTAGCAGGAGCTCAAAGGGTGGCGCTAAAGAGCTAAAAAAAACGTAGTACCTCACTACGTTCGCGTTTGTTGGCCGACAATTCCTTGCCGTTTGTAGGCAAGACAAGTTTGGGCCAATGCCCTTCGAACAAAAGTCTACGGTTTTTGTTGGCCAACAATCCGATCGTGTGTACGAGGCTTTACTCCACTTTTGTTGGGAGAAAATAAGCCCTTTCCACCACCTTATTAAAGTAGAACCAAAAACGAAACTTTCTTTTTTCCATTTTGGATAAAATAAGACCCCTTTCACACGGAGCGGACTCCGATTAGATCAGCAGTAGATCCGTCCGCTGATCCCCTGTTGATCAGAGCAGTGTGGGGGGCAGGTGACAGGTCCGTGTCCACTGAGTTTTTGCAGAGTGGACCAAGCCCACTCTTCGCTGTCTGTTTACACCCGACTGCTCTCCAGTCTGATCCACCTAGACAGATGGGGGGGCAGATCCCCTTCCGTTTTTTTGAGCGGACCGGATCCGGTTGGGGATAGGTGAGTGGAAACTGACTTGTCTATAGGGCTGAATGGAGGGTCCGATCAGGTCCCCATAAAAACTGACAGGAGGACCTGATCGGACCCTTAATTTGAAAGGTACACACAGTGTAGCACCGCTCTGTGAAAACCTCCAAATATGTGTGTTGGTTACTGGTACCTTCACTCCGAGTGCCAGGTACAAACTCAGAATATGGATATATGGAAAGAACCCGCACTCTGGAATCCGTCCAAATTCTTTATTGGACAATCACCAAGTACAAAATTACTTTGTACTTGGTGATTATTGAATAAAGAATTTGGACCGATTCCAGAGTGCGGGTTCTTTCCATAAATCCTTAATGTGAGCGGGACCTCAGGGAGGTTTGTATACCTGTTTTTTTTGGGTTTTTTTGCCATGTGTGTCCCATTGGAAGACTTCCCTTCACTTCCTCTCCCATAGCCACGCCAGGAAGTAAGAGGAAATCTGTCCAAAGGGAGGGAATCCCTTGTTATCACCAGAGCTAGTGTCCCTATTGGAGGATTTCCCCTCTATTCCTGTTCTGGTGATAACCCAAACTTTGGGATTTTGTTTTACTTTAACTTTCCATGAGCAAACATGGGTTCTAATCCCTCTCCATTCTACCCAAAGCTAAAAAAGTTTTGCCTTTATACTTTAAATAAACCTGATGCAGGGCCGTTTTTTCCACTGGGCATGCTGGGCAGTTGCCCGGGGGCCCCACTTGCCTGGAGGGCCCCATCCAGGGCCGATCTTTAGCGATGCAATCTGCTGCTTGAGTTGACTGACTGCGCTGGTTGCTCACTTGCTAGAATCGCCGGCCGCCCGGCGTCTGGCTAGCAACCAGTGGCGTCGGTCAGAGGCCGCGGCCGCCCCAGCATTCATAACGTGCCACAGCCGCCCCAGCATTCATAGCGCGCCGCGGCCGCCCCATCGGCTAGTGAACAACTCTGCCCACCTCTGCCATGTTCTTCAGACAGCGTGGAGAGGGAGCGGAGCGGAAAGACGGCCCTTGATAGCTGGCGCTGCCTTGCTCTGCTGTGAGTGACACACTGTACTGCATCAGGCCGGCCACCTCAAGTAAGCCTAACACTTAAGTAAGTTCAAGTTGTGCATCAAACACAGCCACTGTCTGTGCCCCTTAAAAGCTGCCACTGTGCCCATCAAAGCTGCCACTGTGCCCATCAAACACAGCCACTCTGTCCCTCAAAAGCTGCCACTGTGCCCATCAAACGCAGCCACTGTGCCCATCAAAGCTGCCACTGTGCCCAAATCTGCCACTGTGCCCATCAAAAGCTGCCACTGTGCCCATTAAACGCAGCCACTGTGCCCATCAAACGCAGCCACTGTGCCCAACGCAGCCACTGTGCCCATCAAAAGCTGCCACTGTGCCCATCAAACAGCCACTGTGCCCATCAAAAGCTGCCAATGTGCCCATCAAACACAGCCACTGTGCCCATCAAACACAGCCACTGTGCCCATTAAACACAGCCACTGTGCCCATTAAACGCAGCCACTGTGCCCATTAAACGCAGCCACTGTGCCCATCAAACGCTGCCATTGTGCCCATCAAACTCATGTTATATTGTCTAAACGTTGTGTTAATGTTTAAATGCTGATTTTGTTGGAAGTACCAATAAATATAGCCTTATTGATAATTTGCATTTTTATTCTTGTGCGTGATTGTGTAGACAGGGCCCCAGTGCACTGTGTTGCCCGGGGGCCTATAATGCTCTTAAGATGGCCCTGACCTGACAATCAGCGTTTGATTACTTATGAAGTACCTGCTCTTCTGCTGCCCTGGTGAACATCATTGCTAACAGTTGCCCTCCTCTTTAGACCCCTGACATACCGTATGTCTCTGCCATGGTACTGTAACCTTAAGTATAATAAAACAAATTCAGCCCAGAGTCACACAACCTACCTTTTATATCCCCCCCCAAAGACCTACCATTATAGGCGCTCCCAGGTGCACTGATCCACATATATTTATTTTAAAGCCTTGCAAGCCCTTATGTTAAGCAGAGTGTACTTTTATTTATGACTCGGCAATTCAGGCAAGCTGTGTCTAATCCCTGTGCTGGCCAAACCTAAGCCAAATTACACAGGGAAATTGTGAAAGCTCAGACATTCTTTCAGAATCATTCTGCATGTAAAAATAGGGCTCTTTGGTATCTTTTGCCATTACCCACTTGTGTTTCCTGCAGATTTTTATTCTACCGCAGGGATGCTTTGCGGTGAGGTCAGTCTGTCCAGATCGCCTGTCTTTTTCAGGGCCGTTGTCCAGGATTGCATCTCTGCCTGGAACAAACCGTTCAATAGAGCCGTCCCAGGGCCCAGACAGAGGTCTGCCAAGGCAGCAGTTATATTTGGACATGATGTACAGTGCTGAGCACAAGCCGTCGGAAACTATAGATAAACACATACACAGGTTAAGTCAACAAGTCAAATTGACATTACTCATAGCAACCGAACAAAAATCTTCTTTCACTGAGAAAAGCAGCTCATGGACATGAGATTACATTGGCCCTACCCACCTGGACCTGAGACCTTACAGTCTTCATGTCTGTGTTAACAGGCATATACTTTCTAGAAGGAGCTTTTGCAGGGACCGTTTTGGACAGGTTATAAACTCTGTTCCTATCACTATTGTTCTCTATCTGCCTACCCTGTTCTCTCCTTCACCTTGTCTCTTGGCACTGATATCTGCCCTGTTCTCCCCTTCACCCTGTCCCTGGGCACTGATATCTGCCCTGTTCTCCCCTTCACCTTGTCCCTTGGCACTGATATCTGCCCTGTTCTCCCCTTCACCTTGTCCCTTGGCACTGATATCTGAACCTGTTCTCCCCTTCACCTTGTCCCTTGGCACTGATATCTGCCCTGTTCTCCCCTTCACCCTGTCCCTTGGCACTGATATCTGCCCTGTTCTCCCCTTCACCCTGTCCCTTGGCTCTGATATCTGCCCTGTTCTCCCCTTCACCTTGTCCATTGGCACTGATATCTGCCCTGTTCTCCCCTTCACCTTGTCCCTTGGCACTGATATCTGACCTGCTCTCAACTTCACGTTGTTCTTGGCACTGAATTGATATCTCAACCTGTTCTCCCCTTCACCTTGTCCCTGGGCGCTGATATCTGCCCTGTTCTCAACTTCACCTTGTCCCTTGGCACTGATATCTGCCCTTTTCTCCCCTTCACCTTGTCCCTTGGCACTGATATCTGAACCTGTTCTCCCCTTCACCTTGTCCCTTGGCACTGATATCTGCCCTGTACTCCCCTTCACCTTGTCCCTTGGCACTGATATCTGACCTGCTCTCAACTACACCTTGTTCCTTGGCACTGATATCTGAACCTGTTCTCCTCTTCACCTTATCCTTTGGCACTGACATCTACCCTGTTCTCTCCTTCACCTTGTCCATTGGCACTGATATCTGCCCTGTTCTCTCCTTCACCTTGTTCCTTGCCACTGATATCTGAACCTGTTCTCCCCTTCACCTTGTCACTGATATCTGCCCTGTTCTCCCCTTCACCTTGTCCCTTGGCACTGATATCTGACCTGCTCTCAACTACACCTTGTCCCTTGGCACTGATATCTGACCTGCTCTCAACTACACCTTGTTCCTTGGCACTGATATCTGAACCTGTTCTCCTCTTCACCTTATCCTTTGGCACTGACATCTACCCTGTTCTCCCCTTCACCTTGTCCCTTGGCACTGATATCTGCCCTGTTCTCCCCTTCACCTTATCCTTTGGCACTGACATCTACCCTGTTCTCCCCTTCACCTTGTCCCTTGGCACTGATATCTGCCCTGTTCTCCCCTTCAACTTGTCCCTTGGCACTGATATCTGCCCTGTTCTCCTCTTCACCTTGTCCCTTGGCACTGATATAAACTTGATGCGTTTTTAGAGTTTACCTCAAGTCTGTTGAATGCCCTGAAAACTTGCTCTGAGAGCAGTCATTGTATGTGCCCGTGTAGGCAGGTTGTAATGTGGTTGCCTTTTTGCCTTAGTGAGTTAGAGGCTGGCCCAAGCAGGGGGGGAAGGGTTAAGTTATGTTTCAAAAAATGGGGGAATTGGGACTTTAAATGAGGCACCAGAGTGCCTCCATCCCGGCTTGAATAAAAACAAAGGGGGGATTTGGGACTTTGAATGAAGTGGTTGACTCATGTGGGTGAATGAAATACAGTTTATTAGAATAGGAGGTAAACAATTGCACGAAGATAGTATAATTCATATAAAGTGAATCAATGGATAAATGCCATATTCTATATACAAAAAACGATCAATGGATAAATGCCATAATCTATATACATGTTCATGATAGAATACCATCCAATTCATAGTGTATAACATAATCAGCACATGAAAAAAATATATATAACACATATTCCCATAAATAATTGGCAGTGATTGAATAGTCAAATTGTAGTTAAAAATATTAAATCCAGATATATAGCATAATAAAACACACAGCTACATCCTCAAAGCCCGACGCGTTTCTGTGTATAAGAACACTTCCTCAGGGGTGGATGTTGTAGGGTATCTAAAAAACATGTACCATGAAGTATGTTAAAAAGGATTGTATTGTTGGGATATTGACACAAATTTGATGATAGCGTCAACCAAAATGCTTACATGCCACAAGTAACGACGGCGCATAGTCCATGCAGAGCTGAGGCCACGGAAGTGGTCCATCCCGGGAGCTGAGGTGGCCGCCACATGACCAAGGGGGCGCACACATGAAGCCTCAAAGGACGCAACCCTCCCATCTCAAGGGCCTGTCCAAGAGGGTGCAAAGCCAAGGAAATGTATTTCTAGATGCAAGAAAGAAAGGAGTTATTGGAGTGGGGGAGGAAAGTATACCTAAGTGAAGGGTGAGGGATAGAGGGATGGAGCCAACCACACAAGGAAGGGTGCAGAAGGAAGATAGTGGGTAAACCTGGAGATGTAAAGTGAATACCATGAAAGTGTGGGAACCACCAGAGGAATGGGAGAAAGGAGAGGAGAGGAAGTGCTAGAGAGACAACACCGTGGGATCACAGGGGAGTGTACCTGAAATGGTGAGAGGTGAAGGAGCTTCCCAGACGTGCAACATGCCACTTGTGAGATAGGGAGGAGAGTGCGTCAAGGAGCCGAACATGTACCCCCCCAGGGTGGGCGGGGCCGCCACCAACGTCACGCGCACGACAAGCACTGGGGCGGATCAGCGTGTGCAGGGACACACGTCGCCCGAGGCAGGACGCCAAACCCGTGCTGTCGGCAGAAGGATTACTTGTGGCATGTAAGCATTTTGGTTGACGCTATCATCAAATTTGTGTCAATATCCCAACAATACAATCCTTTTTAACATACTTCATGGTACATGTTTTTTAGATACCCTACAACATCCGCCCCTGAGGAAGTGTTCTTATACACAGAAACGCGTCGGGCTTTGAGGATGTAGCTGTGTGTTTTATTATGCTATATATCTGGATTTAATATTTTTAACTACAATTTGACTATTCAATCACTGCCAATTATTTATGGGAATATGTGTCATATATATATTTTTTTCATGTGCTGATTATGTTATACACTATGAATTGGATGGTATTCTATCATGAACATGTATATAGATTATGGCATTTATCCATTGATCGTTTTTTGTATATCCACTTGCTTACCGGGCACTTAAACCCCCCTCCTATCCAGACCAATTTTCAGCTTTCGGCGCTGACGCACTTTGAATGACAATTGCGCGGTCATACAACACTGTACCCAAATGAAATTTTTATCATTTTTTCCCCACAAATAGAGCTTTCTTTTGGTGGTATTTGATCACCGCTGTGGTTTTTACTTTTTATTAAAAAAATGTAAAAAACTTAATTTTTTTTTTAAAAAAAAGTTAAAAATTTTTATAACAAAATATAAAAAAATAAAACGGGTAATTTTTCTCCTTCATTGATGTACGCTGATGAGGCGGCAGTGATGGGCACTGATAGGCGGCAGTGATGGGCACTGATGGGTGGCAGTGATGGGCACTAATGGGTGGCAGTGATGGGCAGCACTGGCAGGTGGCACTGATTGGCACTACAGGTGGGCATTGATAGGTGGTACTTGTGGGCATTGATAGGTGTCACTTGTGGGCACTGTTAGGTGGCATTGTGGGCACTGTTAGGTGGCACTGTGGGCACTGTTAGGTGGCACTGTGGGCACTGTTAGGTGGCACTGTGGGCACTATTAGGTGGCACTTTAATTGGGCACTGATGAGGCAGATGTGCCTCTTCCACTTGGGGACCGATGTCCCTCACATCCGATCCGGTGATCGGCTTTTTTTTCTACTCGCGCTGTCAGCGTGAGTAAAAAAAAAACCCGATTACCGATCTTTTGTTTACATCATGTGATCAGCTGTCATTGGCTGACAGCTGATCACATGGTAAGGGGCCGGGACCGCCCCTTACACAGATCGGTGATTAGCCGAGTCTCAGAGACTCGGTGATCACAACGCGCCTGGCGTGCGCCCTACAGGGCGCGCGCAGGGAGCGTGCACAGGGGAGGCCGTCATATGACGGCCTCCCGGGAATGTAGGTCCGCGCTGTAGCCGTCATTCGGCTATAGCGCGGATGCCAAGTAGATATAGAATATGGCATTTATCCATTGATTCACTTTATATGAATTATACTATCTTTGTGCAATTGTTTACCTCCTATTCTAATAAACTGTATTTCATTCACACACATGAGTCAACCACTTCATTCAAAGTCCCAAATCCCCCCTTTGTTTTTATTCAAGCCGGGATGGAGGCACTCTGGTGCCTCATTTAAAGTCCCAATTCCCCCATTTTTTGAAACACAATAGGGATGGAGGTGGTTGACGCTCTTTGGCAGGATTTTTCTGCCAATTGTATTACAATTTAACTCTTGTCCTAATTGGCGAGATATTTTCCATTCATACTCCCTCATTGGCAGCTAGTCAGCCCATCGCCATTTGTTCCGGTGTATAGCCCAGTTCTGCAGTCCTTGGCCGCTGTTTTTGTCTATTTCCGGGAGCTGCGATGCGCTCTGTGTGCTCGCCCTCCCCCCTCCACAATTCTTTGATGGGCGGGGGGTTGGCGGGCGTCCACAGCGCATCGACGCCACGCACGATGGCTCCATCTGTGACGTCAATCTTGGCGCCGCAGTGTAGCCGTTTGAATCCTTCTGCCGACAGCACGGGTTTGGCGTCCTGCCTCGGGCGACGTGTGTCCCTGCACACGCTGATCCGCCCCAGTGCTTGTCGTGCGCGTGACGTTGGTGGCGGCCCCGCCCACCCTGGGGGGTACATGTTCGGCTCCTTGACGCACTCTCCTCCCTATCTCAAAAGTGGCATGTTGCACGTCTGGGAAGCTCCTTCACCTCTCACCATTTCAGGTACATTCCCCTGTGATCCCACGGTGTTGTCTCTCTAGCACTTCCTCTCCTTTCTCCCATTCCTCTGGTGGTTCCCACACTTTCATGGTATTCACTTTACATCTCCAGGTTTACCCACTATCTTCCTTCTGCACCCTTCCTTGTGTGGTTGGCTCCATCCCTCTATCCCTCACCCTTCACTTAGGTATACTTTCCTTCCCCACTCCAATAACTCCTTTCTTTCTTGCATCTAGAAATACATTTCCTTGGCTTTGCACCCTCTTGGACAGGCCCTTGAGATGGGAGGGTTGCGTCCTTTGAGGCTTCATGTGTGCGCCCCCTTGGTCATGTGGCGGCCACCTCAGCTCCCGGGATGGACCACTTCCGTGGCCTCAGCTCTGCATGGACTATGCGCCGTCGTTACTTGTGGCATGTAAGCATTTTGGTTGACGCTATCATCAAATTTGTGTCAATATCCCAACAATACAATCCTTTTTAACATACTTCATGGTACATGTTTTTTAGATACCCTACAACATCCGCCCCTGAGGAAGTGTTCTTATACACAGAAACGCGTCGGGCTTTGAGGATGTAGCTGTGTGTTTTATTATGCTATATATCTGGATTTAATATTTTTAACTACAATTTGACTATTCAATCACTGCCAATTATTTATGGGAATATGTGTTATATATATTTTTTTCATGTGCTGATTATGTTATACACTATGAATTGGATGGTATTCTATCATGAACATGTATATAGATTATGGCATTTATCCATTGATCATTTTTTGTATATAGAATATGGCATTTATCCATTGATTCACTTTATATGAATTATACTATCTTCGTGCAATTGTTTACCTCCTATTCTAATAAACTGTATTTCATTCACACACATGAGTCAACCACTTCATTCAAAGTCCCAAATCCCCCCTTTATTTTTATTCAAGCCGGGATGGAGGCACTCTGGTGCCTCATTTAAAGTCCCAATTCCCCCATTTTTTGAAACACAATAGGGATGGAGGTGGTTGACGCTCTTTGGCAGGATTTTTCTGCCAATTACATTACAATTTAACTCTTGTCCTAATTGGCGAGATATTTTCCATTCATACTCCCTCATTGGCAGCTAGTCAGCCCATCGCCATTTGTTCCGGTGTATAGCCCAGTTCTGCAGTCCTTGGCCGCTGTTTTTGTCTATTTCCGGGAGCTGCGATGCGCTCTGTGTGCTCGCCCTCCCCCCTCCACAATTCTTTGATGGGCGGGGGGTTGGCGGGCGTCCACAGCGCATCGACGCCACGCACGATGGCTCCATCTGTGACGTCAATCTTGGCGCCGCAGTGTAGCCGTTTGAATCCTTCTGCCGACAGCACGGGTTTGGCGTCCTGCCTCGGGCGACGTGTGTCCCTGCACACGCTGATCCGCCCCAGTGCTTGTCGTGCGCGTGACGTTGGTGGCGGCCCCGCCCACCCTGGGGGGTACATGTTCGGCTCCTTGACGCACTCTCCTCCCTATCTCACAAGTGGCATGTTGCACGTCTGGGAAGCTCCTTCACCTCTCACCATTTCAGGTACACTCCCCTGTGATCCCACGGTGTTGTCTCTCTAGCACTTCCTCTCCTTTCTCCCATTCCTCTGGTGGTTCCCACACTTTCATGGTATTCACTTTACATCTCCAGGTTTACCCACTATCTTCCTTCTGCACCCTTCCTTGTGTGGTTGGCTCCATCCCTCTATCCCTCACCCTTCACTTAGGTATACTTTCCTCCCCCACTCCAATAACTCCTTTCTTTCTTGCATCTAGAAATACATTTTCTTGGCTTTGCACCCTCTTGGACAGGCCCTTGAGATGGGAGGGTTGCGTCCTTTGAGACTTCATGTGTGCGCCCCCTTGGTCATGTGGCGGCCACCTCAGCTCCCGGGATGGACCACTTCCGTGGCCTCAGCTCTGCATGGACTATGCGCCGTCGTTACTTGTGGCATGTAAGCATTTTGGTTGATGCTATCATCAAATTTGTGTCAATATCCCAACAATACAATCCTTTTTAACATACTTCATGGTACATGTTTTTTAGATACCCTACAACATCCGCCCCTGAGGAAGTGTTCTTATACACAGAAACGCGTCGGGCTTTGAGGATGTAGCTGTGTGTTTTATTATGCTATATATCTGGATTTAATATTTTTAACTACAATTTGACTATTCAATCACTGCCAATTATTTATGGGAATATGTGTTATATATATTTTTTTCATGTGCTGATTATGTTATACACTATGAATTGGATGGTATTCTATCATGAACATGTATATAGATTATGGCATTTATCCATTGATCGTTTTTTGTATATAGAATATGGCATTTATCCATTGATTCACTTTATATGAATTATACTATCTTCGTGCAATTGTTTACCTCCTATTCTAATAAACTGTATTTCATTCACCCACATGAGTCAACCACTTCATTCAAAGTCCCAAATCCCCCCTTTGTTTTTAGGGTTAAGTTATGTGTGCTCCGTTCCCAGGCTTTTTGACCCCAGCCAGCCCACCTGTGTTATAAAAAAGGGGGAAGACTGAGAGGTCCAAGAGTCTGCTCTTGTCTCGGCTCGACTTGTGGTTCTGGGACTGCTGTGGCCTGCAGTTAGCTGAAGGCATCAGGGTACAGGAGGACATCCAAGCCTGGGAAGTGCCACGATTGCCTACCATGTGCCTGGCAGCCATACAGCTATAGTTAAGATAGTTATAGTTGGACTTTGCTCATATTAGACTGTAATGTTGAAGTCTCTTCAGTAAAGTTGCATTAACTGTTCTCAGTCTTCTCTAAAGTTATTCATAGGGGTGTATGTGGGTTCTGGCGTGTCTAGAGAACCTGAGTCTGTAAAGCACAATGGGGTATTAAGTAACACCACTACAAAAGGTTAACTCTGCAAGACAAGGAAGAAAAGTGGAGTAAACAAGCACAAGACACAAAGCACCCAGTCCTTAAGTGTGATAACTGGTAAGTGTGACGGGTCCTCCGCTAGTGAGGGGGTCAAAATCTGGCTTTCTCTCTAGTGGTCAATTTCTAGTAGCAACTGGAATTGAACCCGTGTTACGGAGATTCATGGCCTTGTCCCAGGGTACGGAAGCGAAGGAGTTAGAGATCAAGCATGAGGCCCATGCTAGTGCTCAGCAGGACCCCATTCTGTTACTGGGAGTGAGCTAACAGAGGTATGCTGGACTGGTGGAGTGGGCACAGGCTCAGCAAACCCCTCCTAATGCAACATCCACCAATTTACAGTGTGTAGTGCCACAGGACAAGACACTTCACAGAGGAACTCTGTATACTTTATTACTGCACACAATGATGGCTCATCTCTGAGTCGGGGAACTGCCTTAATGTTCCATTTTTCACATGACCGCAGGCTCTGACTGGTCCCGGGCATTGATGAGCTCATTCCGTGAGACAAGTACCCCCCCCCCCCCCCCCCTGTGCACACCTCCGCCTACACACCACCTTTCCCAGTGTATCTGGGCACATTCCTCTAAATATAGTGAAATATGTTGTTACTGTATTATTATCTGCTCCATTTAGTTAATGAAACATAATAATGAAAACTGGACAATTTAATTGTTGTGCATCATATTTCTGTGTTTAAAATGGTAACCTTCCTATGACATGATATGCTCATCAATATTGTGCTCTTATTTATAGCTTTGGCTCTGCTATATATACATATATATATATTATACTGTAGCTTCCATTTGAAATTGGAGGGACTGTCCCTGTACTAGAACAAAGTCCCTCTTTCCTCACTTGTCCCTCATAGTTACATAGTAGGTGAGGCTGAAAAAAGACACAAGTCCATCAAGTCCAACCTATGTGTGTGATTATATGTCAGTATTACATTGTATATCCCTGTATGTTGCGGTCGTTCAGGTGATTATCTAATAGTTTTTTTAAACTATTGATGCTCCCCGCTGAGACCACCGCCTGTGGAAGGGAATTCCACATCCTTGTCGCTCTTACAGTAAAGAACCCTCTACGTAGTTTAAGGTTAAACCTTCTTTCTTCTAATTTTAATGAGTGGCCACGTGTCTTGTTAAACTCCCTTCCGCGAAAATGTTTTATCTCTATTGTGGGGTCACCAATACGGTATTTGTAAATTGAAATCATATCCCCTCTCAAGCGCCTCTTCTCCAGAGAGAATAAGTTCAGTGCTCACAACCTTTCCTCATAACTAATATCCTCCAGACCCTTTATTAGCTTTGTTGCCCTTCTTTGTACTCGCTCCATTTCCAGTACATCCTTCCTGATGACTGGTGCCCAGAACTGGACAGCATACTCCAGGTGCAGCCGGACCAGAGTCTTGTAGAGCGAGAGAATTATCATTTTATCTCTGGAGTTGATCCCCTTTTTAATGCCAATATTCTGTTTGCTTTGTTAGCTGCAGCTTGGCATTGCATGCCATTGCTGAGCCTATCATCTACTAGGACCCCCAGGTCCTTTTCCATCCTAGATTCCCCCAGAGGTTCTCCCCCCAGTGTATAGATTGCATTCATATTTTTGCCACCCAAATGCATTATTTTACATTTTTCTACATTGAACTCATTTGCCATGTAGTTGCCCACCCCATTAATTTGTTCAGATCTTCTTGCAAGGTTTCCACATCCTGCGGAGAAGTTATTGCCCTGCTTAGCTTAGTATCCTCCGTAAATAATAATAATGTAGATTGAACTGTTTATCCCATCCTCCAGGGCGTCTATGAACAAATTACATAGGATTGGTCCCAGCACAGAACCCTGGGGGACCCCACTACCCACCCCTGACCATTCTGAGTACTCCCCATTTATCACCACCCTCTGAACTCGCCCTTGTAGCCAGTTTTCAATCCATGTACTCACCCTATGGTCCATGCCAACAGACCTTATTTTGTACAGTAAATGTTTATGGGGGGGAACTGTGTCAAATGCTTTTGCAAAATCCAGATACACCACGTCTACGGGCCTTCCTTTATCTAGATGGCAACTCACCTCCTCATGTTGGTCTGATGTATTTACCTGTATGAAAATGCACTATTTTGTGTTTTACAGTGCTAGATCTTTCATCCAGTGTCTAAATTGTTGCATTTTATATTTTAGAAGCCAGTATAAAGAAAAAATAGTGGTAAGAAATAGCACTTGTGGGTTTAACCAATCACCTTTTGTGTACTAATTCTCCATGTAAAGTATGTGTGTCCTTTGCCTACATACTTTATGTTAGTAGTGTTCCTCTTTCCCATCTCAGAATGTTGGGGAGTATGATTACAGTGTCCCTATGATGTGCAGTTCTGTCTTTTTTTTTTTATTATTCTTTATTTAGTGGTATGCATCTTAAAATACAACAGCATGATATGATATAGTATAAATAGACCATCAATAACAGCCATTACATTATAGCATAAAACAAAGACTGAAACACGTGGTAACCAGAACCTCGCATCATCATAATACAGCAACTGGTACATTAAAGGACTTGCACATGAACCAGGGTACCCGTGGTATGTAAAGTGATCGGGAGAAGGCTATAAGTATTGTGTACATACAAAAATTAAGCTGATAGATTGAAGAAATGAAGAAAAATAGGTAGGAAGTATTTAGGCGTTAAAATCTGTTAACCTTGCATCCAATCAAAAATACCCTTGTTGTCAACACACACCAGTTGGCATATTTTTTTAGTTTTTGGACAAAAGAGGTGACACACTGAGGTGTCCAGATAAGGGGGGATGGGGAGAGGGAAAAAAAAGAAAAAGATAGAGAGAAATAGAAAAAAAAAAGGGGGGGGGCAATGATACAGAGAGCTGATTATCGGATAAGTAATGAGTCCAGACTAGAGGAGCGATCGGTATTCATCAAAAGAATGAAACATACCCCAGTAAAGCCAGTGTGTATTATGTTCCTCCATTTTGTCCCTGAGGGCAGCAATCAAATGTTCCATCTGTTGAATGTCATTGACCCTGGCAAACCATTGAGACATAGTAGGTGGAGATTGCTGTTTCCAAAAGCAGGGGATGCAAGCCCTGGCAGCATTCAATATATGGTTTAAGAGCGACTTGTGGTATCTCCTACTGGACATTAGGGTCAAGTTAAGGAGCACCGCAGCCGGGTTTTCAGATAAAGAGGAATCCATAGGTTTATGTATATTAAACGCAAAACTTGGGTGGATATTTGGACAGTCCCAAAAAAATGTGAAGTAACTTGCCGAAGTTCCGCATCTCCAGCATATAGGGCTGCGTCCAGGAAACAGGGATGCTAGGACTGAGGGGGTCCAACGTCAAGATTTTATATGTGGTTTCTTAATACTTGCTACAGAGTGAAGATTTGTGGGCGAAGAAGAGTATATAGTTCTTTTGATCGTCAGAAAATATAGCATTTAAGTCCCTCTCCCGCTTGCTCAAGTAGGGAGGGTCTTGCTGCTTGAATCAAGCAGAATGTGGTAAGAAGGAGAAAGAGTTTTCCGTATGGGCCTCTTACCAAGACAGAGGTCTTCAAACCTCTGTCTTGGCAAGGGGCGCAGTTCTGTTTTCATACAACGCTTGAGTGGACATGCATTAAAGATGTCCTCCAGAAGATCAGAACATTTGCTTACTAGAATGTTTTCTAAATCTGGGATTCTCAACTCACACTCAACCCAAGAAATGCCTGTACTGCTGCAGGACTCTAGTCCATCCATTGTCATCTCCTGAAATGCTATTGCTGGAGGACTCTTCTACTGCCATCTCCTTAAATATTCACTGCATGGGTATTATACACCTTACTCCATCATCTCCTTAAATGACACATACTGCTGGAGGACTCTGCTCCTTCCATTGTCATCTCCTATAAGGTCCCATACTGCTAGAGGACACCTCCTTCCACCGTCATCTCCAGAACTGTCCAGTTTTGCTGAAGGACTCTGCTCCATTCACGGTCATCATATCAAATGTTTCATACTGCTGAAGGACTCTAACCCTTGTACCGTGCTCTCTTGAAATACTTAATACTAAGTACTTCATTTTCATTGAAAGGTTCTATTCCGATTTTGCTGTCGGAATAAACTCCAAAGGTTTCTCCGACAGAACGCCGGCGGAATTCCATTCAAGCGGTCTTGCCCACACACGGTCAAACCAAAGTCCGACCAAAATCCGACCGTCCAGAATGCGGTGACGTACAACACGTACGACGGGACTAGAAAAAGGAAGTTCAATATCCAGTAGCCAATAGCTTCCGTCTTGTACTTGCTTCAGAGCATGCGTCGTTTTCGGTCCATCGGAACAGCATACAGACGAGCAGTTTTCCCGATAGGAATTGGTTCCGTCGGAAATATTTAGAATATGTTTCATTTCTAGGTCCGTCAGAATTAAAAAAAAAAAAAAAAGTCAGATGAGGCCTACACACGATTGAAATAGATGATGAAAAGCTTCTGTCGGACTTTTTCTGTCGGACATTCCGCTTCTGTGTACGCGGCTTAACACGTTACTTCACCTGGTGCCCTTTTGAAAAAATATGTCTTGTTCTAGGTCCACTTAAGGCAAAACTAAACTCTCTCTCAATCAATATAAACTATTTTTAATCCGTATACTGTTAGTATTAGTAAATAGATAGGAAGGTATATTATAGTTACATGTTTTAAACTTCTTTTTTACAAGTCTTCAGTTGTTTCTTGGATTCTGGCCTAGGCCAAAATGATGTCATACATCCCAGGAGTCTTCATCTACAGCAGGGGTCTCAAACTGGCGGCCCTCCAGATGTTGCAAAACTACAAGTCCCATGAGGCATTGCAAGGCTGACAGTTACAAGCATGACTCCCACAGGCAGAGGCATGATGGGACTTGTAGTTTCGCAACAGCTGGAGGGCCGCCAGTTTGAGACCCCTGATCTACAGGATGGGCTTTCTTATCTAAGCACACCCTCCTGCCTGCATGCCTGAGCTAACGGCAGATAGATTCCATGAAGTAAATGCTACATGAATCATCTGCCCTTACTCAAGAGATTGCCACAGCTAAAAATGCTGGGGGGGGGGGGGGGTTAGCAGCGATTTTTCAACATAATGCAGCATGGAGACATGGAAAAAAAGGATGAGTTTGCTTTGAATTTTAAAAATGAATTAAATAGTGTTTTCAGGTTGTGGTGCTCAGATACACTTTAGTTCCACTTTAATACACTTCAAGGTTGGTGTGAGCGCTTTTCTAAGTGAAGAGAAGGATGAAGAGACCTTAAAGATGGTACCCTGATAGCACTGCATATCCCAAGTGACACAACATCCCCTTGGTAATATTGTATCCCATAAGTAACATTACCTAAACAAGTGACATGAAATCATTTTGGTATCATTGTCTAAACTGGTGTCATCGTGGCTCCGGCCACTCACAGCTCCGGAGCCGCGAACCCGGAAGACAAGCCGAGTTGAAATGCCAGCTCCCTCGGCGGTGACTGGGATAAGCTGCCGATGGCTCGTTCTAAGGTAAGTATTTCATAATGAGCTAGTATGCCTTTTGCCTTACAGGTTTAAAAATAAATAAATAAATAATTTTGTGCAGGTATACAACCGCTTTAAAGAAGCCAATTTCCTGCGGTGCACTCCGTGATCGTGGAGTCCTTCAGACTCGGCTGATCACAGAACAGGGTAAAGGGCCAATCACAGTGGCCCTGTACTACGTGATCAGCTGTAAGCCAATGATAGCTGATCACGGAAGTAAAAGGAAGCTGGTTGTCGGCTTTTTTTCTCTTCTCTTCTTTTTCTCTTCACGTTGTCAGCCAGTAACTGGCTTCTGTTACAGGGACATTGGTCCCACACAGTACCCATTAGTGCTGCTAGTCAGTGCCATCCAGTGCCACCTACCAGTGCCCACCAGTGCTGCTAATCAGTGCCCACCAGTGTTGCTAATTAGTGCCCACCAGTATTGCCAATCAGTGCCCCCCAGTGCCACCTATCAGTGCCCATCAGTGCTGCCAATCAGTGCCTCATCATCAGTGTCAACTATCAGTGCTGCCTATCAGTGCCCATCAGTGCCACCTATTAGTGCCCATCAGTGCTGCCTATCAGTGCCACCTCTCAGTGCCCTTCAGTGCCGCCTATCAGTGCCAATCAGTGCAGCCTCATCAGTGTCTCATCAGTGCCCACCATTGCGGCCTCATCAGTGCCACCTCATCAGTGCCCATCAGTGCTGCCTATCAGTGCCACCTCTCAGTGCCCTTCATTGCTGCCTATCAGTGCCCCTCAGTGCCACCTATCAGTGCAGCCTCATCAGTGCCCATCAGTGCAGCCTCATAAGCACACATCAGTGAAGGAGAAAAATAACCTGTTTGACAAATTGTTTAACAAACTATGAAAATTATTTTTTTTTTTTTCAAATTTTCAGTCTTTTTTTGTTTCTTTAGCAAAAAGTAAAAACCCCAGTGGTGATTAAATACCACCAAAAGAAAGCTCTATTTGCATGAAAAAAATGATAGAAATGTTGTTTTGGTACAGTGTTGCATGACCGCATAGTTGTCATTCAAATTGTGACAGCGCTGAAAGCTGAAACTTGGCCTCCTGGGCAGAAAGTGGGTGTAAGTGCAAGTGCCTGACTGGTCGTTGCATGAAAAAAAAAAAACATTTTAATTAATTTTTTTATTCACAAAAACTCACATCAGTTCTCAGATTTTTTCTTACTGATGCAGAAGAAATACGATTGCCTGGGGTAGTAGTTACTCATTCTGGAACTGAAGTTTTCAGAACACTCTTTACCTCTTGGCACTTCAGAAGACGGAGGATTAGATGTAACATGTCTTAGATCTTTAATCAGCTGCTTTAACTTCACATCCAGAATAATGCTGCATTATATCTGAATTACTGCCTATCCAGATGTGGGGAGACCATGGAACTCTGTAACTCACATCCAGAGTGTTGAAAGATATACACCATTTGATATAATGCTTCAGGGAACATTTATATGCTTAAAGTAATTTAATGACTCCATAAAAAAAATTCTGCACACAAAACACGCCTTCAGTGTAACAGTTTTCTCAAGTCCGTAAATCAAGTTTTATTGTTCTTATCGTGGTGGAGGTGTGAAGTGTCATTGTGGGCCAGTTGTGCCACCGTAGCGCTGAAAATATTTCTGTACATCGTTTAGCTATATCACTGTTAGGGCATGGATACTGGCGGGAAGCAACTGTGTTACATGGCAACCGATCGTTACAGCTGTCCGTTTTAAGACCTGAACTCACAGGCAAATCTGTTCTCCATGAAGGACAAAACAGAAGACTGACTTAAAGTGGGACTACAGTGCCTTGAAAAAGTATTCACACCCCTTCAAATTGTTCACATTTTTTCATGTTACAACCAAAAAAAGTAAATGTATTTTATTGGGATTTTATGTGATAGACCAATCTTTTTCAACCTTTTTTATCCCAGAGGAACCTTTGAAATCATTTTCTAGTCTCAAAGGAACCCTTACTAAAACCAATTCAGTGGAAAAAAAAAATGCCCCTTACATTTGTGGTCATGTGGAATGAGGCAGCCCTTAGAGTGGTGGTCAAAATGCAATCCCTACGGATGGCTTAAAAGATTGTTGGCTTCATGCAACTGGCTCTACCAAGTGGCATTGACCCCAGAACTATGCAGACACCTTAAGATAGGAGGTCAATCAGCCAAAGCTCAAGGAACCTCTAGCGACCTTGGGAGGAACCCTAGGGTTCCACGGAACCCTGGTTGAGAATGGCTGTGATTGACCAACACAAAGTGGCACATAATTGTGAAGTGAAAGGAAAATGATAAATGGTTTTAAACATTTTTTACAAATAAATAAGTGAAAAGTGTGGGGGGGCATTCGTATTCAGCCCCCCTGAGTCAATACTTTGTAGAACTGCCTTTCTCTGCAATTACAGCTGCAAGTCTTTTTGGGGATGTCTCTACCAGCTTTGCACATCTATAGAGGGACATTTGTGCCCATTCTTCTTTGCAACAGCAATTTTCAAGTCTTCCCGCAGATTCTCAATTGGATTTTAGTCTGGACCTTGACTGGGCCCTTCTAACACATGAATATGCTTTGATCTAAACCATTCCATTGTAGCTCTGGCTGTATGTTCCCAGCAGAGAAGCGGGGGTGACGCTTGAGGGAGATACCACCACCAACCTTGGAGGAGCTCAAGGGATTCATAGTCAGTGAATCAGTGCGTCTAGCGAGAGACCAGGAGCTCAGTATTGAAGAACTACAAGGAGCGGTTGTAGTGGAGCTGAAAGAGCTGATACTTTTGAGATAGGAACTGTTAAAGGACTGTTACCATAGGAGACAGCAAACCTGCATGTGGAGAAGTGGAGCCTTGCTGGAGCCTTTCCCTGCACGGCTGTCCTCCTGTTGAAGTCTTGGAGTCTGCCAATTGAGTTTGCAACTATCTAAGGGTGTCCTGGCCCTAACCTTCTTTCCCTCATAATATATAAAAAGGACTGTCAAAGTAAATAAAACCTCTTTTGCATCCAAGAAGTGTCTGGCGCCCAATGATTTTCACCATCTTTGCACTCACTATGCCTCACAACCCACCGCATATTGAAGGATGTCAGCTACCTTTGGACTTGGAGGTTCTCATTAGGCCAAAAGAGGTAAAAGACTTGGCTACAGTGCCCTTAAGTCCAAGTAAGTATTAGCACTTGCGTCCCCCATCCTTCACTGGGGCAGTTTGCAGAATCTGAACATTTTCAATTGATTTAAGATACTTTACAGGTTTAATGGCGCTAGATACTTTTAATGTTCACTTTTATTTTGATGCCCAAAGTCTCAGACTTGCTAAAAAGTGAACCTTTTTTTTTTTTTAATGGAGAGGTCAAATGGCACAAATTCATATAATGTATTCTATGGTAAATCCTCTTAATACAATGTTAGTTAGGACTTCCCAGCTATATGGCTCTGCAGAACATGGTGGCGCCTGACAAATAATTGATCCACAGCTAAGAGTGCTTAAATGTGTTTTAATTTCCGAAGCCACCCACTAGCTTTTCCACCATACCAAAGACTGGGGAAGATTAACCTTTCGTTGGGTACTTTGCTGCCAGTGAAGTTTACATAAACTTCATTTGGGGGTGGCAGCTACTTTCCAAACTACACATAAAATTAAAAAAAAAACCCTGTAGATTGGCGCTTCTTTTAAATGTGTCCGCACCCCTGGGCTCCATCTACAGGGCCTGTCATCCATTAATTTCTGTAACATAAGCTGAATTCATTCAACATAAATATTTATACAGCTATTTGGCTGGAGTGGCAGCCAGCTCCCCTTGAAAACGCTATTTAAAAGTCAAGATAGAAATGGTTTCGAGTGAAGTGTTGACATCATTCTCCTGAACGGTAACAGTGTAAACTCAGAGGCTGCATTCTGCCACCGAAGTTTGCAAGCATTGCAGGATGGAAAATGATGAACCGGCTTGTTTGGGGAAGGAAAAGCCTACTTTTCCAACAACTCGTTGTGTGAATATTATCTTGAATGTACACCATGGATGGTGTTGTGATAGGTGGTACCTTAACTTCCTCTTCACTGCTACAATGTTGGAGACACAAGTGACTCAGAAGTTTCTTCTTCTAGTTGTGACGGAATGGATGGGTTGCTATCATAGTCAACGATCCTATATTGGGAGGACAGGCTACTTAATGCTGCACCTATATCAGTGTGAAGGCAGTCTAGTAAATGGATAGGTTATATTCTTATTGATTTTATCTAGTCTCTCTAGTGAATGGATAGACTCCATTCTCAGTGATGTCACTGGTCTCTATGAAATGGATAGGTTGCATTCTCAGTTAAGTCACCATTCTCTAGTGAATGAATGGACTACATTCTCAGTGATCTGGTTGGCCTTTAGTGAATGGATAGGCTGCATTCTCAGTGATGTCACCGGTCTCCAGTGATTAGGTAGGTTGCGTTCTCAGTGATGTCATCAGTCTCTAGTGATTGGATAGACTAATGCCGCGTACACACGAGCGGACATTACGGCGGACTTTGCCCGGCGGACTGGATTTCGTCGGACAATTCGATGTGTGTGGGCTCCAGCGGACTTTGTTTTCTCAAAAGTTGGACGGAATTAGATTTAAAACTTGTTTTAAATTTATCCGTTGAAATCGAGTCCGGTCGAAAAGTCCGCCGTCTGTATGCTAGTTCGACGGACAAAAAGCCACGCTAGGGCAGCTATTGGCTACTGGCTATGAACTTCCTTGTTTTAGTCCGGTCGTACGTCATCACGTACGAATTCGACGGACTTTGGTGGATTGTGTGTAGGCAAGTCCGTTCATTCACAAAGTCCGTCGGAAAGTACGTCGAAAAGTCCGCCGGGCAAAGTCCGCCGTAATGTCCGCTCGTGTGTACGCGGCATTAGTGATCACACTGGTTTCTAGTGAATGGATAGGCTGCATTCTTAGTAATGTCACTGCTCTCTAGTGATTGGGTAGGTTGCATTCTTAGTAATGTCACTGCTCTCTAGTAAAGCGATAGGCTGCATTCTCAGTGATGTCACCGGTCTCTAGTGAATGAATAGACTACATTCTCAGTGATCTGGTTGGCCTTTAGTGAATGGATAGGCTGCATTCTCAGTGATGTCACTGCTCTCTAGTGATAGGATAGGCTGCATTCTCAGTGATGTCACCGGTCTCTAGTGATTGGATAGGCTTCATTCTCAGTGATGTCACCGATCTCTAGTGATTGGATAGGCTGTACTCTAAGTGATCACATTGGTTTCTAATGAATGTATAGGCTGCATTCTCAGTGATGTCACTGCTCTCTAGTGATTGGGTAGGCTGCATTCTCAGTGATGTCACCGGTCTCTAGTGATTGGATAGGTTGCGTTCTCAGTGATGTCACCGGTCTCTAGTGAATGGATAGGCTGCATTCTCAGTGATGTCACTGGTTTCTTGTGAATGTATAGGCTGCATTCTCAGTGATGTCACTGCTCTCTAGTGATTTGGTAGGTTGCATTTTCAGTGTTGTCATCGGTCTTTAGTGAATGGATAGGCTTCATTCTCAGTGATGTCACCGCTCTCTAGTGATTGGGTAGGTTGCATTCTTAGTAATGTCACTGCTCTCTAGTGAATGGATAGGTTCATTCTCAGTGATGTCACTGCTCTCTAGTGATTGGGTAGGTTGCATTTTCAGTGTTGTCATCGGTCTTTAGTGAATGGATAGGCTTCATTCTCAGTGATGTCACTGCTCTCTAGTGATTGGGTAGGTTGCATTCTTAGTAATGTCACTGCTCTCTAGTGAATGGATAGGTTCATTCTCAGTGATGTCACTGCTCTCTAGTGATTGGGTAGGTTGCATTCTTAGTAATGTCACTGCTCTCTAGTGAATGAATAGGCTGCATTCTCAGTGATGTCACCAGTCTCTAGTGATTGGATAGGTTGCATTCTCAGTAATGTCACAGGTCTCTAGTGATTGGATAGGTTGCATTCTCAGTAATGTCACAGGTCTCTAGTGATTGGATAGGTTGCATTCTTTGTGATGTCACCGCTCTTTAGTGAATGGATAGGCTGTATTCTGAGTGATATCACTGGTCTCTAGTAATTGGGTAGGCTGCATTCTCAGTAATGTCACCGGTCTCTAGTGATTGGATAGGTTGCATTCTCAGTAATGTCACTGGTCTCTAGTGATTGGATAGGTTGCATTCTCAGTAATGTAACAGGTCTCTTGTGATTGGATAGGTTGCATTCTCAGTAATGTCACAGGTCTCTAGTGATTGGATAGGTTGCATTCTCAGTAATGTAACAGGTCTCTTGTGATTGGATAGGTTGCATTCTCAGTCATGTCACCGGTCTCTAGTGATTGGATAGGTTGCATTCTCAGTAATGTAACAGGTCTCTTGTGATTGGATAGGTTGCATTCTCAGTAATGTCACAGGTCTCTAGTGAATGGATAGGCTGCATTCTCAGTCATGTCACCGGTCTCTAGTGATTGGATAGGTTGCATTCTCAGTAATGTCACAGATCTCTAGTGATTGGATAGGCTGCATTCTCAGTCATGTCACCGGTCTCTAGTGATTGGATAGGTTGCATTCTCAGTAATGTCACAGATCTCTAGTGATTGGATAGGCTGCATTCTCAGTAATGTGACAGGTCTTTAGTGATTGGATAGGTTGCATTCTTTGTGATGTCACCTCTCTTTAGTGAATGGATAGGCTGCATTCTCAGTGAAGTGACTGTTCTCTAGTGAATAGTTTGAGTGCACTCTAAATGATGTCACTATTCCATATTGAAATAATTGGCTGCATTTTTGATGATGTTGGCTGGTTATTTCTGTTTCAGTACAATGGTAAGATATTATTGCTTAGTACTATTTTTCTAACCGTAGGTGCCAAGTCACTAATGTTACTTAAAAAATAATGTACCTTTTAGTTGAGGTGCAGGCCCATACCTTTGACCTCTGTCGGCATGCATTCTTGCAGTGAACAGTCCTACGACTCTGATGTTGGGAACATTTTGCTCATTCCAATACCAGAACACTCAATCTATATGCAGAATGCCTTGGAAAATTCCCTGTTCTGTCATAGGCGGGATTAGGACTTTATGACTTCAGGATGAGGTTCCAGGCTTCTCCTTTAGCTGAATACCAAAGCTCTTGACTGGAAAGACAGATTCAAACTGTGTTTATGTGGAAAAAAGAGGTGAACAAATTCATTGCGCTATTCCTGGAAATTTCTGCAAAATAGGTGCACTTAATACCCAACTGGCCTTCTGTTCTACCTATATTTAATACTGGGGTGTGTGGTGACCTAACTGCAAAAAAATGTATAAAAACGAAATTCACAGAGATTCATACCAGGACCTAGGACAGTTATTGTCAGACTTCTACTGAAGTACCACAAGGTCATACCACCAATTTACAGCTGTAATCTTAAACAATGCTATTATTTTGTATTCAGCTTTTTTTATTTTAACACATTTAAAGCAGAGCTCATACATGCTTTAAAGTGGTTCTAAAGGCTCAAGGTATTTTGCCTTCATGCATTCTATGCATGAAGGTAAAAAACCTTCTCTGTGCAGCAGGCCCCGCACCCCCTCCTCCTAATTCCTACCTGAGCCCCATCTCCATCCAGGGATGTGCACGAGTGTCTCAGCTCTCACTGTTGATAGGGGGGTGTTTTTGGGGTGATGTGCCATGTGACCTTCAAACATGGTGTGTATTATGGCATCCAAAGAGTTTAATTTTGGTCTCATCTCTGCCGGAGATTGACACACCGCTCCACCGCTCCACTGATCGCCGCGATGCGCGTCCCCACGGCTGTTATCCTGAAGGACGTCATATGACTCCCAGTTAGGATAACTGAACCACCCCCTGGCCGTCATTTTGCTATAGGCGGGGCGGGAAGTGGTTAAACGAGCTTCAACATGCTTTTTCTTCAGCAATGGAGTCTTGTTTGGTGAGCGTGTATACAGGCCAATGGCGGCTGAGTGCATCACCTATTGTTTTCTTTGAAACAATTGTAGCTGCTAATTCCAGGTCTTTCTAAAGCTCTCCACAAGTGGTCCTTGCCCCTTGGACAACTCTTCTGATAATTCTTTTCACTCCTCTGTCAGAAATCTTGCGAGGAGCACCTGGTCGTGGCCGTTTTATGGTGAAATGATGTCCTTTCCACTTATTATGGCCACAACAGTGCTCACTGGAACAGTCAGACGTTTAGAAATCCTTCTGTTACCAATGCCACATCAGTATGCTTTGCAACAATAAGGTTGTAAAGGCCTGGAGAGAGAACTCTTTGCTTTTACCCATCATGAGATGTTTCTTGTGTGACACCTTGGTAATGAGACACCTTTTTATAGGCCATTAGTTGAGACTGAACCAGCTGATATTAATTTGCACTGACAAGGGGCAGGATTGCTTTCTAATTACTGATAGATTTCAGCTGGTGTCTTGGTGTGCCATGACTTTTTGCACCTCCTTTTCTTCATGCGTTCAATACTTTTGCCCCATGTATAAAAGAAGGTGCAGCGCTAAAATAAAAAATATAATAAAATAAAATTTCCAGGGACAAGATGCGGAGATGTCAATAAAACTAAACATATAGTCCTTTGATTCATGAATGAGATAAAGCAATGATAATGTCCAAGTTATTCAGTGAGGTTCCACCACACGTGACAGCATGCCAGTAAAGTGATTAATGAGTGTGCCCAACACCGAAACACTGAGTGGCCTCTCACCTGATGACCAGGACCCTTTAGTTGCTGAGGGTCAATCAAGCATTCCCATAAGGGTCAAACAACAGGAGATCCAATTTCAGATGTTTAAGATTCCGTCAGGTGACACAGGGCTGTGGGTGAGGATGGCTCTCACATGGCATATGCAATATAAAAAGGGACAAAATAGTGCTCTCTGTATAGTCCGATTTTATTTAAAAAGGTAAAAGTTGCACTTACATGAATGGCACTTCACAAGTGCCAGGACGAAAACAGCAGGAAATACAATACAGGATGCCGCCGTGTAGAGACACGGAGTGGAGCATGCGCGGTAGCAGCGGGTGACGTCACGCTGTTACGTTCTGAACGTACAGAACGTAACGGCGTGACGTCACCCGCTGCTACCGCGCATGCTCCACTCCGTGTCTCTACATGGCGGCATCCTGTATTGTATTTCCTGCTGCTTTCGTCCTGGCACTTGTGAAGTGCCATTCATGTAAGTGCAACTTTTACCTTTTTAAATAAAATCGGACTATACAGAGAGCACTATTTTGTCCCTTTTTATATTGCATATGCCATGTGAGAGCCATCCTCACCCACAGCCCTGTGTCACCTGACGGAATCTTAAACATCTGAAATTGGATCTCCTGTTGTTTGACCCTTATGGGAATGCTTGATTGACCCTCAGTAACTAAAGGGTCCTGGTCATCAGGTGAGAGGCCACTCAGTGTTTCGGTGTTGGGCACACTCATTAATCACTTTACTGGCATGCTGTCACGTGTGGTGGAACCTCACTGAATAACTTGGACATTATCATTGCTTTATCTCATTCATGAATCAAAGGACTATATGTTTAGTTTTATTGACATCTCCGCATCTTGTCCCTGGAAATTTTATTTTATTATATTTTTTATTTTAGCGCTGCACCTTCTTTTATACATTTGAACTAAGGGATTTGATTGTTTGACCCTGGTGTACAGCTGCTTTATAGTTTTCGCATATACGCGCTGATTTATTTACATTTAAATACTTTTGCCCTGTGTCATTCCATTTTATTACACGTAACTTCATTTCTGAACTTATTTGTTTTGGTGTCTTTGTAT
This sequence comes from Lithobates septentrionalis, assembly GCA_037952835.1. Classification (NCBI taxonomy): domain Eukaryota; kingdom Metazoa; phylum Chordata; class Amphibia; order Anura; family Ranidae; genus Lithobates; species Lithobates septentrionalis. Next base: position 197,424 of record JBBDGP010002972.1, read on the forward strand.
GTACGGAATGCATGGGTTGTTACTGACCTGTGGTGAACATTTCATGTTAATAGCACTTTTAGAAATATAATTACCTACAAAAATGGTGACGTGTTCAATATTTATTTTACCTGCTATATGTGTGTAATAGAACCTAATATATTTGGCATTTTATCTCCATTTCTATCTAGAAGCCTAGGTGAGGCCTTTTGTGCTCTGATCAAACTTTTTGTGCTAAAAAAAAAAAAAAAAAATGCTGTAAGACAAGTTGCAAGGATAATAACATTTATAGATGACATATATGTTTTTTTTTAAGGTTCAAGCTTTGCAGAATACATCCATACTCTGGTTACTTACCGACCTGGAACAAATGCATAGGAGAGGAGTTCACATTTTATTGGTCAAACCACCAGTGAATCACTAGGTGGCAAAGTCAGGGTCAAAGGAACATGCAACAGTTTGACAGCGGCAGCTACCATATTTATCTCTTCTGCCCATATTTTATTAAGGAGAAGAATATTGCAGCTGGGCTTCTTCAAGAATCTGTATATTAATTTAACTTTACCATGAACTTTACTTATGAATAGTGGGGCCCCTAGGAGCTTTTTCATAAAGTATGCAGAGCATAATTGCATATTTTATTATATATTATTTATTATATATTTTATGCTTACTTTCTGACCCTCCCCCCCCCCCCCCCCCCCCCGTCGCTGGTGCTTACCCGGTCATTTTTCGCGTTTGGATTGGCCGAGTCAGGATGGCGTAAATCCCATACATGTACATTGGTATTATACACTTAGCTGCTCGTGCATGGGAGTTATATCATTCTGGGAATGTACACTGAGCCGCACGTGCGTTGGAGTTAAAGTGATTATAAAGGAAGCTTAAAAAAAAAAAAAAAAAAAACTTAAAAAAAGCAAACATGTTACCTGCTCTGTGCAATGGAATTCAGTGGCACTCCTGGCTCCTCCTCTTTCTTGGTGCGCCACCATCGTTTAACATCTGTTTATTCGTTTTTCGGAGATTCCGGAAAGATAAAACAAACAAAACAAAAATTAGAAAAAGACAAACGGATACAGTCCACCTAAATATTTACATACCAAAAACAGAGGTATCTATAGCACTTCTGAATACAAGTGTTATACAACAAAATCAAATTAAATATATAATAATACACCTCTATAAGAACCTTTCATAGTTCTGAGAAAATGAAAATGCAGATGGGGAAAAAAAGAGAAAAAAAAACCCCCAAAAGAAATAAAAAGGGGGGGAAGGGGCAGGGGGTCTTACACAAGTTTTATAAGTAAAATAGGAAATGTTCCTTTTTATTATTCACTGGTTTTAAGACAAAATACCTGCGTCAAGCCTCAGTAAGCTTAACAAAGAATTCTAGTGGTGATTCTTTAAATGTTATCCACAATGATTGATGCATCACAGGATTTGACTGACAACAGCAAAGCATGTGAGAGTAAGGATGAGCCAAACACCCCCCTGGTTCGGTTCGCACCAGAACATGCGAACAGGAAAAAAAGTTCGTTCGAACACGCGAACACTGTTAAAGTCTATGGGACACGAACATGAAAAAGCAAAAGTGCTCATTTTAAATATGCAAGTTATTGTCATAAAAAGTGTTTGGGGACCCGGGTCCTGCCCCAGGGGATATGGATCAATGCAAAGTTTTAAAAACTGATGTTTTTTTCGGGAGCAGTGATTTTAGTAATGCTTAAAGTGAAACAATTAAAATTAAATATTCCTTTAAATATCGTGCCTGGGGGGGTGTCTATAGTATGCCTGTAAAATGGCGCAGTTTTCCCAAGTTTAGAACAATACCACAGCAAAATGACATTTCTAAAGGAAAACTGATCGCAGCTGTAATGAATTGTCGGGTCTCGGCAATATAGATAAAACTCATTGAAAAAAACGGCCATTACCAGGAACCAAACATTTTTTTAAAAATTGTATTGCGTTTTTTTCAAAATTAACGCTCTTTTTTTTGTTTATAGCGCAAAGAATAAAAACCGATCGAGGCGATCGAATACCACCAAAAGAAAGCTCTATTTGTGGAAAAAAAAGGACGTCAATTTTGTTTGGGTGCCACGTCGCACGACCACGCAATTGTCAGTTAAAGCGACGTAGTGTCGAAACGCAAAAAGTGCTCTGGTCAGGAAGGGGGTAAAATCTTCCCGGGGCTGAAGCGGTTGAATAAATATTTGGAATGGTAACTACACCCAATCAGAACTGGTTCTCTTTATGTCCTGGTTGTCTTTTTCTTTTTGCCTGTTGATGAACCTTCAGAAGTGGTCAGTTCTTCAGTCATTAGTGTGATGGTAGAAGCAGACTGTTTTCAGTATTTGCCGTCTGTTTTCCTGAAGAACGGTGGATCCTGTAAATATTTTCCGGCTACAGTTTTGGTACGTTGCTGACTGGTATGTGCGATGTTTTTATGTTTATTGTAAAGGTGTGATGTTCATCCCGGGGCTCTTGTGTGCTCTGCGATTAAACAAGCGAGATTATATCACATCATTTCCTGAAAGAGTTAAAAGCATGACCACGGACCCAACAAATAAAAATAAAGTAGATGTCGGGGATTCACAGACAACAGAGGGGAAACTTTTAATAAACGTTTATAAAAAGCTCCAGTTAATCATCGCACTATTATGATGACTAACGCGTCTGTCGGATACATCACTGAAGGTCTGTTGTAGCTTCCACCTCCAAGCAAAGGGAGGATCGGTGTTCACTAAACATACCTCCCAACTGTCCCTGATTTCGAGGGACTGTCCCCATACCTCCCAACTGTCCCTGATTTCGAGGGACTGTCCCCATACCTCCCAACTGTCCCTGATTTCGAGGGACTGTCCCCATACCTCCCAACTGTCCCTGATTTTGAGGGACTGTCCCCATAGCTCCCAACTGTCCCTGATTTCGAGGGACTGTCCCCATAGCTCCCAACTGTCCCTGATTTCGAGGGACTGTCCCCATACCTCCCAACTGTCCCTGATTTCAAGGGACTGTCCCCATACCTCCCAACTGTCCCTGATTTCGAGGGACTGTCCCCATAGCTCCCAACTGTCCCTGATTTCGAGGGACTGTCCCCATACCTCCCAATTGTCCCAGATTTGGAGCAAAATCCCTCTGTTCCTCATTCCTCTTTATTTGTCCCTCCTTTTGGCCGGATCTATATAGTTGTATAAAAAAATGCACTTTTTATCTTTCAAAACGCGTTTTGTCAGCGCTAAACCTTTCATCTGATTTCTAAATTGCTGCATTTGTAAATTCCAAAAGCCACTATAAAGGAATAGTAGTGGTAAAAAGCACTTGTGTGTTTAATCAGTCTTGTGTTTTTGTACAGTTCTCCTTTAAGGGGGCATGGCAAGGGGTGTGTCCTAGGCCTGCATACTTTTCCTGATAGTTGTCCCTCATTCCCATCTCAAAAAGTTGGGAGGTGAGTTGGGAGGTGTGCACTTATTGAAAATCGATTGTCATATATACTGTATATTTGTGTCACATACAGTGGGGACGGAAAGTATTCAGACCCCCTTAAATTTTTCAATCTTCATTTTTTTTCCTCATTAATGTACTCACAGCACCCCATATTGACAGAAAAACACAGAATTGTTGACATTTTTGCAGCTTTATTAAAAAAGAAAAACTGAAATATCACATGGTCCTAAGTATTCAGACCCTTTGCTCAGTATTTAGTAGAAGCCCCCTTTTGATCTAATACAGCCATGAGCCTTTTTGGGAAATATGCAACAAGTTTTTCACACCTGGATTTGGGGATCCTCTGCCATTCCTCCTTGCAGATCCTCTCCAGTTCTGTCAGGTTGGATCAGTGTTGCCAACCCCCCCGAAGTGAAATTTACTGGCAGAACGCCAAAATTTACAAACGGCACCAATTTTTTACTGGCAAAAAATCATGAAATTTACTGGCGGATCCACATTCTTTACTGGCACTGCAAAAAAGTACCTACAATTACTGGTTTCAGTGCTAAACAGTGAAAATATCAATATTTGAACTATAAACACATAGCTAGTGCTAAGTTAAACAAAAGTCAAAAAACATATTTCTCAATTTACATGAAGGTCAGGTTACTATAAACCGGCCAGCAGAGAGTTCCCCCTTGCATCAGAGAGTGCAGGATGGTGGCCAGAGACCACCTTCCGCAGAGTGAATACACTAAAGGTAAGGGGGGTTACTAATATAGGGGGGGAACCTTTATATCAGTGCCCTCTTACATTATTGTATTCACTCCATCCTTACATTAGTGACCCCCCCAGACTGGCCTGGCAGCGCTGTCACTGACCTCCTCTCAGGTGCACCTTGCAGGGCTCAGTCAGACAGCTCCAGCTTGGCGGCTATTCTATAGTCTCTTCTCCACAGTCCACACGTCTGTCTCTTCCCGTAACCCCCATCCAGACAGCGCTCCCACTCTTGTCTCCTTTCTAGGATCCCCTCAGAGACTGCAGACATGATAAAAGACAAGAGATGGACAGAGGCTGCGAACATGATGCAGGAGGACAGAGGCTGCGGACATGATACAGGAGGTGGACAGAGGCTGCGGGCATACTACAGGAGGTGGACAGAGGCTGCGGACATACTACAGGAGGTGGACAGAGGCTGCGGACATACTACAGGAGGTGGACAGAGGCTGCGGACATACTACAGGAGGTGGACAGAGACTGCGGACATACTACAGGAGGTGGACAGAGACTGCGGACATACTACAGGAGGTGGACAGAGGCTGCGGACATACTACAGGAGGTGGACAAAGGCTGCGGACATACTACAGGAGGTGGACAGAGGCTGCAGACATACTACAGGAGGTGGACAGAGGCTGCGGACATGATACAGGAGGTGGAAAGAGGCTGCGGACATACTACAGGAGGTGGACAGAGGCTGCGGACATGATACAGGAGGTGGACAGAGGCTGCGGACATACTATAGGAGGTGGACAGAGGCTACGGACATACTATAGGAGGTGGACAGAGGCTGCGGGCATACTACAGGAGGTGGACAGAGGCTGCGGGCATACTACAGGAGGTGGACAGAGGCTGCGGGCATACTACAGGAGGTGGACAGAGGCTGCGGGCATGATACATCCTCAGAGTAGCCTCCTCCTCTGCCCACCATATTACTTCTCCACATCATCAGTGTGCTGTGTCCTCCTCCTGTACCCCTTTCACCTCTCCACAGGTCAGGGCACTGTGCTGCCCTGACCTGTGGAGATGAAAGGGGCACAGGAGGAGGACACAGCACACTGATGATGTGGACTGGAGAAGTAATATGATGATGAACAGAGCACATCAGTCTCTGTCCCCTGCATATGCCATGCAGCCAGGGCCCAGGGACAGAGACTGATGTGCTCTATTCACCATTATATTACTTCTCCCGGCCGACTCCCAGTCCTCCTTTTACTACGGATATTATATCACCCCTACAGCTTCACTCTCCTCCGGTACCTCCGCTCCGCCTATGACGAGTGTGCAGTCATGCACTGCATGACAGGACAGAGTCACCTGGCTGGCCGCCGTGGTCTCTCTCAATAAATTTGAAAATGGCGCCAGGCGTTACTGCGCTTCGGAACGGCACATGTGCAGTTGCGTGGTCGGCTCGTGACCATCATTTTTACGGGCACTGGTGCCCGTAACGGACTTTCACGGGCACGCCGAAAAAGGGTTCAAATTTACGGGCTGCCCGTAAATCTACGGGCGGTTGGCAACACTGGGTTGGTCTCTCCAGAGATGCTCAATTGGGTTTAAGTCAGGGCTCTGGCTGGGCCATTCAAGAACAGTCACTGAGTTGTTGTGAAGCCACTCCTTTGTTATTTTAGCTGTGTGCTTAGGGTCATTGTCTTGTTCGAAGGTAAACCTTTGGCCCAGTCTGAGGTCCTGAGCACTCTGGAGAAGGTTTTCGTCCAGGATATCCCTGTACTTGGCAGCATTCATCTTTCCCTCGATTGCAACCAGTCGTCCTTTCCCTGCAGCTGAAACCCCCCCTGCCACCACCATGCTTCACTGTTGGGACTGTATTGGACAGGTGATGAGCAGTGCCTGGTTTTCTCCACACATACCGCTTAGAATTAAGGCCAAAAAGTTCTATCTTGGTCTCATCAGACCAGAGAATCTTATTTCTCACCATCTTGGAGTGCTTCAGGTGTTTTTTAGCAAACTCCATGCGGGCTTTCATGTGTCTTGCACTGAGGAGAGGCTTCCGTCGGGCCACTCTGCCATAAAGCCCCGACTGGTGGAGGGCTGCAGTGATGGTTGACTTTCTACAACTTTCTTCCATCTCCCGACTGCATCTCTGGAGCTCAGCCACAGTGATCTTTGGGTTCTTCTTTACTTCTCTCCCCAAGGCTCTTCTCCCCCGATAGCTCAGTTTGGCCGGATGGCCAGCTCTAGGAAGGGTTCTGGTCGTCCCAAACATCTTCCATTTAAGGATTATGGAGGCCACTGTGCTCTTGGGGACCTTAAGTGCAGCTGAATTTTTTTTGTAACCTTGGGCAGATCTGTGCCTTGCCACAATTCTGTCTCTGAGCTCTTTAGGCAGTTCCTTTGATCTCATGATTCTCATTTGCTCTGACATGCACTGTGAGCTGTAAGGTCTTATATAGACAGGTGTGTGGCTTCCCTAATCAAGTCCAATCAGTATAATCAAACACAGCTGGACTCAAATGAAGGTGTAGAACCATCTCAATGATGATCAGAAGAAATGGACAGCACCTGAGTTATATATATGAGTGTCACAGCAAAGGGTCTGAATACTTAGGACCATGTGATATTTCAGTTTTTCTTTTTTAATAAATCTGCAAAAATGTCAACAATTCTGTGTTTTTCTGTCAATATGGGGGGCTGTGTGTACATTAATGAGGAAAAAAATGAACTTAAATGATTTTAGAAAATGGCTGCAATATAACAAACAGTGAAACATTTAGGGGGGTCTGAATACTTTCTGTCCCCACTGTACATGCTGGGTAAGTAATGTGTAGTTAGTTATTTAAATCCTCCCTCCAGACTTCACTTCCATACTGCTCAGTTGTACAGGCTCCTCTCCTGAAATGGTTTACTGTGATTTCACTGCACACTGTGAGCTTCTTACAAGGTGCATTAGAAGCTTCTGCAAGTCAGCTAGAGTGTCACATGTGGCCATTAACTAAGGCTGCCTGCATGCAAATACAGTCTGCCTAGGAATGCCCACCCCTCTAGAATTTTATCTATTCATCAAGAAACTCTGATTTTTGCACAGCTCCCAAGAACCAGTCCGCTGCTTGCTTCAGGGCTGAAGGATCTTGAGAGAAGTACTGAGAAAGAGTGCTGCGTACAACACCCTTCTGGCCCCTCCCAACAACCTGTATTACATAGTGAAGAATGGAGACCCAGTGATGATGTCTAAATTAAAGTGATTGTAAGGGTTCTTTTTTTTTTTTAAATAACAAACATATCATACTTACCTCCACTGTGCAGCCCCCCGGCGCCCGCGTCATTGGATTTGATTGACAGCAGCGGGAGCCAATGGCTGCGCTGCTATCAATCTAGTCTAGCCAATCAAGATCCAAGAACCCCGGGCAGAGAGACAGCGCCTCCCCGTTGGGTCAAGTTCTAGGGCTCAGGTAAGTAAAACGGGGGGGGGGGGGGGGGTGTCACTGCCAGGTGTTTTTTCACCTTAATGCATAGGATGCATTAAGGTATTGTCACGGACCTGGCCGGAGCAGAGGCTGTTGGAGAGGACTGTGTGCGGGCCTGTTGCCCACTGATTATGGGCCCTAGCATTTGAGGTGAATGAGGAATCCAGTCTGAACTGTATTAATCGGACTCAGTCATGTATATATTGTATGGGGACTCCTTGCTGTGGATCTGTGTCCCTGAAGAGGGAGGGGGGGTTCCTCCAGCAGCCCCCTGCTGATAAGACTGATTCATTCTGTTGGGACACATCCTGTGAGGAGATGCTGGTGTCAACTTGTGCTTATGTTAATTGAATGAGCTAATGACATTGTCCTCCATACAATGTAGGAGACGGGACGACTCCTATTGGAGCTCATGTTAATTAGGTTAGCTTTGAGTCATCCTGGTGTATAAATGTGTGTGAGATCTCAAATAAAAGTTAGTTCTGATGTACTCCAAGACTGGTGTTGTCTAGTTCTTGGGGTTCCTATAGCCAGATCCATTGGACTCGTGTTCCAGAACTTAGGAAGCGGTATATGACGGAAGCACTCAAGCGGAGTGTGGGACGTTCCGTGACATTGGTGGCAAGCAGTGGGATAGCTTCCTGAAGTCTGGGACATCCAAACCTCCAACTGGATCCAAGATCAGCATAGCAGACTTCAGTCACCCCAGCGGAGATATGGACCTGGCATCAGAATTCCCGGGGCTGCTGCGGATCATCCTTTCAACATACACCAGGACTGTGTCTGAAGATGAATGCCTGGAGCTCAGGCAGCTGATTCGGGTGGAGCTCTGGATTGCAGCCCTCCGTCTCGCTGGTATAAAACAGGGCAAGTGCTTTCCAACCCAAGAGCAACGGGCCAGTGACCAACGGGCATTGCGGATGGCATTCCTGGGAGAGCAGCCCCAGGAGCAATGGGTGACTGAGTTGGACAGGTTGGTCCAGCAGGAGATAGAGCTGGACAATCGGTATCGGGCTCTGCAATGGCACGCAGAGGAGGGATATTTAGGGGAGACAACAGAATGCTCTCCGGAGGGATATGACTTTGGCGGCCCTGGATTGCTGTGGGAGAACCTTACAGATCTTTTTATGTTTGGCGATGAGGGGGAACCTGACCTTGAGGACATGAGAGACTATAGAGAGTCTATGCTCAGTCTTGCAGGGGTCTCAGAGCTCAAACCTGATCTGGACCATTTGCTAAGGAAGGAACAGCATCTGGAAAGGGCATACAGGAAACTGCTAGAACAAGTTCAGCAGCATGCCAGAGAATCGGCAGTGGAAAATCCGGAGATTGCCGTCCCCAAACCTGAAGTGCTGACAACAGGGCAGAGCTCTGCTAACCTCTGCCCAGCACTGATAACATCTTCTGGGTTCCATGGACAGGAGATGGTGAACCTCTATCCCCAGACATCAGTTGCAGAGACATGGGACTTGATAGACTTTTCTGCTGAGGAAGAACAACCTGATGAGCCTCCAGCAGAAGAGCTGCTATCAGGGCCAAAGTTCACTGTGTTCTGCCCAGCACCAACAGTGGCTTCGGCCTTCTTGAGAGAAGAGGTAGTCGGCCTTTCTCCCACAACACTGACAGGGACATGTGATTTTCTGCCAGCAGCATCTATGGAGTTAAAACAAACTTCTCCAGCTGAAGATCTGGTAACTGAACAGAGGGTCCAAGACCTCTGTCCCACACTTTTACCACTTCCAGAGACTGGGGATTTAATAGACGTTTCTGTAGAGGAGGAACCACCTGGCAAACCCCCAGCAGAAGTGCTGGCAACCGGACAGAGGGTCCAAGACCTCTGCCCCACACCTGCAGCAATTGTGGAGGCCCAAGGTGAGGAGGTGGCAGTCTATCGCGAGCTGCAGATCAGGATCCAAGGAGAGAATGCAGTCATCACCTCACAACTGCAGCTTGATCTGGTGTCGGTTGATGGGGCTTCAGTCCCCACCTGTATACCCCAGGGATGCTGGGCAGTGGGCCCAGATCCCCAACAGCAGGATGGAGTGAGCCCAGTCCCACTGTCTTCTCTCCAGCGGCAGAAAGGATTCCAGGGAGAAGGGCCAGTCCGGGCCTCTCCCCAGCGGCAGATATGTTCTCTGAGAGAGGCAGAGGATGGCTGGGTGAGTAATACACTGTTTGGAATAATTTGTTTGGGGTACTGTGTGGGTACAGGCAGTAGAGGACTGGAACTACTGACTACCTTCGGAGTCAACCCGTCTGGGGTCTCCTCCTATGTTAGTCTCCTGCCGAAAGGGGAGAAATGTCACGGACCTGGCCGGAGCAGAGGCTGTTGGAGAGGACTGTGTGCGGGCCTGTTGCCCACCGATTATGGGCCCTAGCATTTGAGGTGAATGAGGAATCCAGTCTGAACTGTATTAATCGGACTCAGTCATGTATATATTGTATGGGGACTCCTTGCTGTGGATCTGTGTCCCTGAAGAGGGAGGGGGGGGGTTCCTCCAGCAGCCCCCTGCTGATAAGACTGATTCATTCTGTTGGGACACATCATGTGAGGAGATGCTGGTGTCAACTTGTGCTTATGTTAATTGAATGAGCTAATGACATTGTCCTCCATACAATGTAGGAGACGGGACGACTCCTATTGGAGCTCATGTTAATTAGGTTAGCTTTGAGTCATCCTGGTGTATAAATGTGTGTGAGATCTCAAATAAAAGTTAGTTCTGATGTACTCCAAGACTGGTGTTGTCTAGTTCTTGGGGTTCCTATAGCCAGATCCATTGGACTCGTGTTCCAGAACTTAGGAAGCGGTATATGACGGAAGCACTCAAGCGGAGTGTGGGACGTTCCGTGACAGGTATGTAATGAAAATGGAAAGGTTTACTAGTGGGAGGAATACTGCTCCATTGTTGGTGTCACTGGAAGGAACTATGCTGCCCTCTGTTGGTGTCACTAGGAGTGACTACTGAGTGGGGGATCAGCAGAGCTGGGGTTAATACTGAGTGGAGGGTTAGCAGAGCTGGAGGTTACTACTGAGTGGGGGATTAGCAGAGCTGGGGGTTACTACTGAGTGGGGGATGAGTAGAGCTGGGGGTTATTACTGAGCGGGGGATTAGCAGAGCTGGGGGTTACTACTGAGTGGGGGATCAGAAGAGCTGGGGGTTATTACTGAGCGGGGGATTAGGAGAGCTGGGGGTTACTACTGAGCGGGGGATAAGTAGAGCTGGGGGTTACTACTGAGTGGGGGATAAGCAGAGCTGGGGGTTACTACTGAGTGGGGGATTAGCAGAGCTGGGGGTTACTACTGAGTGGGGGATGAGTAGAGCTGGGGGTTATTACTGAGCGGGGGATTAGCAGAGCTGGGGGTTACTACTGAGTGGGGGATCAGAAGAGCTGGGGGTTATTACTGAGCGGGGGATTAGGAGAGCTGGGGGTTACTACTGAGCGGGGGATAAGTAGAGCTGGGGGTTACTACTGAGTGGGGGATAAGCAGAGCTGGGGGTTACTACTGAGTGGGGGATGAGTAGAGCTGGGGGTTATTACTGAGCGGGGGATGAGTAGAGCTGGGGGTTACTACTGAGCGGAGGATGAGTAGAGCTGGGGGTTATTACTGAGTGGGGGATGAGTAGAGCTGGGGGTTACTACTGAGGTGGGGATGAGTAGAGCTGGGGGTTACTACTGAGTGAGGGATAAGCAGAGCTGGGGGTTACTACTGAGTGGGGGATAAGCAGAGCTGGGGGTTACTACTGAGTGGGGGATAAGCAGAGCTGGGGGTTACTACTGAGTGGGGGATAAGCAGAGCTGGGGGTTACTACTGAGTGGGGGATAAGCAGAGCTGGGGGTTACTACTGAGTGGGGGATGAGTAGAGCTGGGGGTTGCTACTGAGTGGGGGATGAGTAGAGCTGGGGGTTACTACTGAGTGGGGGATGAGCAGAGCTGGGGGTTACTACTGAGTGGGGGATGAGTAGAGCTGGGGGTTGCTACTGAGTGGGGGATGAGTAGAGCTGGGGGTTACTGCTGAGTGGGGGATGAGCAGAGCTGGGGGTTACTACTGAGTGGGGGATGAGTAGAGCTGGGGGTTATTACTGAGCGGGGGATTAGCAGAGCTGGGGGTTACTACTGAGTGGGGGATGAGCAGAGCTGGGGGTTACTACTGAGCGGGGGATGAGCAGAGCTGGGGGTTACTACTGAGCGGGGGATTAGCAGAGCTGGGGGTTACTACTGAGTAGGGGATCTGCTTAACAAGGGTACTAATGAGCTGGGGATCTGCTGAGCCCCCTTTAAAACAAACTGAAAATCAACACACACAGGGCATTTTCCAAGCTTCATTAAAGCTTCAAAAAAGAATCACAAAAGCATGTTGAAGCGGTAGGCGCTTTTATGTGTGTTAAAGTTGAAAATTTGCAAGTGTAAATGATCCCTTAATAAATTTGTATTATTCAAAGCAAACTCCCCCATCCATCCATGTCTTCATTCTTTATTTTACTAAGAAATCACTTTGAAAAACACCCCCTCCCTCCCCTTTAGCATTTTTAGCCACAGCCATCTTGAATAAGGGCAGATGAATCATGTGACATTTACTTCCTGGAATCGGGAAGTGAGCTCAGTTAGCTGAGAAAGCTCCTCCTCTCCTCCTGAAGACTCCTGGGATGTATGACATCATTTTTGGCCCCGGCCAGAAACCAGGAAGTCACTGAAGAAGTGTAAAGTTTAAAACAAGTAAATATAATATACCTTCCTATCTATTTACCAGCAGCATGAGAACTAAACATGATCCGTGTTGGGTGAGGGAGTTTAGTTCCACTTTGAAGTCCCGGCTCTTACCTTTACTGATTATGAACTAAAGTTCTGCTGAGTGATTCAACCAATTTCTTATAGGGACCCTGTAAAAATAAAGATATGGGAGGTTGCCATTGTTTTTGTTTTTAATCTTCCCTTCACTACTGAGTGAGTCACTGGCTTATAACAAGTATGTGCAAACAAGGCTCTCCGACACCTCTCTGTCTGCATTATTATTCAGTTCACCGACTCTAAACCACGTGGCAAGGATGAAAACCATAACCCGGGAGCTTGCAGCCGAAAAATACAATCCAACGGTGGTGGCTCGAATATTTCTGTTCTTTTAAAGCAGTATTAAACCCAAAACAAAAAATGTCATATATTGCAGCGCCCCCCACTCCTGATGAAGGAGAACAGAGGGCAGCAGGTTAGGGTCGCCACCTGTAGGGGATTTACCCGTACAGTTCGGGATTTGAATCATCTGCCCGGTTTTGAGCCCCCCCGCCCCCCCCCCTGAAAACCGGACACATTATTCAGATAGGATCGTGGCTCATAGCTGGAGAGAGGATTAGGTGTTCTCCTCCCTCCAGCCCTCCGGTTTTTATTTTTTGTGCTATTAACAAAAAAAAAAAAAGAGACAATTTTGGAAAAAAACAATATTTTTTATCTTTTTCCTATAATAAATATTCCAAATTAAAAGAAAAAACAAAAAAAAAAACAAATTTCTTCCTCATTTTAGGCCGATATATATTCTTTTACATATATTTGGTAAAAAACAAAACAAAAACAAAAAAAAAAAAAAAACACAATAAGCGTATTGATTGGTTTGCGCAAAAGTTATAGCATCTACAAAATAGGGGATAGATTTATGGCATTTTTATTATTATTTTTTTTTTTTTACTAGTAATGGCGGCGATCTGCGATTTTTATAGGGACTGCAACATTGCGACGGACACATCGGACACTTTTTTAGGACCTGTGACATTTATACAGCGATCAGTGCTATAAAAATGCACCGATTACTGTATGAATGTCATTGGCAGTGAAGGGGTTAACACTAGGGGGTGATCAAGGGGTTAACCGTGTTCCCTAGATGTGTTCTAACTGTGGGGGAGAATGTGGCTGACTAGAGGAGGAGAGAGATCGTGTGTTCCTACTTAGTAGGAACACACAATCTCTCTCCTCTCCCCTGGCAGAACCGGGATTTGTGTGTTTACACACACAGATCCCGGTTATCGCTATGTCAACGAGCGATCGCGGGTGCCCGGCGGTCATTGCGGCCGCCGGGCACTCGCAGGGGCCCCGGGGACAGGCTGCGGGCGTCTTAAAGAGCCAACGTACAGCTACGACGGCTCACGCAGGGGAGAAACCTGCGGCCGTATAACTGCGGCGGCTGGTCCAGAAGCGGTTAAAAGTAAACTTCACTTTTTGGTGGGGAAAAAAAAAAAAAAAACTCTCCCCTCTGGGTGATCTCTGTACATTAGTACGGTAATATTACCGCGCCAACCCCAAATATCAGAAGCAGCCAACACAACAATCAGACAAATTGTGCAGTGAAATGTGAAATAAAAGTGTGGCGCTAAATGCGAGAAAATGAAAAAGTGAATAAAAAAAGATCTCTGTACACCGCAGGGATTTTACCAAACTTTGCTGCAGATTCCTACCTTTTGTTATTCTGAAGAAATAGCCGTTTGTCTGTGTCCATGTGAAAAGTGAAATCTACTGGGAGTGATTTTGTAATTATCAATCAGCTGCTGCACCTAAATGATCCCAATTTCCTATTGGGAGTATCTCACCGAAAATTACATTTCTGTTGCCGGGGATGCCCAAATTCGGACTTGAATCTTAGTGCAGACTTCTGAACAAATCAGTGAGTCACTCACACAAGCAGAAAAATGCATTTGGGGGGGGGGGGGGGGGGGGGGCATTCTCTATACCTTCTTTGTACAGAACGCCTCCAGGTAGCCATATGGCATTTTTTGCAGGTTGAAAAGGAAATGTCATTTTTTGCAGATTGAAAAGGAAATGTCATCCAATTACAATATGACGTGTCGCAATTGCGTATGACTTTTTTTTTTTTTTTTTGTATATGCCATTTTTTTCCTCGACAAAAAAGGAGTTGCCTTTTAATAAATAAAAAGGTCTCTGTTCACATCAGTGCACTACGGGAACATGCAACAACTCTTAATGGCACCTTAATGCACCTCACTAATGCATGCGCATTGCAATGCACCACAACGCAAAGCAGCTTATTGCCATATGTTTTTAACTTTAAAAAGTACATACACGTCTTTGGTGTGATTCCTGTGCAATGGCCAGCCTATTCAAGTTAATAAGGCAGCACAGTGGATAAGTGGTGGGCACTTCTGCCTGGCAGCACTTGGGGTCGTTGGTTCGAATTCCAGCCACAGCACTACCTGCCTGGAGTTTAAAAAGGAGAAAAAGAGAGCAGCACCGCTCTAAGCGTATTAACTTTGTAACTTTTCCTGCTAGCGCTCCATCCCGTCCTCTTTCCTGCCTGGAGTCGGCATGTTCTCCCCGTGCCTGCGTGGGTTTCCCCTGGGTACTCTGGTCTCCTCCCACCCTCCAAAGACATGCTGGTAGGTTAATTGGCTCCTGTGTAAAATTGACCGTAGTATGTGTATGCATGAATGTAAAATTAGGGACCTTCGATCGTAAGCTCCTTGAGGGAGGGATCGAGGTGAATTTTTTAATTTGCACACAACGTTCAGGTGTGAACCAGGCTCTGAAGACTTTATTTGCTCACTTTTCAACCACTGTGCGATTGCTGCAATTTGACGTCAACATAATTCATTCCTTCATTCCCCGATAAGATTAAATCTCTTTTCCTCCGTCAGTCAGAGAGGTGTCAGCTTTTCACTCGACCTAAAAACGAGATCGGTGCAGAGCGTAGAATCCATACTGACCACTGAACACTGGAGTCTGGGACAGTCGGGAACTCTGGGGCTTAGTGGTTCTAGCATTCATGTAGCCCCAACTATGTTCTAGTTCTCAAGCGCCACCTAGTGGCCAAACAGCAATTCTCTACTCGTAGGCCCGCATGGGGCCTGCACACAAAATAAAACACAAGAGAGAGACAGGCCTGCAGAAAGTAACGTTTATTTCCCTCTCCGTCCCTTTTTTAAAAGATCTTGAACTGGCTGTTATATTCAAGTCCACAAAACAATAAATAAAAGTAAATCATACACATTATAATTATATACATCTGGTTACAAAAATCAAAATCAGCAACACGATAATAGAGCATTAATCAGCAGGATGGCGGAAAGGCAGGCTCACTGTACAGAGGAACCGCGCTTGGTACCAAGTGCATTAGAACTGGGTTATCGCTCTGTAGTCATTGGCTGCCCGTAGTAATCTCCGACTCCGATATCTGCGAAATATGTCACCGAACATGAAAAATGTCACTGCTGACAAAACATGCAATCGATGGTTTTACCTCTTGTCCGAAAAGGGAAATGCAGAGTGCAAATGACAACCTATCTACGATGACCGCCTGCTATTTTTATATTGTTATAATAGGTTTTCCTATTTACTGCAAGAATTTTTCATATTGCATTGATGCTCAAAATAAATACAAATAGTATAACTTTACTTTGGCCACCTGGTTTAGGGAATGTCACAGAAGGTGTGTTACATGGTATACTTACCACAGGTAATCTGTGAGCTACATATTATATGGTGTGCCAAACAATCTGGCAAATATGGTGTCCACCCCCTCCCCCAAAGCTCCGGGTGCAACAGCTGGAGGGCCCCAGGTTGCCTAGCCCCTGCTTTAAACAATCTGGCAAATAAGGTGTCCATAATCTGGCAAATATGATGTCCACCCCCTCCCCCGAAATCCGAAGCTCCGGGCGCAACAGCTGGAGGGCCCCAGGTTGCCTACCCCCTGCTTTAAACAATCTGGCAAATATGGTGTCCATAATCTGGCAAATATGGTGTCCACCCCCCCCCCCCCCCTGAAATCCGAAGCTCCGGGTGCTCGGGCCGAAAGGCTTCGCTCACTCGACAATGCTGAATAGACACAGTGAAAAGCCGGCACTCCTGTAAATTGGCAAAGATGGAATTTCTTTAATGCAGAGCAGTAAGATACAGCCAGAAAAACACCCAAGTGTTTTGTCCTAATGGCTAAAACGCGCTGGAGATGTTTTTTTGTTTTTGGTTTTTTTTTTAGAGAGGAGGTTACCAGTTTTGTACAGGCTTCCTTCAACTGTTGAGAACAAAAAAACCAGGCTGTTAGCATCGAAACAAACACAAGGAAAAGCCGGCACTCCTGTAAATCAGCATAGATGGATTTCCTTTAATGCAGAACATTAAGGTACAGCCCAAAAAATCCCCAGTGCGTTTCGGCCATTAAGACGAAACACGTTGGGTGTTTTTCCGGCTGCCTCTTACTGTTATGCATTAAAGAAATTCCATCTTTGCTGATTTACAGGAGTGCCGGCTTTTCACTGTGTCTATTCAGCATTGGAGAGTGAGGGAAGCCTTTCAGCCCGAGCACCCGGAGCTTCGGCTTTCGGGGGGGGGGGGGTAGAAACCATATTTGCCAGATTATGGACACCATATTTGCCAGATTGTTTAAAGCAGGGGGTAGGCAACCTGGGGCCCTCCAGCTGTTGCAGAACTACAAGTCCCATCATGCCTCTGGGGAGTAAATTGTAACTGCCAGCCTTGCAATGCCACATGGGAAATGTAGTTCCACAACAGCTGGAGGGGCCCCAGATTGCCTACCCCTGGTTTAAAGAGTCCCTGTTATTACCTGGTACTGAAGTAAAAAAAGACAGGCATGCATTTTGTATTACCTACATAAACCCTGCCTGCTGCAGCAAAGTTACTCAGATCAGCTGATGCAACTATGTGGCAATCCTACAGAAAAAAAAATCGACACTTCCAGGAGTGTCAGATAGAGAGCCACCTGCAGGGCCATGTCCCCCATTCCTCCCTACCTCTAAATTTACTAAAGGAAAATGAGTGCAACTGCACTTGCAAAGTGTGCAGCCTATTTGGCTTTATTTCATTCACCCAAGAGTTTCAGCAGCAGAAGGAAGACTCTCCCAAGACCAGCACTAAAAGCCGCTACACAGTTGGCAATGACTGCAGACTAACTATGCAGCAATAACTAGTGCTGACCTTATGAGAGTTTTCATCATGCTGCAAAAAAACACAGCGATGACGTAGGGGTCAAGGTGGGCTCAACAGGCGCTCCTGGTAAGGTCTGCATCCAACACTCTTTGAGGTGTCGATTTTGCTGCAGGATTGCCATAAGATCGCTCTACTAATCCGAGTCACATCTCTACAGCATAAATTCTGTATGTACCCAATACAAATTCACCACCTGAGTTAGGTTGGCGATAGGGTCTTTTTAAAACCATCCAAACAAGGGTCCCCTCTTAGGAGAAATGTATACATAAATGATAACCCCCCCGCCAAGAGGGCACAGGTTAACTTATCCCCAGGGGACTGTATTGCCAGTTTATTGCAACCCCCTCTTTGTACAATGGACTGGTCATCAAGGACCATGCTGTGTCACTGAGACTGTTCCCTGGGTGCCACAGGAGGCATTCCAAACCTGTACTGATCATAAGGAAGCAGGATTCTAGGTGAAAAGCTAATAGAAAAAAACAAAAACAAATTCAGCCTAAAAAAGTTCATAGGAAAAAAAAAACCCCACTCTTTTTGGCTTAATAGAGAGGAGGTTACCAGTTTTGTTCAGGCTTCCTTCATCTGTTGAGAACAAAGAAAAAAAAACAGGCTGTTAGCATCACAACAAACACACGGAAAAGCCAGCACTCCTGTAAATCAGCATAGATGGATTTCCTTTAATGCAGAACATTAAGATACGGCCCAAAAAATCTCCAGCGCGGTTCGGCCGTTAGGACGAAACACGTTGGGTCTTTTTCCAGCTGTATCTTACTGTTCTGCATTAAAGAAATTCCATCTTTGCCGATTTACAGGAGTGACGGCTTTTCACTGTGTCTATTCAGCATTGGCGAGTGAGGGAAGCCTTTCAGCCCGAGCAAACGGAGCTTCGGATTTCAGGGGGAGGGGGGGGGGGTTATAGCCCTGTCTCACCTGTCGTAACATAAAAACACCCTTAAAATCTAAGTACAGTTTTTGTTTAACAAATAAAATATTGTAAGGCAGGTGAAATAAACCAATCTTTTTTTTCAGTCTTGTTTGCTTATATATGTATAGGTTGCAGGAGGATCCAGTATACCCCGTGATAATAAACTATTCTGATTTTATGCAATACCAAACACTCTGCATCTGTGTGAGAATCCTATAGACAACAGCCAGGTTTACAGTTTTTATATGACAAGCTACAAAATGTATATTTTGTTGTTGTTGTTTTTACAGTGGCTTCACTGTGGTGTTTTGGGGGCTTGAAGCCTGGCTGAGCAACCCCCCCTCCATGTCCTTTAGAGGGTATGAGTTCTGTAATGTAACTTGGCTGTTTACTACAGGTAAGGAATGAAGGATTAGTTCTTCTACCTGGAATCATCAAATGATAACCAGAGCCAGAATAAATACAATTACCATTCAAAATTCTGTAGCAGAAAAATTAATTTTAACTATATTGTGGTGCATTTACATTTTTTTTTTAAATCATCATGGAGCAACAAGGAGAAATAGATATAATGAAAAACTTTCAGATTTCACTATCTTAGTTTACAACATGGGGAAAAAAAGCAAAAAAAAAAAAAGGAAAGCAAAAACAAACAAAAAAAAAAAGAAAGCAAAAAACAAAATAAAACAAACAAACAAACAAAAAAACACGACAGTTTCACTTCAGAACCATTTCAGATAAAACAGAATCCTTCTACTTGTACACAATACACTCTGCTATGTTTAAAAAAGGAATTCCAAACAGTGATAAGCTTCCCTTATCAAATTAGTCCATTGAAGCATCTGAATAAATATAAATTTGGACCTTTGATCTTTTTCTGCATCAAAGTGTCATCTAGTTACTGATATTTCTTATATTGCACTGCCCATTTAAATAAGTAAGCTACCAGCATGGTATAAATTTGTTTGGCACTTTGGCAGGACCTGAAGGGGTAGATGCACAGCAACTGTAATTGTACTTCTATCTACCTGCATCATGATCATGCAATATACACCAGCTAGCCAATTCATTATTGCGCTGAAAAGTGTTAGGGGGGGAGTAATATTAAAGCTTCGGGTTTTTTTTTAATGAAAATAACAAACATGGGTACTACTTACCTGCTCTATGCAGTGGTATAGTACAGAGCAGCCCCGATCCTCCTCTTCTGGGATCCTATGCCATCGCTACATTCTCCTCTTCGATGAGTGCCCCCTATAGAATTCCGCTTTCTATGGGGTCACCTGCGCAGGTTCTCTCCTGAGCTGTCCTGTCTGTCTACTGACCCAGACAGCTCAGCCCTGCCCCACCCCTCAGGCACAGCATTTAATTGAAGCGGGAGCCAATGGCTATCAATAAACCCAGCAAGGAGGGAGGCGGTGGTGAAAGCTGCTACTTTTGTGCACATCACAGGAGCGGGATCTGGCTCAGATATGTATAAGGGTGGAAGGGGGATTATGCTTTAGAACCAATTTAAACTGCAGTGATAAACCAATATGCTACCTCACTACAGCAAATTGTGGTTGTGTGCTATTGGTTACAGCACTTTGTACACTGTTGCCATTTACACTTCCTGAACAAGCCTACAGCTTACTCAACATAGGTCCTGTCGAAAGCAGCTTGGCCTACAGCACATGTGTCAAAACACAAGGCCCACGTGCCAAATCCAGCCTACTAGGCTATTACATGTGGCCCTTGCACCTTTCCTGCAGCTGCAGCACCTCCCTTGTCTCTGCCCCCACCTAGGGGCGCTGCGCATGACAATTTTTTTTTTGTAGTTTACACTATAGGATTGTAAAAGACCTAAGACACCTTTGGGTGCCCCAAGAAAATTAGTATTGCAGCGCATGTAGTGTCCCGTGACGAACAGTGGGTGTGGTCAAATTGTGGCAAAAATGGGAGAAGCTTAAGGAGCATAATAAATCAAACAAGGTCAGTCTGGTCTGTCCCCCAGTACATCTACTCCAGGTCAGTCTGTCCTCCAGTATACTCCCTCCTTGGTCAGTCTGACACCCAGTACATCCCCTCCAGGCCCATCTATCCCCCAGTATAATCCCCCCCCAGGTCAGTCTGTGCCCCAGTACATCTACCCCAAGTCAGTCTGTCCTTCAGTATACTCCCTCCTTGGTCAGTCTGTCCCCCAGTGCACCCCCCCCCCCAGATCCATCTGTCCCCCAGTATAATCCCCCCCGGTCAGTCTGTCCCCCAGTATAATCCCCCCTGTCAGTCTGTCCCCCAGTATAATCCCCCCGGTCAGTCTGTCCCCCGGTATAATCCCCCCCGGTCAGTCTGTCCCCCGGTATAATCCCCCCCGGTCAGTCTGTTCCCCAGTATAATCTCCCCCAGGTCAGTCTATCCCCCAGTATAGTCCCCCCCCCCGGTCAGTCTGTCCCCCAGTATAATCTCCCCCAGGTCAGTCTATCCCCCAGTATAATCCCCCCGGTCAGTCTGTCCCCCGGTATAATCCCCCCCGGTCAGTCTGTCCCCCGGTATAATCCCCCCGGTCAGTCTGTTCCCCAGTATAATCTCCCCCAGGTCAGTCTATCCCCCAGTATAATCCCCCCCCCGGTCAGTCTGTCCCCCAGTATAATCTCCCCCAGGTCAGTCTATCCCCCAGTATAATCCCTCCTGGTCAGTCTGTCCCCCAGTATAATCCCCCCAGGTCAGTCTGTCCCCCAGTATAATCCCCCCAGGTCAGTCTGTCCCCCAGTATAATCCCCCCCAGGTCAGTCTGTCCCCCAGTATAATCCCCCCCCGGTCAGTCTGTCCCCCAGTATAATCTCCCCCAGGTCAGTCTATCCCCCAGTATAATCCCCCCCGGTCAGTCTGTCCCCCAGTATAATCCCCCCGGTCAGTCTGTCCCCCAGTATAATCTCCCCCAGGTCAGTCTATCCCCCAGTATAATCTCCCCCCAGGTCAGTCTATCCCCCAGTATAATCCCCCCAGGTCAGTCTATTCCCCAGTATAATCTCCCCCCAGGTCAGTCTATCCCCCAGTATAATCCCCCCAGGTCAGTCTATTCCCCAGTATAATCCCCCCCCCCCCAGTCAGTCTGTCCCCCCAGTATAATCCCCCCAGGTCAGTCTGTCCCCCAGTATAATCCCCCCCCGGTCAGTCTGTCCCCCAGTATAATCTCCCCCAGGTCAGTCTATCCCCCAGTATAATCCCCCCCGGTCAGTCTGTCCCCCAGTATAATCCCCCCCCGGTCAGTCTGTCCCCCAGTATAATCTCCCCCAGGTCAGTCTATCCCCCAGTATAATCTCCCCCCAGGTCAGTCTATCCCCCAGTATAATCCCCCCAGGTCAGTCTATTCCCCAGTATAATCCCCCCCCCCCAGTCAGTCTGTCCCCCAGTATAATCCCCCCAGGTCAGTCTGTCCCCCAGTATAATGTCCCCCAGTATAATCTCCCCCCAGGTCAGTCTATCCCCCAGTATAATCCCCCCAGGTCAGTCTATCCCCCAGTATAATCCCCCCAGGTCAGTCTATCCCCCAGTATAATCCCCCCAGGGCAGTCTGTACCCCAGTTAAAGTCCCCCCCCCCCCAACCAATATAATTATAAGCACTGGACGCCGACAGGAGGGGAGAGGGGGATAGGAGGACTGGTGCTGCAGGGCTGCCACTGATGTGTCTTTTTTTTCAGGGAATGTAGAGACATGTATAAATTCACATATATAAATGCAGATATGAAGTCAAAGTCAAAAGGCAGGTAGAGTAAAGAAAATAAAAGGCTGTTTAAAAACCACGATAAGGATTTTAAAATTGGGAGTTGCTGAAATCATGATCTCTAACCCACTTTAACATACAGTACTTTCCGGACAATGCAGGCACAGCAGATTTAGACCCATGTTCCTGAAGAGGTTAGACCTAGTTCACACTAGTGCGACTTTAGTAGAATAGAAGCACATGACAATGGAAATCACATTGGTGCCTGTTCACCTCACGGTTTTGGAAAAAGGGGACCTGTGCTACTTTGGTGCAATTCCAGCACAGTTCTCGCCTCCTAGACTATGCAAACCACGTCCAAGTTGCATCACATAATCGTACTGAAAGTCAGATCTTAATCTGATGGTAGCAGTGTGAACCTAGCCTTAGAAATGTTGTCTAGACATAACTCCTCTCTTTTGCTGGCACATACCAAAGCCATGAAAGCTTGCCCTGCCTCATGGGATCTTTTTATTTCCAGGTTTAGATCTACTCAGCTTTGAAGTCTTGAGTGGAGCTGCACAGAAACAATCCAAACGTCCCTTTGTTACCTGTTACAGGCATAAGCAAGTTTTTTTTAGTACTTAACAGAACATTTTAAATTTAAATTAGATATTTTCCCTTAACAGAACAAAAAAAAAAAAAAAAAATGAAAAACACATAATATGACCACTGGTTCAAGTAGCCAGTTCCCATGTTGTACTCTGCTGGACATACAGTGTACAGTTTGGAGAAACCATTTTTTTTTTTTGACAATATACTGACAATTGTTCACATTTACAATAGGCCGGTTCCCACACACTGAGGGCTCAGGTGGTCTTCCTGACCATGTTCTTCAAAACGGAGAGGAATAACGGATCATAACAGGAGGTAAATCACAAAAAAAACGTCTTCCTTGATTTGATGTTCTTCACATCACTGGAGACCCAATCTACATCTGTATATTAGACACCACTTGGCGATATTCCAAGATGACGGTGATGGACATCCATAGATGAGGCATTTGTGAAATTTTGATGGCGACATCTCCAAAAAGGTCGGAATTTTTTTATTAATGTTTTTGTTTTTTTTTTGCAGCTTAGCGTCAAGGTCTACTACAATGGGCCGGAGTCACAAAAACCCTGTTTGTTTCCATCCAAGAGATTCATTTACATTCACTGCTTGATCATCTTCCAATGTTCACAAACTTGTATGTAAAAACGTCCTTTCCTTGATCCCTTGTTCAGAAAAAGCAGCATTAGGAGTGCGCACTGGGTATCGGTGGTTCCAGCGTTCACGTTGGTGGGTCTAGGTTGTCAACTTGGAATAGCTGGGGGGAGAGAACTTTCGTCTCAAGTATTTTAGGACATAGAGAGGAAGACAGCTGACCAGTGTGATGGCCGTCACTTTCCAAAGGAAGGACAGGGTTGTGATGAAGTAAACATCTGCAGTACACAAAAAGAGGGTTAAATCAGACTATGGAAGCACATTTTAGGCAACTTGTTATTTTAGATGACTGAAAGCTCTGGCACTTCCCGAGAGTCTCTCTCTCTCTCTCTCTCTCGTGCGTCGGAATTGTGTACACACAATCGGAATTTACGACAACGGATTTTGTTGTTGGAAAATTTGAGATCCAGATCTCAAATTTTGTGTGACGGAAATTCCGATGGAAAATGTCCGATGGAGCCTACACACGGTCGGAATGTCCGACAACAAGCTCCCATCGAACATTTTCCGTCGGAAAATCTGACCGCGTGTATTATATCATTACATATATTAACTTAGGTGATACACAGAGCTGAAGCAAAGCCTCCTGTATAGGTTGTACCTGTTTATCTGCAGCCTTCTCTCCTCTACAGATGTTCAAAGTACAGATGTTACATAGCCCAAAACAATATACCGCTCAGGTGAGTATACTCACTCAAGTCCCATGGGGGTGCCCACCACCGTGTATGATAAGAGAAAAGATAATGACTGCGCACCACTGACTTGATCAAGGTGAAAGCCTTTATTTCTCCATAAGTGAGACAAACAGCATAAAAAACTGAAACGCGTTAACAGCTTGTCATTCCTTTATGCAGTTTGTCCCGCTTATGGATAAGTTAAAAATTTTCACCCTTATCAAGTCAGGGGTGTGCAGCCATCATCTTCTTTTCTCTACAGAAGTTATACAGCATTTCTCAGCTCCAGGAGGCAGAGGGTCGGAGACCAACACTGCACAGTATATAGATAGCAGGGGGGGCTGAGTGTAATCTGAGACCTAAGTGGAGGGAATGAACACCCATACAATGCAGTTCTACCCAGCGGCATCAACAGAATGCCATAACTGCAAACTAGCACACACACACATTCTCATAAAGAAACATGCACAGCTGAGGCTGTCAATCATCTGCTGTATGCTGGAACAGGGTGGGGCTGTCTCCGGATTGTTTTGCGGATGGCGTTGAGTCCAGCGATGGAGAACCTTGGCACACCGAATGTGTTGGAACTACATTTCCCATGATGCTCAACTACACTGCAGAGTAGTGCATCAACATCATGGGAAATGTAGTTTCAAAACCTCTGGGGTGCCAAGGTTCTCCATCACTGAGCCATAGGTTTCTAGACAGGTTTACTCTGTCTGGAGAGGTACGGACCGTGGGTCCTCGTTACATTCATCAGCTCTGGCCTTAAAACTGTTGGAGCTATACTGGCCTTCTACACTTGAAGTGGACTTTACATAGGGATGGCCATATTGGGCTGTTCCCTCTACATGTGTATGGTACTATTGCCTTGTTTAAAGTTCCCTAGTTTGGCTGTTGAGGATATGGAGATTACCCCCGTCCTACACAAGCTATAAGGATTCGTTCGGTTCTATATTGCCCAAGGCATGAGAGGCCGTTGATTGGTGGATGATCCCGCCAGGTCTGCCTGCGTATATCGTTTCTCATATTATGCACCACTGTAAGCTCCTGAAGAAGTGCATAAGGGTGTGTAACATGTAGAGTTTTCTTCACTACGTCTCTACCACCAACCAGCTTTGCCTTCTACTGATATTACTCCATCTGAATAATTTCATCGATCTTTTTCATTGTGGTGATAGTTGGTGGCGTTAGGTGGTGCGAGCGTCGTTTAGACCAAACACCACGTTTTGTTTTTAACATGTTATGTCAACAATGTGAATTTTAAACACACAGAGGAACCTTGGTTTACGAGCGTTTTGAAAGACGAGCAACTTAAATCCTGACTCGGTTTGCGAGTGTTGTCTCGCAAAACGAGCAGGATTCAAGCCAATGGGGTGTGCAGTACAGCATTTGGCCAGAGGTGCGGGGGGCGCCGGTGACACTCGGAACGGTTCGGAAATACTCAGAATCACTCGGAAATACTCGGAAACACCCGGTTCACGAGTGTTTCCGAGCCTTTCCGAGGGTTTCAGAGTTCAGCCGAGACGTCCCTGAGTGAGTATTTACGAGGCTCTCCGGCGCCCCCTCACCTCTGGCCACATGCGGTATTGCATGCACTAGAAGTCAATGCAGGAACGAATTATCTTCGCTTCTATTGACTTCTATAGGGAAACTCGCTTTGATATGCGAGTGCTTTGGATTACAAGCATTCTCCTGGAACGGATTATGCTCATAATCCAAGGTTCCACTGTAAGTAAAAGTTTATTTTGTACTTCAATGCTATGGATGTGCCTTTAAAGTCCATGTCTCCTTCTCTTGAATAAAAATCACTGTGCCATAGACTGTCAAAAATGACTCATGCAGGTAGCAGAGGAAGGCGAGAGCAGACAGAAAACATGCTAGGTGCTTTGGGGCAAGGCAAGTACACACTATAAAGGGATATGCTTTGTTCATTTTTCATTTCAGAGGTTTACAACCACTTTAATCTTTTTTAAATCTGCAGCTTTCAAGAAAATAATACCCGAAATGAAAGTTCAGGCACTTCCTGTTATAGGGTGATGACACTATGGGGGAGATTGACTAAAACTGGGAGGCCCGCGGAATCTGGTGCAGCTGATAAAACCTTGAAGCTGATTGGTTTACAACCTCTTTAACCGCTTGCCGACTAGCCGCCTCATTTTACGGCGGCAGGTCGGCACGATCCCGCGAACCGTCGTAGCTATACGTCGGCTGGTGGGGTCGGGATAGCAGGTGTGCGCGCCCGTGCCCGCTGCACTGCGGGGGGTGCCGATGCTCGTGGCCGACAGTCGCGATAACTGCTGGCCACGAGCGATCATGAGCACGAGAGACAGAACACGGAAGTGTGTGTGTAAACACACAAATCCCTGTTCTGTTCTGAGAGGAGTGACAGATTGTGTGTTCCGATTAGCTAGGAACCACGATCTGTCACTTCCTCTAGTCAGTCTCCTCCCATTTCAGTTAGAACACACACTAGGGAACACAGTTAACCCCTTGATCGCCCCTAGTGTTAACCCCTTCCCTGCCAATGACATTTTTACAGTAATCAGTGCAATTTTAAAGCATTGATCGCTGTATAAATGCCAATGGTCCCAAAAATGTGTCAAAAGTGTCCAATGTGTCCTCCATAATGTCGCAGTCCCGATAAAAATCACAGCTCGCCGCCATTACTAGTAAAAAAATAAATAAAAATGATATAAATCTATCCCCTATTTTGTAGACGCTATAACTTTGCGCAAACCAATCAATATACGCTTATTGCGATTTTTTTTTTTACCAAAAATATGTAGAAGAATACATATCGGCCTAAACTGAGAAAAAATTTGCTTTTTTTAAAAAAAAAAAATGGGGATATTTATTATAGCATAAAGTACAAAATATTGTGTTTTTTTTAAAACTGTCGCTCTTTTTTTGTTTATAGCGCAAAAAATAAAAACCACAGAGGTGATCAAATACCACCAAAAGAAAGCTCTATTTGTGGGGGAAAAAGGACGTCAATTTTGTTTGGGTGCAACGTCGTACGACCGCGCAATTGTCAGTTAAAGCGAAGCAGTGCCGAATCTCAAAAAATGGCCCGGTCATTCAGCAGCCAAATCTTCCGGGGCTGAAGTGGTTAAGTGACCTAGTCATTTTTAATTTTTGTTAAAGATAACAAACTGACATGTTCTATTATTTTGTCAATGCACCAAATCCCACTTTCCCGACTCTCCTCCGGCCGCTGAGGTTGTGGCATTTGACAACTGAATGGCTGTGCTGGGATTTAGTGTCAGCTGGCAGGAAACCTTGCATACCGCAGGACTCATGGTGGCTTCCGAAGGACATGGGAAGTTGAATTGAAGATGAAAGCAGGTTCTTTGCGTACTTCAGTAATATTATTAGCTCGGGCTATTCTTAAACTGACCAGATTCAATATATATGAGAGATGTGGAGGCTTTTCATTTTCCCGGAAATGAAATGCTTTGAATGGAGAAATGAACTACTACTGACCCACAGGAGAACATCAATCTCCACAACTGGCTGGAGCCTAGTAACTGCCTAACCTTCTGCTCATAAGCAATAAAAATAACAGAGTGCTGTCTGCGATACTTTTTTTTTTTTTTTTTTTTTTTTTTGCACTAGCATCCAAATTTTCAGGCTTTTACCAATACAGGCGCATCTCAAAAAATGAGAATATCAAAAAGTTAGTTTCAGTCATTCAAAAAGTGAAACTCATATTATATGGATTCATTACACTCAGAGCGATATATTTCAAGCATTTCTTTCTTTTAATTTTGATGATCATGGCTTACAGCTAGTGAAAACCCAAAATTCTGTATCTCAGAAAATTAGAATATTACATAAGACCAATAAAAAAAGTATTTTTAATACAGAAATGTTGGCTTAGTGAAAAGAATGTCCATGTACAGTATAGGATGCACTCAATACTTGGTCGGGGCTCCTTTTGCATGAATTACGGCATCAATGCGGCGTGGCATGGAGGCGATCAGCCTGTGGCACTGCTGAGGTGTTATGGAAGTCCAGGTTGCGTTGATAGCGACCTTCAACTGGTCTGCATTGTTGGTTCTGGTGTCTCATCCTCCTCTTGACAATACCCCACAGATTCTCTATGGGGTTTGGATCAGGTGAGTTTGCTGGCCAATCAAGCGCAGTGATAGCATGATCATGTGACCAGGTATTGGTACTTTTGGCAGTGTGGGGAGGTGTCAAGTCCTGCTGGAAAATGAAATCAGCATCTCCATAAAGCTGGTCAGCAGAGGGAGGCATGAAGTACTCTAGAATTTTCTGGTAGAGGGCTGCGTTGACTTTGGACTTGATAAAACACAGTGGGCCAACACCAGCAGATGACACGGCTCCCCAAATCATCACTGACTGTGGAAACTTCACACTGGACCTCATTAAACTTGGATTCAGTGCCTCTCCACTCCTCCAGACTCTGGGACCTTTGATTTCCAAATGAAATGCAAAATTTACTTTCACCTGAAAAGAGGACTTTGGACCACTGAGCAACAGTCCAGTCCTTTTTCTCTTTAGCTCAGGCAAGACTCTTCTGACGTTGTTTCTGGTTCAGGAGTGGCAATACAAAAGGAATGTGACAGTTGTAGCCCATGTCCTGGATAAAACGGTGTGTGTGTGTGTGTGTGTGTGTGTGTGTGGTGGCTCTTGAAGCACTGACACCAGCCATAGTCCACTACTTCTCCCCCAAATTCTTGAATGGCCTTTGCTTCACAACCCTCTCAAGGCTGCGGTTATCCCTGTTGCTTGTGCACCTTTTTCCTTCCACTTCACTTTCCATTAATATGCTTGGATACAGCACTCTGAACAGCGAGCTTCTTTAGCGATGACCCTTTGTGACTTCCCCTCCTTGTAGAGGGTGTCAATGACTGTCTTCTGGACAACTGTCAAGTCAGCGGTCTTCCCCATGGTTGTGTAACCTACTGAACCAGAATGAGAGACCATTTAAAGCAGAGGGTCTGCAAACTATGGCCCTCCAGTTGTTCAGGAACTACAATTCCCATCATGCCTAGCCATGTGTGAGAATGTCAGAGTTTTACAATGCCTCATGGGGCGTGTAGTTCCGCAACACCTGGAGGGCCGTAGTTTGGAGATCCCTGATTTAAAGGCTCAGGAAACCTTTACAGGTGTTTTGAGTCAATTAGCTGATTAGAGCGTGACGCCACGAGTCTACAATATT
This sequence comes from Lithobates septentrionalis, assembly GCA_037952835.1. Taxonomy (NCBI): domain Eukaryota; kingdom Metazoa; phylum Chordata; class Amphibia; order Anura; family Ranidae; genus Lithobates; species Lithobates septentrionalis. The sequence goes on from JBBDGP010002972.1 coordinate 226,707, forward strand.
CAACATTTTCTCAATATTCTAACTTCCTGAGATACTGAATTTTGGGTTTTCACTAGCTGTAAGCCATAATCATCAAAACTAAAAGAAAGAAATGCTTGAAATATATCACTCTGTGTGAAATTAATCTATATAGTATATGAGTTTCACCTTTTGAATTGAATTACTGCAATAAATTAACTTTTTGAAGATATTCTAATATGTTGAGATGCACCTGTATAGTTTGGACTTTGAAGAATGGGGGGGGGGGGGGGGGGGTAAACTCCAAAAGCTTGTGCTGAGAATTTGGATGTTAGTACAAATTAAAAAAAAAAAAAAAGTATCCCGGACACTCAATTGTTTTTGTTGCAAGTGCAGTATTACGTCTACAATCACCTCACCCAAAAGCGGAAAAATCATTACAAAGTTTATCCTGGTAAAAATTGCTTCTGTGTTTGCAGTTTGCCTAATTTCAGAGGGGAGTGTGGCGAGGTGTGTGCGTTACACGCGGTCTTTTCCCTAAGGAAAGAGCGGGGCAGGCTGGCTCATGTCACAGGATATGGGGGGTCATGGGAGGTCAGCACAGACATCTTGTGGGTTTAGATAGAGCAAGCGGTGCGGAGTGATACTAGACGATGACTGACAGATTGGAGACCGCACAAAACAACACTTTGTTATCTGCGTGATTTATATCCACCAGGGGGGAGGGGGGGGACAGAGAACAGATTTGTTTCATTCACTATGACTGGGATCGTTAATCCAGAAGAAAAATATACTGACCAAACTGTGCCTGGTATTTTAATGTACTATAAAATATGAAACAAAGAATAAAGATTATGCAAAAAGGCTAAGAGCAAAGTAAAAAAATCTACAACCCCCGTTCCCCAATGTACCTCCTACATACCTGTGCCCCTCCCCCGTTCCCCACTGTACCTCCTACATACCTGTGCCCCCCCTGTTCCCCAATGTACCTCCTACATACCTGTGCCCCCCCCCTGTTCCCCAATGTACCTCCTACATACCTGTGCCCCCCCGTTCCCCACTGTACCATCTACATACCTTTGCCCCCCCCCTGTTCCCCAATGTACCTCCTACATACCTGTGCCCCCCCCGTTCCCCACTGTACCTCCTACATACCTGTTCCCCCCCCCCGTTCCCCACTGTACCTCCTACATACCTGTGCCCCCCCCCCCCCCGTTCTCCACTGTACCACCTACATACCTGTGCCCCCCCCGTTCCCCACTGTACCATCTACATACCTGTGCCCCCCCCGTTTCCCAATGTACCTCCTACATACCTGTGCCCCCCCGTTCACCACTGTACCACCTACATACCTGTGCCCCCCCCCCCCGTTCCCCAATGTACCTCCTACATACCTGTGCCCCCCCCCCTGTTCCCCACTGTACCTCCTACATACCTGTGCCCCCCCCCATTCCCCACTGTACCTCCTACATACCTGTGCCCCCCCCGTTCCCCAATGTACCTCCTACATACCTGTGCCCCCCCCCCCATTCCCCACTGTACCTCCTACATACCTGTGCCCCCCCCGTTCCCCACTGTACCTCCTACATACCTGTGCCCCCCCCCATTCCCCACTGTACCTCCTACTACATACCTGTGCCCCCCCGTTCCCCACTGTACCTCCTACATACCTGTGCCCCCCCCCCGTTCCCCACTGTACCTCCTACATACCTGTGCCCCCCCGTTCCCAACTGTACCTCCTACATACCTGTGCCACCCCCCCCGTTCCCCACTGTACCTCCTACATACCTGTCCCCCCCCCCCGTTCCCCATTGTACCTCCTACATACCTATGCCCCCCTCCGTTCCCCACTGTACCTCCTACATACCTATGCCCCCCTCCGTTCCCCACTGTACCTCCTACATACCTGTGCCCCCCCGTTCCCCACTGTACCTCCTACATACCTGGGCCCCCTCCGTTCCCCACTGTACCTCCTACATACCTGTGCCCCCCTCCATTCCCCACTGTACCTCCTACATACCTGTGCCCCCCCCGTTCCCCACTGTACCTCCTACATACCTGTGTCCCCCCCCCCGTTCCCCACTGTACCTCCTACATACCTGTGGCCCCCCCCGTTCCCCACTGTACCTCCTACATACCTGTGCCCCCCCCCCCCCGTTCCCCACTGTACCTCCTACATACCTGTGCCCCCCCCGTACCTCCTACATACCTGTGTCCCCCCCCGTTCCCCATTGTACCTCCTTCATACCTGTGCCCCCCCCGTTCCCCACTGTACCTCCTACATACCTGTGCCCCCCTCCGTTCCCCACTGTACCTTCTACATACCTGTCCCCTCCTCCGTTTCCCACTGTACCTCCTACATACCTGTGGCCCCCCAGTTCCCCATTGTACCTCCTACATACCTGTGCCCCCCCATTCCCCACTGTACCTCCTACATACCTGTGCCCCCCCATTCCCCACTGTACCTCCTACATACCTGGCTGTGGCCCCCCAGTTCCCCATTGTACCTCCTACATACCTGTGCCCCCCCTCCCCCTGTTCCCCACTGTACCGTCTACATACCTGTGCACCCCCGTTCACCACTGTACCTCCTACACACCTGTGCCCCCCCCATTCCCCACTGTACCTCCTACATACCTGTGCCCCCCCCCGTTCCCCACTGTACCTCCTACATACCTGCGCCCCCCTGTTCCCCACTGTACCTCCTACATACCTGTGCCCCCCTGTTCCTTCTACATACTTGTGCCCCACTCCTTTACAAGCTTATTTATAATGTATTACTTAATTGTTCTTTAAAAAGGGGTAACACATTGAGAATAGGTGCCATTGCAAATAAGTCAAGTGTCTTCCCAGTGGCGTCTGGTGCTCAAGTTTTTTGGGGGGGCGCAAACAAACTGAACCCCCATATCAATTGCAGCCTCACTGTGCCCGTCAATTGCAGCCTCACTGTGCCCGTCAATTGCAGCCTCACTGTGCCCATCATATGCAGCCTCGCTGTGCCCATCATTTGCAGCCACTGTGCCCACCGACCCCCCCCCCCACTCGCGGAGCTTGTCGCTCTGGCAGCACCTCCTCTCAGTGCAGTGAGTGCACTAGAGCAGCGGCGACCTCCGCTCCAGCGTGTGCCTCCTCCGCTAAGTCCACTCCTCTTCCTAAGCATCAGGCATCCAATAGGGTGGCCTGGCACTTTGGCCAATCAGGAAACAGGTCTGATGCCCTGCTTCCTGATTGGCAGGGAGGAAGGTTAGTGTGAAAATAGCGAAAATTAATTTGCTATCGTCACACATTTGAGTGGGAACAGGGCACATTCTCTGCGCCCCGAGCCCACCCTATTGTGAAGCCTGTTAGAGCCTCTGGCTCTAATCAGGTGCTTCAAAAAGTACCACCCACTCCCGCCCCCCCGCCATGGCAATCCATGTGGCCGTCGTCCTGAAAGGGGCCGGGCGCATGGATGGGGAGGGCGGCAGCCATGCGCCCACAGTGCACGGGCCCCCACTGGTCTTACTCATAGTTACATAATAGGTGAGGTTGAAAAAAGACACAAGTCCATCAAGTCCCCCTCATCCATTCCCATACATATCCTGCTTGCCCACAGAGCATTATGGGGCCACAGAGAACAGAAGACCGATATAAAGCACAATATAAACAGGTATTCCTGGGATTGCTGAGATTTATATAAATGTTTCTCACCTATGAACTCGTGTAAGAACACAAGGGAAGCGATGTAACAGGACAGACTCAGGAGCTCCCCCACTATCATCAGCCAATGCCACGTCTGAATGGTCAGTGCTACCATTAGTAGTTCGGTCAGGATCAGGGATGTAAAGGAAATGGCCACGATGTGGACAAACTCAGACTCAAACAGCAGCAAAGCACCATACATGATTATACTCCCTGGTGAGAAAGATAGAAAGTTATAAGATACAGTTTTACCGTCCACGCAAAAATATTGTTAAAAAACATCTTTTAGAGATCAGCACAGTGAAGTCTTAACTTTCAGAATAATATAGAAAGCTCTATATAGCAGAAACAATAATACTAAAACCTACATTACTTTTAAAAATTCGGGTCTCGTCAAGTAATAGATTCTGCTAGAACAGGGGGGTCAAAATCTATTTCAACGCAGGCTGCATCAGCAGTATGGTTGCCCTCAAAGGCATCTGTATCTGAGGTGTGCTACGTACAGAGTTCAGGAGTGTGCTACGTACAGAGTGCAGGGTTAGGGGTGCGCTATATACAGAGTGCAGGGTTAAGGGGTGAGCTATGTAGAGTGCAGAGTTCAGGGGTGCGCTATGTACAGAGTGCAGGGTTAAAGGGTGTGCTATATACAGAGTGCAGGGTTAAAGGGTGTGCTATATACAGAGTTCAGGGTTTAAGGGGTGAGCTATATACAGAGTTCAGGGTTTAAGGGGTGAGCTATACAGAGCTCAGGGTTTAAGGGGTGAGCTATACAGAGCTCAGGGTTTAAGGGGTGAGCTATACAGAGCTCAGGGTTTAAGGGGTGAGCTATACAGAGCTCAGGGTTTAAGGGGTGAGCTATACAGAGCTCAGGGTTTAAGGGGTGAGCTATGTAGAGTGCAGGGTTTAAGGGGTGAGCTATGTAGGAGTGCAGGGTTTAAGGGGTGAGCTATGTAGAGTGCAGGGTTTAAGGGGTGAGCTATGTAGAGTGCAGGGTTTAAGGGGTGAGCTATGTAGAGTGCAGGGTTTAAGGGGTGAGCTATGTAGAGTGCAAGGTTTAAGAGGTGAGCTATGTAGAGTGCAGGGTTCAGGAGTTTGTTACATACAGAGTGCAGGGTTCAGAAGTTCATTAGGTACAGAGTGCAGGGTTAAAGGGTGGGTATGTAGAGTGCAGGGTTCAGGAGTTCGTTACGTACAGAGTGCAGAGTTCAGGGGTGCGCTATGTACAGAGTGCAGGGTTAAGGGGTGCACTATGTACAGAGTGCAGGGTTAAGGAATGCGCTATGTACAGAGTGCAGGGTTATGGGGTGCGCTATGTACAGAGTGCAGGGTTATGGGGTGCGCTATGTACAGAGTGCAGGGTTACAGGGTGCGCTATGTACAGAGTGCAGGGTTCAGGAGTGTGCTGTGTACAGAGTGCAGGGTTTAGGGGTGTGCTATGCACAATGTGCAACCCCAACTCCAACCCCCCCCACAGCTTCCTCGCATCTCTGTTCTACCTGGCCTGGCTCTGCCTTGCCTGGAGATCATTCTCTCTCTCTCTCAGATTCTGGAGACCCTGCCATGAGTGCATGCAGGGATCGGTTAGATCCAGGAGCCGCTGCGAGCAAAGCTATCCCTTGTAAACACAGGCTGCTTCTGTGTTTACAAGTGACAGTGGGGAGTGGAGGGTGAGAGCCAGAGGTGACAGAATGGAGTTCCACCACGTTTCAGCTTCAAAACTGGGTGCGAGAGCCACATGACAAGGCCTGGTGGGCCAGATTCAGCCCGCTGGCCTTGTGTTTGACACGTGTGTTGTAGATCCTGAGGGGAGAGACTGTACGTACCTTGATAAATGCTGATCAGAACCCATATGAGGAATGTCTTATAGGACAATGGCCGTCCCTGGAATATAAAGAGGAATCGTCAGGAAGGTATGATAGTCTCCATATCCATGTTTGAAAATATTCAGCTGTATTTTTTTTTTTTTTTTAACGAAACCCCAAGCACCAAAATTGCATTTTGTTTTTGTATTTGGTAAGCAAGAATGCATGCGGCATTTTTATGGTCGTAACATTTGGCTGGAGAAAATGGCATAAGCGCACAATCATAAAGAAAAATGGCATAGAAGAAAGCTTAAGGCTACTTTCACACTGAGGCGCTTTGCAGGCACTATAGCGCTAAAAATAACGCCTGCAAAGCGCCCCGAAAGAGCCGCTCAATTCACTCCAATATGAAAGCCCCGAGGGCTTTCACACTGGATCGGTGCGCTTGCAGGACGGTCAAAAAAGTCCTGCAAGCCACATCTTTGCAGCACTATAGGATCGGTGTATTCACGGCTCCTAAAGCGTCCCTTGCCATTGAAAACAATGGGGCAGCGCCGCAAACCCACCGGCAAAGCGCCGCTGCAGCGGTGCTTTGCGGGCAGTTTTATCCCTTTTTCGGCTGCTACCGGGGGTTAAAACTGCCCTGCTAGCGGCCGAATAGCGCCACTAAAATGACAGTAAAGGGGCACTAAATTTAGCGCCCCTTTACCCCCGACGCCCACCCGCCCGCCCCAGTCTAAAAGTACCCTAACAGTTGGCCATAAAACATTCGCTCTCTGTCATCTGGCTGCAGCGAAAGCTCTACCAACAGGATCAACCATAAACAGAATTTAATGCTGTTTGAAGTAAAGAAAATAAAAAGACACATCACAGAACTACACTATACGATATCAAGTCAGCGCATAATAAAACATTGGCATGTTGTGGCACAGTAGCACATTCATTTGGAATGGGCCGCCAATGCATGGCAAATCAGACATAACCCCATTTTGTTAATGAAGTGCAAAGCAACAAATAGAATATGCTTTTTTTTTTGTACATTGCAGCCTACTCTAATGCATAGGGGTGCCAACACACCAAATATCACACATTACTGCAATGTGCAGATGTGGATGGAAACTCCACTTCGGCTGGGTTCACACCATCGCGGCATGCGGCTCCCAGCAGGTGGTCCGGTGCGTCCCCGTTCACCGTTTCCGGTCCGATTTCAGCCCGAATTTTGGGCTGAATTCAGACCTGAAAACGGAACAAAATACGCACAGGGCTTCTGTGAAGATTTGCACCGGAGCCGCAGTGGAGATATGTGAACCTGACTCCATAGAAAACCGGTCAAAATCTCCTGCTGGATGCGGAGAACCTGCATTCACTTCGCAATGGTGTGAACCCAGCCGTATAAAAAGCTTGCTGTGCTCAGCACTGGACGAGATCCTTCTTGTTGGGATGACATTAGATGAGCAAAAGATAAAAAGGGAAATATTTAGTTACTTGTAGAAGCCAGAAAGGCAGGTTGTTTGCTTTGGGTTACTTCACTTTATTAAATACAAGTCTGTTTGTGCACTGCTTCTGGCAGAGCTTGTGGATAGATTGGGGATCGGAAAAGGTCTATACCCTGCAACCTTTTCCTAAAGACCTTCATGAATGAATTGCGTACCTTTAGTAGATCTTTGTATAGCTCGGGATACAACATGGCCACCTCGGACTTGACATCTTTATCGAGAACCAGGGAGAAGACCGGAAACATGGTGTAGATAGTGGAATATCTGCAGGGACAGAAGTTCTGTTGGATCACATATTCTTGTACAGTTGTATTAAGCCTAGTGCACACAGGGGCCGAATGTCAGGCAGCATCAGCTGGTTCAATAGAAACTGGACAACATTCAGCCCCTGTGTGTACTGCAGACAGTACGAGAGGAGACAGCCGTTCTGCCAGCTTCTGGTCAAAGGGACATGACCGACAAAAGTCTGCCGATCGTCTCCCGATCAGCACTCTCAGCCAATAGCTGAGAGCGCTGACCGGAGTGTTCTGGCAGGGAGGCTGCCCCCCCCCCCCTACTCCCCGTTCGAACACAATAGCACAGCAGGGGAGATCACTCTAATAAAATCACAAAGTTAGTACAGCGGCTTCTCCTGGGCGGTCAGTTTTTTTTTTTTCATTACGGGTTGAGCGTGAAAAAAAAACCTAGTAGTGTGCATCAGGCTTTAAAGCAAAACTATAGGCAATTTTTTTTTTTTTGGATAGCGTAAGGGAGGGTTATAACCCCTGCCAGTTTTTTTTTTTTGCCCTCTATGTCCCATTTTTCAATGGTATTTATTTAAGTTTTCACAGTACAGGATAAAGACCTCGGCATCATTTTTAACAGTGTACAGTATTCATAGTCCATCAAACATGCAGTATAGGCGAGAACAATTTACCACTTGTTCCTTCAAGGCCATTTATCAAGGGTTCTGGTCTATGTCCCATTTTTAAGATTTCTCTTCACTAACCATCCCATAGACAAACAGGAAGTGAGAGGAAATCCCTGCAAATGAAAGGAATCCCCTGGGGACCCCCAGAACTAGTGTCCTGATTGGATGGATTTCCACCTCTATTACTTTTCTGGGGACAACCCAACATTTGGGATTTTCTTTAATTTCACTTTCAATGAAAATGGTAAAACAGGACAAAATCAAGAGAGGGTGAATCTCCTTATTGGGGGCGCAGACAGCAATTAAAAATGGACAGGGGTTCTAATCCATCTCCACGCTCTCCAAAACTAGAAGAAAAAAAAAAGGTTGCCTTTAGTTATACTTTAATTGATGACCTGATGACCTAGGAGCCTCCTGCACGTTCAGGTAAACTCATTTAGCAGCATGATGCTTCCACTAGTGGTGCTCACTGACCTAGACGGTCCTTCCTTGGCCTGTTTTGAACTGCTGTGTTCTGGTTACCATGGGTTTCTTCACACCCACACTACGCCTTCCCCTCCTATTTCACTTCACTCATACAGGTTACGCCATCCATACTTGGCAAGAGTTGGAGTACATTGTACACAAACCTGCTGTCTGTAGAATTTTGATTAAGCAAAAAGCAGAGCAGTTTTATTGGAAACAAATGGTATTTCAAGCGGTCCAGTTTCATAAGCCAGCAATGCACGATGCAATAATTACTTTCAAAACTATTTATCTCTATTTTATCAGTAATTATTATTATAATACAGGATTTAAAGTAGCGCCGACAGTTTGCGCAGCGTTTTACAACATGAGGGCAGACAGTACAATTACAATACAATTCAGGAGGATCCAGAGGGCCCCGCCCGTTAGAGCTTACAATACAGGAGGGAGGGTCAAGTGATTAGTAGAAGTAGATGTAAACCTGCACTGAATGAAATTTAGCATCATAAACAACTGGCATGTATTTTTTGTATTTTCCATTATTTGGAGTTCTTTGAGGGACACAGGAAGTCTTTCAACTTCAGGTTATGCTGCTGCCTACAGGTGGATTGGACAATGGCAGACAAAACTGTAGGCCAGCCCAGGATAACCCCTTCTACTATCAGCATCCCTCAGTTTTGTAGCAAAGCATTTCCAAGAACAGGATCATAAAACACATAACAGTAGGACTTGAGTCCCTAAATGGACTCCTAAAAAAGGAATTTTTTACATTGAATACTGCTAGTGTCAATTCAAAAATGGCTTGAGGAACCATGAAGTATTAGCTTAGCCAAGGGTCTTCCAACACTTCGGCATCTTTTTCTTTTTCTTTCTCTCTTTCTTCTCCTAGTCTTTTTGTCCTTTCTCTCTATCTACTTTTTACTCATGATCCACAGGTACAGCTTTGACCTAGACTGATCGCATATCTTAGGTGCAGCTGAGCTCTAAGAGATGCCCTGGGGATGACTAATTTTAATCTTCCACCTGGCTCACAGATCTGGTCTTCCCCAATCTAGCTTACCCGCTCGCCCATTCGAACACGAGCAACGGGTGAGCAGCCCTTTTCAGGGAGGAGTCACCCCTCGACTCCCAACACAGCTAGATCCCGTAAGGGGTGTTGGGATTGAGGAGTCCTCTCCTTCTTCAGGAACTGGCAAAGGCTAGGGACACGCACTGGGGACCCTAGGCACGAACCCGCGGCCACACTTTTGCAGTAAAAAAAATGGCAGGGAATGTTGAAATTAAAAAAAGCACCCAGCAACCTATGTGCTTGAGGTATGCTCGACCTGATCGACCCATTTACCAAATGAGCCTTCAGAAATAGGGCAAGCATAGAGTCAATGCCAGGACCTCTGAACCCCGGAAAATGCTCATCAGATACTATTTTTACTAGAATGAGGTTTTGAAAGCCCCGTACATGGAACTCAGTGCCCAAAAATTGCTTCTAGGCTAGCCCTGCAACATCCAGCCCAGTGGGGACTCCAGCACTCCATACAACAATGCTAATGCTGAGGATGACCATGTCGGATAGCTGAAATCAGAGAGACGAGCTCTAGCAGCAGTGTGGAGATGAGTCTTGATTGAATTAAAAAAAAGCTAAAGAAAATGGTGCTAACAAAAATAGGTTAGCCTTTTACACAGCGGAGCTGATAGAAAGATGTCTATCCTCCTAGACAAGCCATTCTCAACCAGGGTTCCGTGGAACTCTGGGGTTCCTCCAGAAGTTGCTAGGGGTTTTCTTGAGCTGTGGCTGATGTACCACCCATTTGATGCCTACAGAGTTCAAGGTTCAGCGCCACTTAGCAAAGCCAGCAGAATGACACCAAATATCTTTTTAGCTGTCTTTAAGGGTGGCATTATGAACACCACTTTTTTTTTTTTTACAAGAAAATGACCACCACTTTAAGGGGGACATTTTTCCTATTGACCACCAATATAAGGAGCATTGTTCCTATTGAGCCCTGCTGATTTGGTTTTAGTAAGGGTTCCTCGAGACATGAAAATTATTTTTGGGGTTCCTCTAGGGTTAAAGGGTTGAGAAAGCCTGTCCTATACACTAGCAAAAAAACTACGACATGCTGGTAGTTAGGAGGGATTTGCTGGACTGGTTCACATTTTTTTTTTTTACTGCAGCGCAATCATCAAAAAGTCCATAAATAAATATATAAAAAACAAAATGATATGAACAGAGTCCATTTAATGGGGAAACCGATAAACATCGGCCACTGTGAAGGTGCGTTTCCAAATAAAACATGCAGGTGTTCAAATCAGTGCAGCACCTCCACCGTCGACCTTATTGGGCGCTCACCTTATGGAGAGGACCCCTAAAATCGGTATGGTCAACATGCGCGTTCCCCCAATGAGACAATAAAGATCTTCTGATGGTAAGCAGCAGTCAAAAGTAATGGTTCCTCCTCGGTATATATAAAAACAAACAGAACTACATACAGTGCCTTGCGAAAGTATTCGGCCCCCTTGAACTTTTCAACCTTTTGCCACATTTCAGGCTTCAAACATAAAGATATAACATTTTTATTTTTTGTGAAGAATCACCAACAAGTGGGACACAATTGTGAAGTGGAACGAAATCTTTTGGATTTTTGAAACTTTTTTAACTAATAAAAAAATGAAAAGTGGGGCGTGCAAAATTATTCGGCCCCCTTGCGTTAATACTTTGTAGAGCCACCTTTTGCTGCGATTACAGCTGCAAGTCGCTTGGGGTATGTCTCTATCAGTTTTGCACATCGAGAGACTGAAATTCTTGCCCATTCTTCCTTGCAAAACAGCTCGAGCTCAGTGAGGTTGGATGGAGAGCGTTTGTGAACAGCAGTTTTCAGCTCTTTCCACAGATTCTCGATTGGATTCAGGTCTGGACTTTGACTTGGCCATTCTAACACCTGGATATGTTTATTTGTGAACCATTCCTTTGTAGATTTTGCTGTATGTTTGGGATCATTGTCTTGTTGGAAGATAAATCTCCGTCCCAGTTTCAGGTCTTTTGCAGACTCCAACAGGTTTTCATCCAGAATGGTCCTGTATTTGGCTGCATCCATCTTCCCCTCAATTTTAACCATCCTCCCTGTCCCTGCTGAAGAAAAGCAGGCCCAAACCATGATGCTGCCACCACCATGTTTCACGGTGGGGATGGTGTGTTGAGTGTGATGAGCTGTGTTGCTTTTACGCCAAACATATCGTTTTGCATTGTGGCCAAAAAGTTGGATTTTGCTTTCATGGGACCAGAGCACCTTCTTCCACGTTTGGTGTGTCTCCCAGGTGGCTTGTGGCAAACTTTAGACGAGACTTTTTATGGATATCTTTGAGAAATGGCTTTCTTCTTCCCACTCTTCCATAAAGGCCAGATTTGTGCAGTGTACGACTGATTGTTGTCCTATGGACAGACTCTCCCACCTCAGCTGTAGTTCTCTGCAGTTCATCCAGAGTGATCATGGGCCTCTTGGCTGCATCTCTGATCAGTCTTCTCCTTGTCTGAGCTGAAAGTTTAGAGGGACAGCCAGGTCTTGGTAGATTTGCAGTGGTCTGATACTCCTTCCATTTCAAAATGATCGCTTGCACAGTGCTCCTTGGGATGTTTAAAGCTTGGGAAATCTTTTTGTATCCAAATCCGGCTTTAAACTTCTCCACAACAGTCTTACGGACCTGCCTGGTGTGTTCCTTGGTCTTCATGATGCTCTCTGCGCTTTCAACAGAACCCTGAGACTATCACAGAGCAGGTGCATTTATACAGAGACTTGATTACACACAGGTGGATTCTATTTATCACCATCAGTCATTTAGGACAACATTGGATCATTCAGAGATCCTCACTGAACTTCTGGAGTGAGTTTGCTGCACTGAAAGTAAAGGGGCCGAATAATTTTGCACGCACCACTTTTCAGTTTTTTAATTGCTAAAAAAGTTTAAAATATCCAATAGATTTCATTCCACTTCACAATTGTGTCCCTCTTGTTGGTGATTCTTCACAAAAAATAAAAATTTTATATCTTTATGTTTGAAGCCTGAAATGTGGCAAAAGGTTGAAAAGTTCAAGGGGGCCGAATACTTTCGCAAGGCACTGTATAGTGCTCTCTGCTAAAGTCGATTTTTAATAAAGAAAAAAAAAAAAAAAAAAGAACGAAACTCACAAAATCGTCACTTGTAACAAATGCAAAACATGAGCGCTCCAAGATTACATCTCATTCTGCAAAGATGGCCGCGGGTGACGTCATGCGTGGCACCTCCCCAGTACCGCAGAGGAACTTTTGAATTTTTGACGGCTGCTTACCATCAGACGACCTTTATTGCCCCATACATTTTTTTTGTTTTTTTTGCAAGGGTCCAGTCCTGAAGGCAGCAACAATGTAACCCGAAGGTATAAATAGCACTTCCTGTGTGTCCCTCAATAGTCGAGAAGGAAATATTGGCTTTAGGCATTCCAGTAATGGCTGCATGGCATTTTTTTTTTAGGGTGGGATTTCTGATGGTGACAACAGTGGGTCATGACTTCACTGAAAGACCATGTGGACCATGTGACAATGTCGGAGCACACTTGAGAGACAAGGACAGTGTTGTCACCCTTTAACAGATTACCTGAACAAGGACCATGTGAAAAGGTGAAGAGTAAAGGGATGTATTTTCAAGGCAATACAGTCACCTTGGAAGGAAGATTAGATTCCAGAAAGAAGTGAACCCTGCTTATTAAATTGCCGAGAAATTGTCAGTAACCTATTAAATCTCCATTTTCACAGCAGAATGCCATGAGTTGGAAGTTTTGAGCATCGTGGTTTATTATTCAAAACATCCACATGCCTGAATTTTGTAATCAAACATAACATGGATCCAAATGAGGAAGAAACGTGTAGTGAACTCATGTTCATGAACAAGGGCCAGGCACAGGTTCATGACTCCGATCCTGCACAAACCGTGAATATAAAGATAAAATCTGTTTAATCTGACCAATCTTGTCTCCAAATATCACCCAAATTGTCCTCTACGCTCTTCTTAAGACCTCCTATTCTCAAGCTCCCTCGTCTCCTCCTCCCATGCTCACCTCCAGGATTTCTCCAGAGCCTCTCCCATCCTCTGGAACTCACTACCTCCACCGGTCCGGCTATCCCCTACTCTTGCTACCTTCAGGCGATCCCTGAAAAATAATCTCTTCAGGAAAGCCTATCACATCTCCAACTAATCTTCTACCACTTCCATCAGCTCATTCCCCACAGTTACAACCTTTTGCCCCACCTATTAGATCGTAAGCTCTTCTGAGCAAGGCCCTCTTATTTCTCTTGTATTTTATTGTATTATAACTGTATTGTCTCCTTTTTATATTATAAAGCGCTGCGTAAACTGTTGGCGCTATATAAATCATATATAATAATAATAATAATAATTAGGAGAAAATGCAGATATTAAGTCTTTTCTTGCCCTGTGTGACTCACATGTGTGGCTTTTCCTGAGAGAAATTTCACAGCACAATAGCGGCGTGAGCTGGGGAGGGTTAAGGCAAAGGCCAATTCTTTATCCTGATTACATCACGAAGGTCCCTAGGGTCTGCGGATTCAAAGGCTTGCGCTCTTTGAAATAAGTAGGCAGGGTGGATTGGCCTCGCCACGAACTGTGATACTGTACAAGGCCGGTCAGGAAGGGTGGAATAAAGAGATATGAAAATAGTAAGCAATTAATCCTTTTATGGCCTTCAAACTCCTTCCCAATTAAATGTTGGACATAAAAAAAAAAAAAAAATTCTTTTTTTTTTATGTATGTAAAGAAAAAATACTCTGCAGTAATTCATTCACTTCCCAGCCAGGTTAGTGCTGCCAAAAACAGGTTCAACCATTATCAAAGAGAATGAGAGTGTTTCTCATCACTCCAGACTCATGAAAAGCGTACAGTGAAAATTAAACTTTAAGATCTGGGTTTACATGAACTATTATTTTATAAATTAGCATGGTTTCATATTCAGCATCATCTTTGGCTTTGGGCTTGCTCACTAATGGTTCTATGTACACTATATGGCCAACGGTTTCTGAACACCCGACTGTGGCATCTAAATGAGCTTGTTGGACATCCCATTCCTTCCCAACCATGGGCATTAATATGGTACTGGCCTCTCTTTGTGGGTATAACAGCCTTCACTCTCCTTGTAAGGCTTTCCAAAAAAGTTCGAAGTTTGAATTCATCTAGGAATTTGTGCCCATTTGTGAGGTCAGGTTTTTGATTTTCGACGAGAGGATTTGGCTCACAATCAGTGTCCCAATTCATCCCAAAAGGTGTTCAGTACAAAGGCTTTGTACAGGACTCATGAATATCTCCATACTGAAAACAGTTGTATACCTTTTTTTTTTTTTAACTTTTACCTACAGGTAAGCCTTATTATAGGCTTACCTGTAGGTAAAAGTTAAAAAAAAAAAAAAAAAAAAAAAAAAAAAAAGGGAAAAAAAAATATCTCCTAAACCCGTACGGTTTAGGAGATATTCCCCTCGCAATCAGCCGCTGACTGCAGCGGCGCATGCGCACAGGGGATTCTCGGCTGAAAGCCTGGCAGCCGCCGGACTTAGCCGGAAAAAAAGTCTCCCGCAAGCATGCGCGACGACATCGCGGCTCCGGCCACTCACAGCACTGGAGCCGCGACAGCCAGAAGGCACGCTGAGGGGAAATGTCAGCTCCCTCGGTGTGGACCGGGGGAGATGCCGGCGCCTCGCTCTAAGGTAAGTATCTCATAATGAGCTAGTATGCGGTGCATACTAGCTCATTATGCCTTTTCCCTTACAGGTGTAGGGAAAAAAAAAAAAAAAGACAGCGGGTTTACTACCGCTTTAACTCATCAAGCCAAGCCATGTTTTTATGGAGCTGGCCTTGTGTGCTTGGGCAAAGTGATGCTGAAATAGAAAAGGGTAATTCCCCAAGCTGTGACCACAGGGTTGGAAATGCACAATTACCCAAAATGTTGTATACTGTAAAAAGGGAATAAAAATATTACTGCGCTAACTCTAAAACAAAGTGAAAAAGCTGCTACATAAACAATGTGACAAGAATGCTGAGAAGTAAATGGTATAAAGGCGCTAAAGAATAAACCTATATCCGTATGTAAGTGAATGATACAGAAATCAATCACGCAAAAATAATGAAAATGTGGAAAAGTCCAAAGCCTGTAAAGGTCCTAAAAAGGACCAATGTGAGTCCACCACCAAATAGTGGTTAATCAAGGATGGAATACATTGGCACTGTCCGGCAGTGAGGGCATCAAAAGGTGGTGCATCTTCAACCATATACAGAGGAAGTATATCTACTCTTACCGGAACAGGTGGACTCGAATGTCAGCCCAACCTTCTGTGCCCAAGTTCCAGCCCTGGAGTTCTCAACATCCAAGGTCCGGTTTAGTGGCTGTCTACATCACCCCTTGGAGTCGTGTTTGGATGTCCTTGGTTCCTTGGAGTTTAGTTGATCTGCAGATCCCCGGAATCCTTGCCTTTATGACTCGTTGTCTCTGACATTTGAGTCCACCTGTTTCGGTAATGCCGCGTACACACGAGCGGACTTTACGGCGGACTTTGCCCGGCGGATTTTTCGACGTACTTTACGACGGACTTTGTGAATGAACGGACTTGCCTACACACAATCCACCAAAGTCCGTCGAATTCGTACGTGATGACGTACGACCGGACTAAAACAAGGAAGTTCATAGCCAGTAGCCAATAGCTGCCCTAGCGTGGCTTTATGTCCGTCGAACTAGCATACAGACGGCGGACTTTTCGACCGGACTCGATTTCAACGGATAAATTTTAAACAAGTTTCAAATCTAAGTCCGTCCAACTTTTATGAAAACAAAGTCCGCTGGAGCCCACACACATCGAATTGTCTGATGAAATCCAGTCCGCCGGGCAAAGTCCGCCGTAAAGTCCGCTCGTGTGTACGCGGCATAAGAGTAGATATACTTCCTCTGTATATGGTTGAAGATGCACCACCTTTGATGCCCTCACTGCCGGACAGTGCCAGTGTATTCCATCTTTGATTAGCCACTATTTGGTGGTGGACTCATATTGGTCCTTTTTAGGACCTTCACAGGCATTGGACTTTTCCACATTTCCATTATTTTTGCATGATTGATTTCTGTATTATTCACTTACATACGGATATAGGTTTATTCTTTAGCACTATATTTTATACCATTTACTCCATACTGTACCCTTGACAGGAAAAACTTGAACTCAATCATTTGGAGGGATGTCCACATACTACTGGCCATATAGTTTATTAACGTGTTCTTACTACGAAATCGTTTATTTTTCTTATCCACATCCATTACCTGCAGACCTACCCTAGTCTGAATCTGATGAGGAAAAACTAAAAGCAGAACTTCACCCTAAAAAGGGAAATTCTGCGGTATGTCTAGTTTTAGTAGGTACCTGCTCCCACCTCCGGGTGGATCGCCTAGGGCAGGGGTGTCAAACTGGCGGCCCCTCCAGCTGTTGCAGAACTGCGAATCCCATCATGCCTCTGTCTGTGGGAGTCATGCTTGTAACAGTCAGCCTTGCAATGCCTCATGGGACTTTTAGTTCCACAACAGCTGGAGGGCCACCAGTTTGACACCTGTGGCCTAGGTGATTCCACCAGAAGTTCAGTCCCCCTCTTCCCTGCCCGCAGCTCTCTGGGGGGCACGTCACAGGTCCCAGCAGGCTGCTGGACTATTTACACAGCAAGGTCACAATGCCAGCTTGGTCCGGTCACGCTGTCATCTAATCGACAGTGATGTTTTAATTCCCATAGGCTGGCTACACCCACTCCTCTCCGATTGGATGCCGATCTCGCTTCGAAATTTCTGCCCTTTCCTTCAATTGGGTCAGCTTAAAAAAAAAAAAAAAGAGGCCTCGGAAACATGTCGCAGCCCATCCATCCTATCCGTCGGTGTCTTTGTATAGTGGTGTTAGCGAGGGCTGAGACGCCGCCGAACCTCCATCTTGCAGCGGGTCCCTGCCTGTGCCCTGTAGCCCCCCACGGTCCATCCAGACTGCTGATGGCTGTTTCTGCATGCCGCTTCCACTACTTGAGCAGTTTAAAGGATACATCCACGTAAGTGTGCCATTGAATAAACGTTTTGTGTTTTCACTCCACACTAACCTGGCACCCTGCTGTCTTCCTTCACGTGTGCAAGCCATGCTTCACTGTGTGAATATGTAAAGTGGAAATCCAGCTGTAAAAGCTGCAAGGAGTCACAGCATACTTCCCACATTAAACATGCAGGCACCGGGGACACCAAAACTGGCAAAGTACTGGCCCAGGTGAGGATGGCCCTGAATCCCCGGGACAGGTAAATGTCCTTTTATTAAAAAGTCATTGGCTACAGTATTTGTAGCTGCTGAATTTTTAAATCAGTTTGGCGAGATAGACCTCTCAATCACATGATCACGGTAATTGGCTGTCACATGATTGGGAGCCCAAACACCTGCTCCCAATCATAAACAGAGACCGGGAGCTGTCTGTGACATTATAGAAATCTCAGCCCCATGGACCAATGTGTGGGACATATAGGAGTGTTTACGATCACTCACCTTTCCATTGCCCATGTGTGTTATGTGGTTGACAAGAGGTTAACAAGAACAGGTTGATAAATAAGATTTTTAAACGATTGCTTGTGTTTATTTGTGACTGGTGCGGTTTAATCCGCAAGCAGCCGGATCATGAATTTTTGGATGCTGTGTGATGCACATTACAGATTGCACAGATGTTCAGTGGATTAAAGCAAAAACCATGTTTATTGTCTGATGCAATTTCTGCATTTTCATCATCATTATTTATCTTGTCGTAGCCTGACTGAAAAAGTCAGAGTCGTGGTTTTTAAACACGGATGTACCAACCCTAGACTTATTCTAAACAAAAAAAAAACAAAAACTCAAATTTTAAAGTTTTTTCATTTTTTTTAGCAGCATATATCATCTATTCCTCCACGAGGTTGATACTTTAATAGTGAGAGAATATAAAGGCCTTTAATAGTGAGAGAATATAAAGGCCTTGAATAGTGAGAGAATATAAAGGCCTTAGGTGTGGTAAAAACAGGATATATGCTTGTAGATTTTCCTTCATGATTAATCACTTGCCCATCTGGCTTTTTCTGGCACTTTTTGTTCAAGTTTAAATCCGTATTTTTTACTAGAAAATAAATTATAAATCCCAAACATTTATATATATATATAAAGAAGAAGAGGACAGAAGAAGAGGACAGAAGAAGAGGACAGAAGAAGAGGACAGAAGAAGAGGACAGAAGAAGAGGACAGAAGAAGAGGACAGAAGAAGAGGACAGAAGAAGAGGACAGAAGAAGAAGACAGAAGAAGAGGACAGAAGAAGAGGACAGAAGAAGAGGACAGAAGAAGAGGACAGAAGAAGAGGACAGAAGAAGGAAGAAGAGGACAGAAGAAGAGGACAGAAGAAGGAAGAAGAGGACAGAAGAAGAGGACAGAAGAAGAGGACAGAAGAAGAGGACAGAAGAAGAGGACAGAAGAAGAAGACAGAAGAAGACAGAAGAAGAAGACAGAAGAAGAGGACAGAAGAAGAGGACAGAAGAAGAGGACAGAAGAAGAGGACAGAAGAAGAGGACAGAAGAAGGAAGAAGAGGACAGAAGAAGAGGACAGAAGAAGGAAGAAGAGGACAGAAGAAGAGGACAGAAGAAGAGGACAGAAGAAGGAAGAAGAGGACAGAAGAAGAGGACAGAAGAAGGAAGAAGAGGACAGAAGAAGAGGACAGAAGAAGAGGACAGAAGAAGAGGACAGAAGAAGAGGACAGAAGAAGAGGACAGAAGAAGGAAGAAGAGGACAGAAGAAGAGGACAGAAGAAGGAAGAAGAGGACAGAAGAAGAGGACAGAAGAAGGAAGAAGAGGACAGAAGAAGAGGACAGAAGAAGGAAGAAGAGGACAGAAGAAGAAGAAAGAAGAAGAAAGAAGAAAGAAGAAGAAAGAAGAAGAAAGAAGAAAGAAGAAGAAAGAAGAAGAAAGAAGAAGAAGAAGCTTTGATGGATTAAATAGCTATTTCATGAAAATAAAAAAAGACACCTTAGCAATATCTATGATTTTGAACTGACTGTGTTGAAGAGAAATCATGAGATAAAATACTACTGCTAACACTACTACTCTCAGCAGCACCAGAGACCCAGCCAAAATTTATCTTAAAGTGGTTGTAAACCCGTATATAGACCCAGTGAAATGATTGGCCTCAGGTGATACACAGAGATGAAGCAAATCATCCTACATAAGTTGTACCTGTTCATCTGCCGTCTTCTCTCCTCTACATCCATTCAAAGTGCTGAACCTTTAAGCCTGTCTGAGAGATCAGAAAAAAAGCGGGCAGTGAGCTGAAGCTACACTCTGCAGAGCTCAATAAAGAGAGCTCTGAGAGCCGATTGGTGAGAAGGGACACCCCCCACCTTCCTTCACACAGCACCCAGGAAAAGAGCTGAGACTGTCAATCACAGGTTGTGTGCTGGAGCTTCCTCCCCTGTCACTATTTTTTTCTTTTGGCGTCAGGCAAACTTGTCAGAAATGACTCACACTGACAGCAGAGGAAAGAGGCAGCAGAAAGAAATGATACTTTTTGCTCTGGATTGAGACAAGTACACACTATAGAGGGAGATGCTTTGTTCAGATTTCATATCTGAGGTTTACAACCACTTTAACTTTAATTTCTCCAGTCAGTAAAGAGGAAATTAGTGACATTGCTATACAGGACAGGGTTTCCACACCTAGCAATGATCTTACAGCTCACCTGGAAACTGCCAAGCTCATATAATCATGTACTTACCCGATAATGAGGAATCCTTGATAGAGGGGAACGGAGGCAAAGTAAAACACGGAGGAGAATACGGCCTGAAATGAGAACAGTTACATAATCAGCATTGTGAACATACTGATCTGACATACTCTCTGGTGTTTTACAGCACTTAACCAGTCGCATATGTCTTTGTACCAAAGGAGCTTACACTCTAATATCCCCGAGTACAGTCACACACTATTATTATTATACATTTGCATGGCTCTTACATATACCGCAGTGTTGTATGGAGAACACAAGTGTCTGTAAGGCAGCAGGAGTTTTCACTCTAATGTCCCCAGCACAGTTACATACACAATATTGATCATTATTATTGCTGTTACTATTGACTACTATTAGGCATCCACAGTTATACTGTCAATTTATATACTGTAGCATTGATATATTTGAGGTATTATGGGTAGAACCTGCAGAAAAACCTCTCTAAGAGGGCCCTAAAGTGGAACTCTGGCACCCGCTGAGTGATCGTTGCTAAACTACACAGAACGGGGATCTGCCTATGTAAACAAGGCAGATCCCCGTCCTGACAGGGGAAAAAGGGATGTTCCTGCAAAGCAGGGACTAGAATCCATCTCTTCCCCTAGTAAAAAGCAGCTCACATAGTAAAACACAAACACTGGCTAGGAACACATTTAATCCCTTTGATTGCCCTAGACTAGGGATATACAATTAGCGGACCTCCAGCTGTTGCAGAACTACAAGTCCCACGGGGCATAGCAAGACTCCGACAGCCACAAGCACGACACCCAGAGGCATGATGGGACTTGTAGTTTTGCAACAGCTGGAGGTCCACTAATTGCATATCCCTGCCCTAGATGTTTAACCCCCTTCCGAGCCAGTGTCATTAGTAGTGACAGTGCATATTTTTAGCACTGATCGCTGTATTAGTGTCACTGGTTCCTGCAAAAGTGTCAGTTAGTGTCAGCTTGTCCAAATGTTGTATATTAAGGAATACACAGCATTAATAATTTGTGTCACTGCCTAGAGTTCAGATTTATATCTGCCTCCCATATCTTACACTAGATCTATACAGTATACACTGGGGGTTGATTTACTAAAACTGGAGAGAGCAAAATCTGGTGCAGCTGTGCATAGAAACCAATCAGCTTTCAGATTTTTTTTTTTTTGTCAAAGCTTAATTGAACAAGATGTTGCAATACACTGATTGGCTACCGTGTAGAGCTGCACCAGATTTTGCGCTCTCCAGTTTTGGTAAATCAACCCCCCCCCCCCACTGTATTGTTACTATCTGTACAGATTGGGCTTGTAGAGTTTTCCTAAGGTCAATGTTAGCGGAAAGCAGAACAATGATGAGTGAATGCTACATAATCTCATGAGAGGAAGTATAGGGTGAAAGTATAAAGTGTATTGTGCCGTGGCGGCTGTAGAGTGATGAACTTGTGTTCTCTACTGATTCATTTCACTGATAGAACACTTGCATTCATTCTGCCCGAGGCCAGCACAGGAACTTATGTTAAATCAATGTATTGTCCTATTTTTATAACAAGGCCACACATACGCTATATTACCAAAAGTATTGGGACACCTGCCTTTACACGCACATGAACTTTAATGGCATCCCGGTCTTATGCCCCGTACACACGGTTGAATTCTTAGACGGGAGGTGTTCGATATGAGCTTGGTTGTCAGAAAGTCCGACCGTGTGTATGCTCCATCGAACATTTGCGGTCGGAATTTCCGCACACAAATGTTTGCTAGCAGGTTCTCAAAATTTTCCAACATCAAAACTTGTTGTCGGAAAGTCCGATCACGTGTACACAAGTCCGTCGCACAGAAGTTCCACGCATGCTCGGAATTAAGCAGAAGGAGCCGCACTGGTTATTGAACTTCCTTTTTCTTGGCTCGTCATACATGTTTGTACATCACCGTGTTCTCACGCTCGGAATTTTGGGCAAACATTTGTGTGACCGGGTGTACGCAAGACAAGTTTGAACCAACATCCTTAGGAAAAAAAAATCCACGGTTTTGTTGTCGGAATATCCGTCCGTGTGTACGGGGCATAAGTACACACTTATGCCCCGTATTCGAGCTCCGAGTGAGTTTGGGGTGGAGGAACTTGACTGGCCTGCACAGTCTGACCTCAACCCAATAGAACACCTTCGGGATGAATTCGAGTGGAGACTGTGAGCCAGGCCTTCTCGTCCAACATTAGTGCCTGACCTCACAAATGCTCTTCTGGAAGAATGGTCAAACATTCCCATAGACACTCCTAAACCTTGTGGACAGCCTTCCTAGAAGAGTTGAAGCTGTTATAGCTGTAAAGGGTGGGCCAACTCAACATTGAACCCTACGGACTTATGCCCCGTACACACGGTCGGATATTCCGACAACAAGTTTTGTTGTCGTAAAATTTGAGAACCCGCCAGCAAACATTTGTGTGCGGAAATTTCCGACAGAACCCTACGGACTAAGACTGGGATGCCATTAAAGTTTGTGTGCATGTAAAGGCAGGCGTCCCAATACTTTTGGTAATATAATGTAGATTTCTGGAGGGAGGGCATGCATTACATGTTCAAATCCAGGCACAGCAAATATGTGGGGCTGCTGCAGACAAAAATGTTGGATTTGGCCAAATTTTTCTGCCCTTGTGAATGGACAAAGGTGAGGGCAGTAGATGGCCAGTGCTGGAACAGTTTATCTTCGGGGTTACAGTCCTGATCAGGTCAGATTTTTAAATCCAACCAATTGCCTGTTCTTGCAGACAGGGATGTCCGGGGCCTTCTATACCCATGGGTTTGCTGCTTGATCCGTCTAAAGAAAATAAATAAACAGCCTACCATGGAGTGGATCTACAGCCTACCATGGATTGGACCTACAGCCTCTTGGACCTCTTGTAACTCCTATTTTTTAAACTATTAATAAAAACGTTTTTTTTTGGTTTGCTTTGTTCCTTAATAGTTTTACATCTTTAACATATATTTACATGTTTCACATTGAAAAAAGGACAAAATAAAAAATAGAAAAAAAAATATTTCATTTGTAAATACAGTAGTACCTTGGAATATGAGCATAACCCGTTCCAGAAAAATGCTTGTAATCCAAAGCACTTGTATATCAAAGCGAGTTTCCCCATAGGAATCAATAGAAACTCAGATAATTCGTTCCACAGTGACTGCTGGTGTATGCAGTACTGTATGTGGCCAGAGGTGCGGGGGCACTGGTGTATGCAGTACTGCATGTGGCCAGAGGTGCGGGGGCGCTGGTGTATGCAGTACTGCATGTGGCCAGAGGTGCGGAGGCGCTGGCGTGTGCAGTACTGCATGTGGCCAGAGGTGCGGGGGCGCATGCAGTACTGCATGTGGCCAGAGGTGAAGGGGGCGCTGGCGTATGCAGAACTGCATGTGGCCAGAGGTGCGGGGGCGCTGGCGTATGCAGTACTGCATGTGGCCAGAGGTGCGGGGGCGCTGGCGTATGCAGTACTGCATGTGGCCAGAGGTGCGGGGGCGCTGGCGTATGCAGTACTGCATGTGGCCAGAGGTGCGGGGGCGCTGGCGTATGCAGTACTGCATGTGGCCAGAGGTGCGGGGGCGCTGGCGTATGCAGTACCGCATGTGGCCAGAGGTGCGGGGGCACTGGTGTATGCAGTGCCGCATGTGGCCAGAGGTGCGGGGGCACTGGTGTATGCAGTGCCGCATGTGGCCAGAGGTGCGGGGGCACTGGTGTATGCAGTGCCGCATGTGGCCAGAGGTGCGGGGGCACTGGTGTATGCAGTGCCGCATGTGGCCAGAGGTGCGGGGGCACTGGTGTATGCAGTGCCGTATGTGGCCAGAGGTGCGGGGGCACTGGTGTATGCAGTACCGCATGTGGCCAGAGGTGCGGGGGCACTGGTGTATGCAGTACCGCATGTGGCCAGAGGTGCGGGGGTGCCGGAGACACTCGGAGAAGCTCAGAGACCACTCAGACGCTCGGAGACTGAGTGTTTCCGAATGTCTTTGTTTCAGCAGCTTAACAATGTTGCTGATAAAACATTGCCCAGCTGCTTTTTTTTTTCTTTCAACAGGGGAACCCCACTGACAGCTGAATGTTTCACCGGTTGTTAAGGACGCGGCGGCCCCACATAATTGCCGGCTTTTTAAAAAAAAATTTATTTACATTTCAGCTGTCAGTGGGGGAATCCCACTGGCAGATGAAAGGTCCGAGCCTGACGGTATCAGTTTTAGGTATCTAAGCATTTAAACAGATAATTTGTTCCAGTGTCACTGCTAATGTATGCAGTACCGCTTGTGACCAGAGGTGGGGGGGGGGGCGGAGACACTCGGAGAAGCTCCGTGACCATTCGGAGACGCTCGGAGAAACTCGTAGACGGAGTGTTTCCGAGTGTCACTGGCACCCCCGCCCCTCTGGCCAAGTGCGGTACTGCACACCCCAGAGGCTTGAATCCTGCTCGACAACGCTCGCAAACCGAGTCGGATTTTTTTTTTTTTTTTAAAACAGCTCGTATTGCGAAACGCTCGTAAACCGCGTTACTCGCAATCCGAGGTTTTACTGTAACTTTTCAATGCTTTGTACCATTGCCGACAGCTGAAGTGACAGTTGTGGTAGGTATCGGTAATTGGCATCAGCAGGTACTAAAATATATCGGTACTTGTTGTATAAAAAATAACTGGTATCGGTGCATCCCTAATAGACACTTATGAGATCAATCAGATATCAGTCCAATGACAGGTTCACTTTGGGCCACTTTATAACTTGCAGACTCCGTTTTGTAACAGTGAATGACTTTTTTTGTATTTAGAGATCGATCAGCGAAGGATCAGTGCCGCCTAAACAAGTATGAATGGCTTATTATCAGAGGACCTCCAAGGTCAGAGCGTTCTCCTTCAGTTACGTAAAGCCGAGCTGTTCCCGGTGCGCTCACATCTAGATCAGCGACTGTTTGTTTATTCTGCAGAACATTGTTTGAAAGAAGAATTTCCTTCTATTAAACGGTATTAGTCATCGCATACCGCCCCCCTGTCACCACCTCGATTGTACCGTTTCCTTCTGTTTACAAAACGAACTATTTGTGGGCGCTGGTCTCCAGCTCTAGATGACCACACTGTGCCAAAATACCAATTTTTTTTTAAAAAAAGCCACCATTATGACCTAAGTATTAAAAAAGGTAAATGTGCAGGGTGGGAGCATCGTCAGCATTTCTCAATGTCGGTATATTATTATTATTTTCTGCAGAGCAATGTGTAAAGCAGTGTTGGGTACTAAGTATTTACAAGAAACAGAATGTTATGACTTCCCAATTTGTGGACAGCTAGTGAGATGGATGAGATTTACCTTAGAGCTTTAATGCATAGTGGATAGCTATTAATGTGTCTCTAAAACCAAAGCGATTTTTAATGTTGGTTAGAGTAGGGAAGGAATGGCAACCCTGTCAGGTTCTTATTGCTGGTTAATCCTCTCTAATTGTCCTGGTAATTACTGTGCAGAACTCTTTAAGTGTTACTAGACCCAGGAGCCTGCATTCACTATATCTGGTCTCCCACAGAACATGGAAATGCAATAGTTTTAGGAAATATAAACTGCTAAATATCTTTTCTCATCAGCCATATATAGCAGTCTTGTGACTTCTATCAGTGTCTGGTTAAAGCTTGTAGGAGGAGTTTTCGTTCTCCTCTGACTGTCCTATGAGGCCGCAGGAGCCCTGACCCTCTGTCTGGACAAAGCTGATTGGCCCTGTGCTGATTACCGAGTAGAATTATAGGGGTCTGATAATGTTGAGTATAGATGTATAGATAGATAGATAGATAGATAGATAGATAGATAGATAGATAGATAGATAGATAGATAGATAGATAGATAGATAGACTGTCGCTTTAAGAATTTATATTATGCTTGATTTGTTTTATTTTTTCTTCTTAGATGGCTTGTTTCAATTCCTAGGAAATCAAAACTGTTGGATATGTGATGACACAAACTACTGATAAGAACCCAGAAAGCTGCTCAAAATAGGCCTTCGTACCAAAACCAGCCTGAACTGACCAGATACTGCTGAATTCTATTTTTTTGCCAGTCACATGCTGTAACCAAACATTTAACTGTTCCCTTCCTTGCTACTAAGAAGATATGAATGCCGATTGGACTAAACTATACGATCACACCTATAAAAACACGCCTAGTGCTTATGCATAGTCATAAAGTATATATTGTTAAACTTGATGTTTTTAAGTCAGAGACACTTCCTTCTTCGTTCGGCCTGGTAGTGCTGAATATCGGTGTTTGTTGTGTCTCTCCACTGCAGTGAATAAAAAAACACCTACTTATCTTAAGATCTGGACTCACTATCTCATCATCTAAATGTCTTGTTTAGAGACTCCCTAACCTGATTTAAAGCGGCGGTTCACACAAAAATTGAACCTCCGCTTTTCGGAACCCTCCCCCCCTCCGGTGTCACATTTGGCACCTTTCAGGGGGGAGGGGGGTGCAGATACCTGTCTAAGACAGGTATTTGCACCCACTTCCGGCATAGACTCCCATGGGAGTCTATGCCTCTTCCCGTCCCCACCGCGCTGTCTGCAGAGATAGCGGGGACCAGTTAGAAAGCGCAGCGCGACTCGCACATGCGCAGTAGGGAACCGGGAAGTGAAGCCGCAGCGCTTCACTTCCTGATTCCCTTACAGAGAATGGTGGCGGCAGCACCCAAGGACCGAGGGACGATTCGGTCTCGGGTGCCGACATCGCTGGACCCTGGGACAGGAGAGTGTCCTTATTTTAAAAGTCAGCAGCTGCAGTATTTGTAGCTGCTGACTTTTAAATTTAGTTTTTTTTCGCGGGTTTCCCTCTTTAACATCACATACACCCTCCAAAAAACAAAAAAAAACCTCTCTAGGTTACACACAGGTGTCAAACTGGCGGCCCTCCAGCTGTTGCGGAACTACAGGTCCCAGGATGCATTGCAAGGCTGACAGTTACAAGCATGATTCCCGCAGGCGGAGGCATAATGGAACTTGTAGTTCTGCAACAACTGGGGAAAGGGGGCACCATTTCGACACCCCTGCCCTGGGGATAGTAACAATACACACCAAACTGAGTATGTGCAGAGTGACTCCAAAGGCTCTGTCTTATCAGGAAATGGATTGGGGAAAGTGGAACAAAGGAAGGACCAGAGAAGACAGGGTCAAACAGCCCTTTTACACAATGCAGGGGATTAACCCCTTAGGTTCCAAAGTGAGTATAACAAGCATGATTTACTGCATATACAGGCTGATTTTACTGTTGTGGGTTTAGTAACACTTCAAAGTGATACTAAAGCTAAACTTTTTTTTACCTTAATGCATTTTTTGCATTAAGGCAAACAAAGTTTTATCGCTCTCTATCCTTCCCCTTCCCTGTGTGAACAGGAAGAGAGGGTAGAATAGATCCAGCGCTGTGCACAGCTGCATCTCGTCTTCCCTCTCCCTCTTCACACAGGAACTCGATCAGCAGCAGGAGCCATTGGCTCCTGCTGCTGTTAATCTAATGCAGTAAGGAGGATGTGCTGTGTGCCTCCATAGCAAATGGCTTGCTACACTGTGTGCCTCCATAGCAAATGGCTTGCTACACTGTGTGCCTCCATAGCAAATGGTTTGCTACGGGGACACACAAAGAAGAGGAGGAGCCAAGATCGCCACTGGGGGACCTGAGAAGAGGAGGATTGGGGCTGCTCTGTGCAAAACCATTACACAGAGCAGGTAAGTATGACATGCTTGTTATTTTAATATAAAAAAATCTTGAGTTTAATAACACTTTAAGATATTGCTGGAACAAAAATAGAGGGGGCATCTTTGAACAAGAACACCTGCTGCAGTGACAAGTGCACCCTAGGCGGCCGCCTAGTTTGCCTAGTGGTAGCACCGGTCCTGCTGCTAGTATTAGTACATAGATAGGAAGATACAGTGCCTTGAAAAAGTTTGCATATCCCTTGAATTTTTCCACATTTTGTCATGTTACAACCAAAAACGTAAATGTATTTTATTGGGATTTTATGTGATAGACCAACACAAAGTGGCACATAATTGTGAAGTGGAAGGAAAATGATAAATGGTTTTCACAATTTTTTACAAATAAATATGTGAAAAGTGTGGGGTACATTTGTATGGCGCCCCCCGGAGTCAATACTTTGTAGAACCGCCTTTCTCTGCAATTACAGCTGCCAAGTCTTTTTGGGGATGTCTCTACCAGCTTTGCACATCTAGAGGGATATTTTTGCCCATTCTTCTTCTTTGCAAAATAGCTCAAGATCTGTCAGATTGGATGGAGAGTGTCTGTGAACAGCAATTTCCAAGTCTTGCCACAGATTCTCAATTGGATTTAGGTCTGGAATTTCAAGGGGTATGAATACTTTTTCAAGGCACTGTAAGGAGGATCTTTTTCCTGGAGAGATAACTTACTTGCCTACTTGTCTAAAGGACAGAATGTAAAGGGAAATCTTCTCAATGGGACATAGAAGGAATTGGGGTTTTAACCCTTCTATACTCTATCAAGAACTAAAAAAAAATAAGTTTTGGTTTTAGATACAGTATACTTTGAAGAACACTTTTTGGTTGTGGGCGGGTTGTGCTAACTGTAATGGTATTAGTTACATTTGTGTTCCTCCGGTCAATAAAAGGTTATGCCAAAGCATGGGCCTTCTTGCCATGCTATTGCAAACTGCTAGGCCATTTCCTCATACTAAATGCTGGGCCCATCTAATCCTTTAGGGGACATGTGGAGCCTATAGGAGTGGGAAAAGCTGGCCAAGTGACATCTGGGAAGCCTACAGAGTGGAATACAACACCAGCCATGTGACACCTGAGGAACCAATAAAATGGGAGGCAACACTGGACTAGTGATTCCTGTGGAGTCTATAATGTGATAGACAGCACTGGCCACCTCTAGAACCTATAGATCAGTAGACAACACAGGAAAAGAGACACCTGTGGAGCTTAAAAAAGGACAATACAAACAAGTTGACACCTATGAAGCATATAGTGTGGGAGACAGCACTGACCATGTAACACCTGTGGATAATTTATATTTATATATATATATATATATATATATATATATATATATATATATATATATATATATATATATATATATATATATATATATATATATATATATATATACACACACACACACACACACACAGTACTGTGCAAATGTTTTATGCAGGTGTGAAAAATTGCTGTAAATGAAGAATGCTTTCAGAAATAGAAGTGTTAATAGTTAATTTTATCAATTAACAAAATGAAAAGTAAATGAACAGAAGAGAAATCCAAAACAAATTATTTGGTGTGACCACCCTTTGCCTTCTTCTAGGTAGACTTGCACACGGTTTTTAAAGGAAATCGGCAGGTAGGTTGTTCCAGACATGTTGGAGAACTAAGCACCGATCTCCTGCGGATGAAGGCTGCCTCAACTCTCCGTCTTTTCATGTAATCCCAGACAGACTCCATGATGTTGAGATCAGAGCTCTGTAGGGGTCAAACCATCACTTCCGTGTTGTTCTTTACACTGAAGATAGTTCTGACATTGGCTGTATGATTGGTGTGGCTGTCCTGCTGCTGAATAAATTTGGGGTCAATCACACACCTCCCTGATGGTATGGCATGAAAAATATTTGCCTGTATTTCTCGGCATTGAGGACATCATTGTTCCTCCAACTCCATTTGCAGAAATGCAGCCCCAATGCCTACAGACACTCATTGTACTGCTCTCTGGCTCTTCGTAAACAAAATGCCTCCTGCTACAGCCAAATATTTGAAATTTTGACTCATCGGTCCAGAGCACCTGCTGTCATTTTTCTGCAACCCAGTTTCTAGGTTTTCCTGTATAGTTGGGTCGCTTAGCCTTGCTTCCATGTCAGAGGTTTGGCTTTTTGGCCGCAATTCTTCCATGATGACCACTTCTGGCCAGACTTCTCTGGACAGTAGATGGGTGTACCTGGGTCCAACTGGTTTGCACCAGTTCTGTGCGGATGGCACTGCTGGGCATCTTCCGATGTTGACGGGAACTAAGCATGATATATGTCTTTCATCTGCTGCATTAAGTTTTGTTGGTTGACGGCTGCATCCATCGTCCTCAACGTTGCCCAATCAATGGTGTCCTCAATGTGGAGAATTACAAAAACAGATACTTATCCATCATGCCATACCATCAAGGAGGCATGTGATTGGCCTGAAATTTATTCTGCAGCCAGACAACGACACCAAACATACGGCCAATGTCATGAAGAACTATCTTCAGCATAAAGAAGAACAAGGAGTCCTGGAAGTGATGGTTTGGCCCCCACAGAACCCTGATCTCACCATCATGGAGTCTGTCTGGGATTACATGAAGAGGCAGAAGGATTTGAGGCAGCCGACAACCACAGAACATCAGGGGGTTAGTTCTCCAAGATATTTGGAACAACCTACCTGCCGAGTTCCTTCAAAAAATTGCGTGCAAGTATGCCTAGAAGAATTGATGCTGTTTGAAGCCCAGAGGGTGATATTGATTTGATTTAGATTTTTCTTCTGTTCGCTTGTAAATAATGATAAAATGGCTAAAAATAAACAAATTATATATATATTAATTTATATGCATGAATGGTAGAACAGCAAGAGGCTTTCTAATCCTCACCTGCATTGTGCTGATACAGAGACTCCGGTGGATGACAAATTGGCTGAGGCCTGCTGATCTCTTGTAACTGTTCCTTCCATGTACCATAAGTAGGCGGCCCAGGTGTTTAAACTGCGTGACGGAGAAGTCTGCAGCCAGAGACGCTTGCTTCCCTTCCTGCAACACAAACCACATGGACTCAGGCAGGGCCAGAAGAATCTGTACATGTGCCACCAACAAATCCCTTGTTAACATGTTAGCAAATCTGAAGTCCTGGGTTATGCCCAGGTAAGTTAAATCCTAACTATCAACTAGGCTTCTCCAAAGTCAGTTTTAGGAAGTCAGATTCCCTATAATTTTTATACTTTTGCTTACACAATACCCCAGAAAAATCTCATAGATAAGCACATAAGCATTAGCGTATGTTTGTAATTTATTTATTTATATCAGCTCCATTTTAGCCTTTTTTAAAGGGAAAAAGCAACTTGCTGCCAGTGTTGAATGAAATGCACAAACAAGCCAGCTGAACTCCAATGACATCGGCCTTCACAAAGCTTTATTTCTCCAGGAAAAGATCACAAAAAAAAAAAAAAAAAAAAAAAAAAAAAGTTTGCCAAGACCAAGCCTCACTCTGACATGTTTTACCTACGGTTGACTGAATTCCAGTTGGCAGCTTTTGAGGCTATGGGTTGGTAGACACTTTGCTCCTGAAAAATAATGGGCAATGTCAGGCAGACCCAAGACCTGCCCACTTGTATACATCACTAGCTGGCGGCTGTAAATTTTAGGAATAGTCCACCAAGTACAGCGCTAATGATGGGAGGAGACAGAAGTTCTTAGAAGTAGTGGCTGAAATATAGACTAACAGCCCAAACCACATTCAGTTATTTGAGGGAAATTTCCTTTTAGAGAACTGGAGTCAGACAGAGAGAAGGAAGAACAATGTCTTGGTTGAGGTTAAAGGCAAAAACTACCTTAGGCAAGATGGCTCTCCTAGACCTCAATAACACCTTGTCCCTGTGCAAAAACAGAAAGGGTTCGAGGCAGGATAAGGCCACTAGTTCAGACATGGGCCTTGCAGAGGTGATGGCTACAAGGAATACTATATTAGGGGTCAAGTAGAGGGAGAGAGGAACGTCTCTAATGGGTTCAAATGACAGTTTCTGAAGTGCAGAGAGAACAAGATTCAGATCCAACAAAGTAACATCGGAACAAACAGAGGAAGAGACTTCCTTTACAATGGTCTTAAACAAGCAGTGAGAGGGCAATGGTCTCAGACAAAATAGCACAGGGCAAAACCTTAGTACTTCGCAAATCTTAAGATTGCACATTTGCAAACCTTAGCGCATCTCAGCACTTAGATTGTGCTAGGAGCCAAACGCTAGTCCAGACTGTAAGGAGGAGAGGATGCATCACCACAGAGAAACTCCTAGAGTGGATGCCCCAAGGCTCACTCCAAGTGAAGTATGCCTTATATATCTGACAATAGACCTTTGTGAGAAGTAGATTCACAAGTAGACTCTAGCGTTTAACATCATAGGAATCACAGATTCAAAGACGCCCCTGTCTTCCAGAACCTGGTCTTCAACAGCAACCATGAGGCAGAAAGGTAAATCAGTCCTAGAAAACAGAAGATTTGACAATCTTGTTGGGCCACAGAGTGTTGTAAGTCTTGTCTGAGTACCTCATTTGCTTGGGTCGATGAGGGGGCAATGAAGTTAACCAGAATGCCCTTAATCTGGATATGTATACATAGAAGAAGTTTCAGAGGAGGAAAAGCACAGGCTGTACTGATCCCATGGAGTCACCAGGGCATCCACTGTATCTGCAAGAGGATCCCTGTACTTAGAGACAAGCAAAAAGTTCTGCCCAGGACAGGATACAATCTACATTGGTTACCACAGAGCGACTTTTGGTTCTACCTTTATGGATGGCATCACTGTCCAACTGAATGCAGATCAGGTGACTCTCCAGCAGGGTGGTCTTGTGCGGCACAGGCAGCCAAATGACCTAAAGCTCCAGGAAGTGGATCAGGACAAAGTCCCCTAAATTAACAGAGTGTACATCAAGTCAAGCTGGATTTGAAAGTTGAACTCTAAAAAGCCAGACTAAGTATGGCCTTGCCACATAGGTGCAATCGAAGAGACAAGCTCTAGAAGGGATGTGAAGAAAAGCGTTGACTGAAGAAAAGAGTCTTGACGAAAAAAATGTAGTTTGGTCTTTTACACAGCAGAGCTGAAAAATTGTTGATCCCCTTAGAACAGTGATGGTGAACCTTGGCACCCCAGATGTTTTGAAACTACATTTCCCATGATGTTAATGCACTCTGCAGTGTAGTGGAGCATCATGGGAAATGTAGTTCCAAAACATCTGGGGTGCCAAGGTTCGCCATCACAGCCCTAGGACACTAGCAAATAACGGAGCATTGCTGGTTGTCGGAAGGGTTATCCTGTGCTGGCCCACAATGTTTGTTTGCCAGCTAATCCTCTTGTAATGGTCAGTTTACCGTGAAGGTGAGTGACTTTGTTCCTTAATGGACAAAAAAGAAAAAGCACTTGTGCTATTTTTGGCCAACATAGAGCAATTACATCTGTGCGTTGTGGTACACTGGTTTACATTCTCTATATACTTTGGGTATGTATAGCTTTGTCAAGGGGGTCAGTCCTAAAGTATAGATGCTCTTTAAACTCTACTTGACCAATTACTAGAACATTTGCCAGGCTGTGAGGAGATTCTTTCAGGAAAATAAAAAAGGAAACAATGTGGGGAATGCTACAGAAGCAGCTTCATCAAAGTGGATATTTATGCTGTTTTTGTCTTCAAGATGGACGTCAGATGTTTAAGGTAAAATGCGGAAAATTCTGTAAGGATCAACACTGTGCAGATATACAGTACTAGACTAATACAGGTGTAGGCAGGTGCAGTCCACTTTCTCTACTGCAGGTGGCGCTAAACCGCAGCGGCATTGCAGGGGGAGAGGAAGTTGAGAGGAACTCTTCCTCAATGGTTTCCTGGGTCACTGGGGAAGCTATCCGATTGGATCCTGCCACATCAAGTGAGACTCTAGCAGCCATCTTCAGTCAGGCAGGGCCTATTTAAGGCTCTGGCTCCCAGGCTTGGTGTGCATTTCATGTGTGGGTAGTGTAGGGACAGGTCACCCGTCTAACAGGGACAGTAATTAGCGGCAGGGAGAAGTTCCAGACGAGTAGGGAAATGATAGGGACAGGTCATCCTTTTGGAGACCTCCCCATTTAGGTCTGGACCAGTCAGGCCGCATTCCACCCCTTAAGGACAGACATTGTTGGGACATCTGAGACTTGCTATGCTACACATTGCTGTTGCTTGCTGTGAGTGTTCCTGATCGGATGCGTTACCGTCAAGTTTGTTGTGAACTACTGGAATATGCATTAATACAAGTTGTGTTCTCTGGAACTAGAGACTGTGTAATTACTGCCGCCACACCTCGCTGCACCTCCCCACACAGTTATTGAATGATCTGTTTATAAAATAAAAATTGATGGAACTTCTCACCTTTCCTTCCACGCCCACCCCGCAGTCAGCTTCCTGGATCATGCTCACATCATTCCCTCCATCACCTGAAACCAAAAGAGAAGGAGAAACATTTGTTGGTTATTCACAGAACTGAGCTACAGTTGCTTCAAATCTAATTATTATCTGGATTATTATATGGATCTGGTCTATGAGAAAACAGAGAAAACGGTCATCCAGAGTCCTTATTTCTTTTTCTGCAAGAATAGGATCATGCCACAATCTAAAAAAAAAAAATTCAAGAACAGATTAGAAACAAAGGATTAAACATGTATTGGTCTAGGAATGGTTTCAAAGCCATTTCTAAGGCTTTGGAACTCCAGTGAACCTTGGGGAGAGCCATTATCCACAAATGGAGATAACTTGGAACAGTGGAGAACCTTCCCAGGAGTGGCCGGCCTACAAAAATCACTCCAAGAGCATGACGACGACTCATCCAGGAGGTCATAAAAGAACCCAGAACATCTAAAGAACTGTAGGCCTCACTTTCCTCAGGTAAGATCAGTGTTTATGATTCAACAATACGAAAGATTGGGCAAAAATGGCATCCATGGGAGCGTTCCAAGGCCAAAGCCACTGCTGACCAAAAAGAACACAAAGGCTCGTCTCACATTTACCAAAAAAACATCTTGATTATCCAAGACTTTTAGGCAAATATTCTGTGGACTGACGAGACAAAACTAACTTTTTGGAAGGTGTGCGTCCCGTTATATCTGGCATAAAACGAATACAGCATTTTATACCAAGAACATCATACGAACAGTCAGACATGGTGGCGGTAACATGATGATCTGGGGCTGCTTTGTAGCTTCAGGACCTGGAGGCCTTACCATAATTGATGGAACCATGAATTCCGAGCTCTACCAGAAAATCCTAAAGGAGAATGTCCGGCCATCAGTTCGTGACCTCAAGCTCAAGTGCACTTGGGTTATGCAGCAGGACAATGATCCAAAACACAACAGCAAGTCCACCTCCAAATGGTTCAAACAAAGCAAAAGGTTTTGGAGTGGCCTAGTCAAAGCCCAGACTTAAATCCAATTGAGATGCTGTATCATGACCTTACACTGGCCGTTCATGCTGGAAAACCCTCCAATGTGGCTGGATTAAAACAATTCTGCAAAGAAGAGCGGGCCAAAATTGCTCCACAGCAATGTGAAAGACTCATTGCCAGTTATCGCAAACGCTTGATTGCAGTTGCCGTTAAGGGTGGCACAACCAGTTATTAGGTTTAGGGGGCAATTACTTTTTCACATAAAGCCAGGCAGGTTTGGACAGCTTTTTTGCCTTAATAAATGAAACCATCATTTAAAAACTGCATTTTGTATTTACTCGGGTCATCTTTGTGTAATGATCTGATGATTTTGATGATCTGAGTCATTTAAGTTTTTCACACAACTGTACATGTATCTTTAACCTCCTTTTCCTTGTGTGTGCAGAGAGAGGGTTTTGGGTAGAAGGTTGCCTTCTCGAATGGAGTTAAGAGCTCTCAAAAAGATTGGAGGAAATAAAGGGAAAACAAATTGGATTGTATCAGATATTTCAAGGCTTTAAACCTTCACTGGAGTTCCTCCTTAAGGGCCACAGCTTACTATACAGTAACATGGAGCTAAATTTTGATCATAGTGGAAAGTTTAAATCTGAACTCCAGACACAAATTTTAGGATATACGTATACAAGTGCATCTATACCTTTTAAAATTTTCTAGGCGTTACAATGCTCAGACCCCATTGTCATTCAGAAGCCCAGCCTTCTTTGTTGTATGAAAAGCTTTCCGCTCCCCTTAAATCCTGATCATTAGACCGGTGGCCACTACGCCCTCTATCCCCCTGGCTACCAGTCTTGTACATTCCCCACTGTAGTTCTTCGTAAATGGAGAGTGATTACGTCAGCACTTACCTGGGAGTCTCGGATGCTGGTCTGATCTGCCCACTGTGCTGCATAGTTAGATTGACAGACCAGGAATCCGATTTGCTGCACACATGCCCACAGTCCCACCAAATCCCAGGGCATGATGGGATTTGTAGTCTTAGTGAAAGACGTCAAACACAAAGTTTTTTTTTCTGTTCAACCCAGCGGGCTGAATGAAAAAACACCTGAGAGGTCACCTTCCTAAGCATTGCTAGTGTGGCGATCAAAGTCCAACGGACGCTGACGGACTAAAGCTGGCTGGTAATCCGATCGTGTGTGGGCTTCTCCGGACTTTCAACATACTTTTTTAGCCTCAAATCCGACGTACTTTAGATTTGAAACGTGCTTCAAATCTTTACTTCGTAACTACGACGGACCCCGAAATCCGCTCGTCTGTGTGCTAGTCCGACGGACAAAAAGCCACGCTAGGGCACCTATTGGCTACTGGCTATGAACTTCCTTATTTTAGTCCGGTGTACGTCATCACGTAAGAATTCGATGGACTTTTGTGTGATCGTGTGTAGGCAAGTCTGTTCGTTAGAAAGTCCGCCGCAAGTCCGTCGAAAGTCCGCCGAAAGTCTGCCGGAAGTCTGTCGGACAGGCTGTCTGACTTTTGTAGACGAAAAGTCCGACCGTGTGTACGCGGCATAACAGTTTTATTGGTTTTCAACATTTTCCAACAGAAAATACAAGAAGGCACTCATTGTTGTAGAAAAACAGACCTGGCACGGTGTCTACATACAATATTGCCAGCGGTAAAACTCGGTTAAGACATGTAAAAGACATGTAAAGCCAAAGACAGTATATGGCAACATCAGATCGATTGAGTAGGACTCAGAACTTCTGTGTTACAACGAAGTCTAAACTGCAAAAGTGCGTGTAGGCGAATAGAGGAGAAGGGTAATACAGTAAGCAGATTAGGGGAAATCAAGGAAGCAAGAGAGAAAGGAAAACGTTAGAGAAGAGTGGAAGGAAAAAATTGTAGAGGACATCCACCCGCCACAGGAACTCTTCACTGCCCGGGATCACCAACCACAGGCCACCCCCGAGACAAAGGTTCATTAGGTTATAGGGGCCTCCAACAGATCCCACAGCTCCCAAACCCGGTTAAGTGCATCAAGGGTGTTATTTAAAGGAAGCTGTCTAATATTCCATCCGTTTCACATCTCTGATCCTGGAGTGCAGGTCAAACAAAGAGGGGGGGGTTCCCTCCTTTTCCATTTCAGGGCTACTAAACATTGTGCACCAGTTAACACCTGGGCCAGGAGCTTTTTAGACAATTTAGAAAAAGAGGAAGGTGGGAGGCGCAAGAGGAAAGTTTTAGGATTGAACAGCACCCAGGAACCAAAGATGGAGTAGAGTAAGGAGTGTACTGTCCGCCAGTAGGGGACGATCAGAGGGCAGGTCCAATAGATATGATATAGCATCCCCACATCTTTACTACAGCACCAACATCGACGATCGGCAGAGGGGTATATGGAGTGGAGCAGGTTTGGTACCAGTGAAATAAAATCTTGTATTGGTTTTCTTTGTACAACGTACAAAAAGAGCTCTTAGAAGCCTGCAACCATATAAGCTGCGACGTCTTCAGGGGTATATCCTCACCCAAGGCCTGCTCCCACTTGCGCATATAAGCATGCCGAGGCCCGGTTGGCGACAGGTCCTTGGTCAGGAGCTGGTAGGTGCGCGAAACCATACCCTTAGGGGACGAACCCTCTAAACAGATTCTCAAACTCGGTTAAAGGGGAGAATTGGAGGCTCGTTACCAGAGATTGCGTAAAGTGACAGATTTGTAGGTAGCTAAAAAAAGGCCCGTCTGGGCAAATCATAAGCATCCCTCAGATCTTGGATAGACCGCAATTGACCGTAGTGAAATAAGGCCCTGTCCATCAAGAAGTGGGACATCTGCAAGGTCAAACTGTCCGGGACATTGGGTGTGAACAATGTTTATTTGTTTAGTCCCATACTTCTCTTTTAATGTACATCTAATGCCAACAAAAACTCAGTTTTGTTTTTTGTTCTTCGTAGTCTCATTTGGTAGTTTTCCCTTCAATTTCTCTCCTGTAGACACATCAAGCTGTCTGAAAGTGCAATACAGACTGCCACTCATTTATAAGACACACATGCTTTATAAAATAAGGAAAACAAAATGTTTTTATAATTATGCTGTATGTCTCTGTATATTTGCCCTGGTTGCTATAGGCAACATGAAAAATACCTCTGTCAGACACTTTTGGTTCCAAAGCTCACAGTGAGGTGCAGGTGTGGTAGGTGTGCAGGACCACAATGTGGCCCTTCTTCACAGATATGAAATGTGGGGAACTTCTCATGATGAAGAGACAGTCATTGCTGGAGAAGCTTCACAGGAAAACATCTTGTGGTTCTGCTTAATACAGGTGCAAAACCTCTACAATCGCAAGTGTCACGTATTGTGCTGTCTCAGTAATACCCTTTAATTTTCCACCCACAAAACAAACAAGATATAATCTGAGAAAAAACTGCAGCACCTCAGATTAGAACAGAGATAAAATTGTAAATGTGACAGCATAGAAGAATAATCCATCAATCTCAGAGTATCATAAACCTGGATCAAATGTCTACAGGTCACTTTATCACTGAGCTCAACGGTGTAGAAAATGCTGGGATTTCTCAGAATTTTCAGAAGTAGACCAGCAAAATACCTATACAATGGCTTACCCTTTCAGCCAGTTGCCAGACCCAACATGAGATGGGATGGTTCTCAGCATTATCATCAACTCTAATCACTGAGACATGTCAGTCCTGACATTCCGTCTGGAAATTGCTCAGCAGGGTGTGTTTGGTGGTGGTGGTGGAGGTGATGGACATTTTGGGTTTGTATTTTGTAAATCAAGTATTTTAATTGCTTCTACTGTTAAAGCAGACTGAAAGTGAATAGCTCAGAGGATACCAGCAGCGACCAGAGCGTCGTAGATCCAAGTTCATATTCCATAGACTCAAGCCTGAATCCCTGAGGGAAATCTTGGGAGGCCATGGACAACCCACCGGTCTGCTCTAGTCTCAGGTCCCCACGGCATGTATGGGCATTATTTGGGTTGTGGACCTCCCCCACTCTAGGCTTTGTTAGCAGGGCAGGCCATTCAAAATGTGGGACATAAGAATACTGCCTCATATCCTGAGTGGTTGCAACAGGTCTGTTTCTAGGCAGAGGGGCCAGCCCTGCTGTAATGGGTGATGCTACTTCACAATTTCCCAATGGTTTTGGGGCATTGTTTCTGTACATTCTGAGGGTACCAACGTCTGGAATCCTGTTACGCTACGATTAGGGTGTGCAGTGCTTCGTCATTGGAGTCCTCCTCAGCCTGCCAGGTCTCTACTACATGCTCGTTTTTGTGGCCACAATCATTCAGTTCATCATGGGTTATGACTGCAGAAGCTCTAAGCATTCTCCTATGCTTTCCAGTCCAGAGTCTATTGCTGAACTTCCCGCAGCCTTAGAGGTAGCCAGGTAATTGGTCACAGTGACCATTTCTGACTCTGACACTCAGCCATTTCCTGACACGTTTGCCCTTTGGAAAATTGCAGTCATCTGCTATTGACTCAGCCTGCTGTCTCCAGTCTCAGGTCTTTTAGAGCACCTCCAGCTGCAAAGAACTTCCCATTACACCAGCTCTTAATGGCTGTCCTCTATGCAGGGCATTGCAGAGTATTGGCAGGGCATTGCAGCAGAGCATTGCAGAGTATTGGCAGGGCATTGCAGAGTATTGGCACTGCTGCCATCTGATCTCTCCCCTCCACTGTACAGATCAGTACACAGAGGGGAGAGAGGAACCGGCGTCATGACATGGGGGTGGGCGGAGTAGCTTGTCCTTTAGGTGCAAAAAGTGCCCCTTTCAGGATCATAGGCTGAACCCTCAACAAAAGTGCTTCCTTAGTTCCTCACCTTCACCCTTCCTGACAAACAAACCTACGTTTGTACTCTTGAGATCTTCTGCAGCCAATGATCTTGCCCTAGCTCTTTTACCGGTTTGCTATTAGGAACTGCATCACAACCTGATTTCAAGTCTTTCTCAAAAGATGCTGATCCCTTCTGGGAAATGCAAGCCCAACAGTCTTGTGTTGGTATTAGATCTACTATCCCCTTGTCCCTTTCCACAGGGACCCTCTGACCTTTGTTTTCAGTCAGGATGTTTACTTATGGTTTACTGTTCTCCTGGTTACAGTAAAACCAGAACAGTAAAACAGTGAATATGTTCTGTGCCCCTTGATGGACTTCAACAAAAGGATTTAATGGAGAGTAAAGAAATCCTATTTTTTACGATGTGTATCTTCTGTCATGCAAGAAACTAAGGGCTGCCATTTCTGCTCTCCTTTTAAAAAAGGTTTGTTGCCCGGCATTCATGCTAACTTTGTGGTTTCAATACTTCTAGTCACTACCCAGAAAAAAAATACAGATTGGAAATTTATGGAGACTTGGAAAGCTCCAGAGACGCGACCAGCTAAAATTTTCAGAAGCACTTTAGCAACACATTCCTCTCATGGGAATTCTCTTTTATGATACTTGAACTCCAACGATGTAAACAAGACAGCAGAAAAAGATTGCAGTAAACACTGGATATTCTCAGGGGTGACAAGCACAACAGATCCATACCCACAGCGCAGGTCAGCTTCCCCGTCCTTTCTTGCAGCAGCCGCACAATCTGAGCCTTCTGGGTGGGAGCGCAGCGGCAACAAACCACAGCAGGGCATTGACAAGCCAGTTCCATGAATTCATATTCATAATACTTCAGACACACCTGCAGGACAGACAGAATACGAATTAGGACTAATACAGTGGAGGGGAAAAAAGTATTTGAACCCCTGCTGATTTTATACGTTTGCCCACTGACAAATAAATGATCAGTCTATAATTTTAATGGTAGTTTTTTTTTTTTAAATATCCAGAAAAACGCCTTTCAAAAAAGCTATAAAATTTATTTGCATTTTAATGAGTGAAATAAGTATTTGATTCCCTATCAACAAGATTTCTGGCTCCCAGGTGTCTTCTATACAGGTAACAAGCTGAGATTAGGAGCACTCTCTTAAAGAGAGTGCTCCTAATCTCAGCTCGTTACCTGTATAAAAGACACAGAAGCAATCAATCGATCAGATTCAAATCTCTCCACCATGGCCAAGACCAAAGAGCTGTCCAAGGATGTCAGGGACAAACTTTTAGACCTACACAAGGCTACAAGACCATCGCCAAGCAACTTGGTGAGAGGGTAACAGCAGTTGGTGCGATTATTCGCAAATGGAAGAAACACAAAATAATTGTCAATCCCCCTTTGGTCTGGGGGCTCCATGCAAGGTCTCACCTCGTGGAGTTTCAATGATCATGAGAACGGTGAGGAATCAGCCCAGAACTACACAGGAGAATCTTGTCAATGATCTCAAGGCAGCTGGGACCATAGTCACCAAGAAAACCATTGGTAACACTACGCCGTGAAGGACCGAAATCCTGCAGCGCCCGCAAGGTCCCCCTGCTCAAGAAAGCACATGTACAGGCCCGTCTGAAGTTTGCTAATGATCATCTGACTCAGAGGAGAACTGGGTGAAAGTGTTGTGGTCAGAGGAGACCAAAATCGAGCTCTTTGGCATCAACTCAACTCGCCGTGTTTGGAGGAGGTGGAGGAGGAGGAATGACCCCAAAAAACACCACCCCCACCGTCAAACATGGAGGTGGAAAAATTATGGTTTGGGGGTGTTTTTCTGCTAAGGGAACAGGACAACTTCACCGCATTAAAAGAGACAATGGATGAGGCCTTCTTTCCCTCAGCCAGGGCATTGAAAATGGGTTGTGGATGGGCATTTCAGCATGACAGTGACCTAAAACACATGGCCAAGGCAACAAAGAAGTGACTCAAGAAGCACATGAAGGTCCTAGCCAGTCTCCAGACCTTAATCCCATAGAAAATATGTGGAGGGAGCTGAAGGTTCACATTACCAAATGTCAGCCTCGAAACATTGATGACTAGGAGAGAATCTGCAAAGAGGGGTGGAACAAAATCCTTCCTGAGATGTGTGGTGGCCAACTACAAGAAACGTCTGACCTCTGTGATTGCAAACAAGGGTTTGGCCACCAAGTACTAAGTCATGTTTTGCGAAGGGGTCAAATACTTATTTCACTCATTAAAATGTATATCAATTTATTACTTTTTATAAATGTGTTTTCTGGATATTTTTGTTGTTGTTCTGTCTCTCACTGTTAAAATAAACTTACCATGAAAATTATAGACCGATCATTTCTTTGTCACTGGGCAAACGAACAAAATCAGCAGGGGATCAAATACTTTTTTCCCCTCACTGTAGCCACATGTTACAAATTCCTTTAAGTGGGGTACACTCTAAGAGAAAATCGGACAAACGATCCACAATGATGTAACTGACAATGGTATTAACATGAAAGAAAATGATCGAACAAAGGCAAACATTCTTTCATGTGTACCATTTCTATGTTCGTTGCCACCTTCTTCGGGTCATTCTTTGCTTCTGATCATTAGAAAATTAAATTTTCTATTCGATTATTTCTGTATGATTACTGTACACATTGAGGGAAAAATCTGGCCCCACCTAACAACTGTACATTTATCTTCTCAATCAGCACATTCCCCACAGTTATTACCTCTTGTATCTCTTGACCTTCCCTCTTAGATTACTGTACTACTGTATTAAAGTGTATTGTATTTGTACTGTCTACCCTCAAGTTTTAAAGCACTACGTAAACTGTTGGCACTATATAAATCCTGTATAATAATAATAATAATAATAAATAAAAGATATACACAATTCCGAGTGCATCAGATAACTGCATCCTCTGTGGTTCCCCCTATTAGACATGTGCAATTTGTTTAGTTCCGAATTCGTTTAACAAATTTCAACAAATTCGTTAATTCGAAAATATCCGAACGAAAACCCGTTTAACTAATTTTTCCGAATATTCGTAAATTTGAAAATTCGTAAATTCATACATTCGTAACGTAACT
Organism: Lithobates septentrionalis; assembly: GCA_037952835.1. Classification (NCBI taxonomy): domain Eukaryota; kingdom Metazoa; phylum Chordata; class Amphibia; order Anura; family Ranidae; genus Lithobates; species Lithobates septentrionalis. The sequence continues at coordinate 269,910 of JBBDGP010002972.1, forward strand.
ATAACTAACTATTAAATTATAGGTATTGGAATTGGCTGTTAGTAAACGTAACAAATACAAAGTTATCCAAAGTTACGAATTATCCGAAATAACGAATCCCACATCTAAACGAATGGAACGTAATGAATTAATAATAAATAACAACAATAATAATAAATAATAATAATAATACAAACTTTTTATTATTATTATTATTAATTTGTTCCGTTCCATTTGTTTAGATGCAGCATTCGTTATTTCGGATAATTTGCAACTTTGCATAAATTCGTATTTGTTACGTTCACGAACAGCCAAATTTGAAAGGAAATTCAGATACCTATAATTTAATAGTTAGTTATTTCAGATTTTCGGGTTTTCGTATTTTCGAATGTCAAATTATTATTTCAGATTTTCGGGTTTTCGTATTTTCGAATTTCCGAATTTTCTAATGTATGAATGTACGAATCTTCTAATGTACATATGTACGAATGTACGAAGTTTCAAATTTACGAATGTATGAATTTTTGAATGTGCGAATTTTCGAATGTACGAATGTACGAATTTTCAAATGTACGAAGTTTCAAATTTACGAATGTATGAATTTTCTAATGTACGAATTTTCAAATTTACGAATGTATGAATTTAATAATGTACGAATTTACAAATATACAAATTGCAATCATAACGAATGACCCAAAAAACGAAACAAAAAAAACAAAAAAACAAATGAAACGAAAACAAACATTTTTTGGCAGTGCACGTCTACCCCGCTATGTTATTAGTGTCTCGTAGTGGTGTTGTTGGCAAGAGAACCACATAAAAATAAAGTGTCTCCTTTAAAAAAGGTCTTTTTAGAACACATCCTGTATAAATACCTCCAAGGAGTCCCCAGATATAACCAAGGCGCAGTCATGCTTTCTCCTAAATGCATTTAGCTCCAAGTGGGCTTCTCCTCGGTTTGTTACCTACAGTAGTACACAAAGTACATATTTGTTAGATCTCAGGCTACAGTCACTCTCTATAATCCTTCCATACCCTGTGTCCTTTCCTGGGATACTCACAGACCGAAATATATGTATGTCCTGGTTTCTGGTCACCAAATGTGCATTCTTCGCTGTGCAGGTTGCAGTCTCTAACTTATCCCCAGTCAGCATCCAGACCTGAAGGCAACAAAAAAAAAAATCTGTTAAAAAGGTGGAGCTGGGATTTCCACATTAAAACCGTAAAATATAATGAAGGTTTTAGATCATGCTTTACAACATCCTGCTACAGATGTAAATTAGGTTTATGTTATTTGAATATATTGTTAACTGACACTTCCCAGATGCACAAACTCACCTACCCTTTCCTCGACTGCTGCTTAGATGGTTACTTGTTGATATAGGACAGTGATGGTGAACCTTGGCACTCCAGATGTTTTGGAACTACATCTCCCATGATGCTCATGCACTCTGCAGTGTAGTTGAGCATCATGGGAAATGTAGTTTCAAAACATCTGGGGTGCCAAGGTTCGCCATCACTGATATAGGTGTTCACGTGACTTACTTTTCTTCTTCCCATATGGCAGCACTGGTGTTTGTTAGATTTGGTGCAGTGTTTGCAATCAATATAAACATGTAAGCCCTCACAGCACTATGACCAATCGCTTTATTTGCATACCTTCATGCCAGCATTTCGTAAAGTCTCCAGAGTAGGGCGGACATCAGCTTGCAGTTGGTCTTCTACTCCGGTCAGACACAGCAGTTCCATTTCCATTTCCAGGCTCTCTATCACGGTGGCCACTTTCAGTGAGCGGTCATGAACACTAAGTTTCGCCTGAACATAACGTGCCTGAGCAAAAAATACAAAATAAAAAAGAAACCTTGAGATCAGATTTATAAATCCATCACTGATAAAATTGACCAACCCGAGTCTTAAGCCTGGTACACACCATTAGTTTTTATTCATTCAACCCAGTGGGGCCTACAGTTTTCTTTCCCAGGGTTTATAAACTAGGGCTTTGAACACTGACCAGGTCAAAATCTATACAAACACAATTGAAGATGACGGTTAGGTGAGGACTTGATAGTGAGGAGGTGAGAAGCAGGGGTCTCCAAACTTTCCAAAGAGCCAGTTTACTGTCCTTAAGACTTTAGGGGGGCCGGACTGTGGCTAGTGGGGGTAGAAAAAGAAGAATAGTGACCCATCGGTGGTGTCCGTGGGAGGAACGGTGACCCATCGGTGGTGTCCGTGGGAGGAACGGTGACCCATCGGTGGTGTCCGTGGGAGGAACGGTGACCCATCGGTGGTGTCCGTGGGAGGAACGGTGACCCATCGGTGGTGTCCGTGGGAGGAACGGTGACCCATCGGTGGTGTCCGTGGGAGGAACGGTGACCCATCGGTGGTGTCCGTGGGAGGAACGGTGACCCATCGGTGGTGTCCGTGGGAGGAACGGTGACCCATCGGTGGTGTCCGTGGGAGGAACGGTGACCCATCGGTGGTGTCCGTGGGAGGAACGGTGACCCATCGGTGGTGTCCGTGGGAGGAACGGTGACCCATCGGTGGTGTCCGTGGGAGGAACGGTGACCCATCGGTGGTGTCCGTGGGAGGAACGGTGACCCATCGGTGGTGTCCGTGGGAGGAACGGTGACCCATCGGTGGTGTCCGTGGGAGGAACGGTGCCCCATCGGTGGTGTCCGTGGGAGGAACGGTGACCCATCGGTGGTGTCCGTGGGAGGAACGGTGACCCATCGGTGGTGTCCGTGGGAGGAACGGTGACCCATCGGTGGTGTCCGTGGGAGGAACGGTGACCCATCGGTGGTGTCCGTGGGAGGAACGGTGACCCATCGGTGGTGTCCGTGGGAGGAACGGTGCCCCATCGGTGGTGTCCGTGGGAGGAACGGTGCCCCATCGGTGGTGTCCGTGGGAGGAACGGTGCCCCATCGGTGGTGTCCGTGGGAGGAACGGTGCCCCATCGGTGGTGTCCGTGGGAGGAACGGTGCCCCATCGGTGGTGTCCGTGGGAGGAACGGTGCCCCATCGGTGGTGTCCGTGGGAGGAACGGTGCCCCATCGGTGGTGTCCGTGGGAGGAACGGTGCCCCATCGGTGGTGTCCGTGGGAGGAACGGTGCCCCATCGGTGGTGTCCGTGGGAGGAACGGTGCCCCATCGGTGGTGTCAGTGAAAGGGATGGAAAAAGGCAATTAAGGGGCCGCATCCAGCCGTGGGCCCCAGTGTGGAGACTATTGTCTTAAAGCATATTTAAAACCAAAACATGTATCTTTGTCCCATTGGGGAGACTTCCTTTAATTTCTTGTCCTATAGACACAATAGGAAGTGCGATCTCCACAAGTATCCCATCTGAGACAGATGTTAGCACAAGCTTCCACATTGGAAGATTTCCCCACTTTTCCTGTTCTGGTGACAATACAAATTTTGGATTTTCCTCCAAATTTAGTCTTGGCGACATTGGTCACCACCAGGTCAATCAGGGAGGGTGACTCTGTCCAGCACAGACAAATTAATAACACTTAACAGGTTTGTTTTCCGTTCTCTACTCTTTTCAAAACTAAGAAAATTAAGTTCAGGCTTTAGAGGGGGTTGATTTACTAAAACTGGGGAGTGGAAAAGCTGGTGCAGCTCTGCAAAGAAACCAATCAGCTTCTAGCTTCAGCTTATTCAACTAAGCTTTCACAATAAAACCTGGAAGCCGATTGGTTTCTACGCACAGCTACATTCTTATGCTGTCCTAGTTTGCCTGTGAACAATGTGCATGCATAGTGTAGCAGACATCAAAAACCATTTAAATCTCTTCGGCTGAACCGTTATTCGTCTCCACATTAACGTTACACATAAAGACAGCAGATTAGAACTTTTAGTAGAAATATAAACCTTATTTCTAGAGACAAGATTTACATTAGTCTGGCACTCTGAGAAATCTTACCTCGAAATCCTGATACTGCTCCTCCGTCAGGGACTTTTTGGCCACAACCAAGACCCGGAGCCCTTCTCGGGCCATGTTGCCGCACTGAGGAAGAAAACAGATTCAGGTCAGAAGCCAATCATTACGGTGCTTGTGGTGTACCTGATACATGGCTCATGGTCTTAAAGCTGAGCTCCGGCACTTTAAAAATGAAAAATGACCCATCATGAAGCCCGTCCCATGTCTGGCTGTTGCTTCCTTGTTTAAAAAATTTTACTTTTATTAACCCCCGCACAGAGGTGTAAGCAACGAACTTCTGGTGCTGAAAACTTACATTTGTGTGGATGTCACAACCTCCCCTCCTCCAATCACAGAGCACCTTGCATTTATTAGAGGATGCATGACAGTTTGTGAATGGCAGGGATGTCGAGCAAGCGACCCATAGTGCTCTCAGTACTCCCGACGGACCAGAAGTTTGGCTGAATCGTTGGCAGCAGCTTGCAGTCCTAAAATAATTATTTCTAGAACCTTTGTCCTAGAAAAGGGCAATGGTTTGCAGTTGCGCAGTTTATCAAAAAGAAATCACGGTAAGGAAAGGCGGACATCCTGTCCTCCATAAAGAAGGCAGGGCCGTCTTTAATATTGATTGGACCCGGGGCAAATTTTTTTTGGGCCCTCCCGAATCCACTTAACTATTTCGGGGATCAGGGGGAAGCTGCTCTGTGCCTCAAAACCACGACTGGGCCCGGGGCAGCTGCCCCTTTTGCCCTGTGTTAAAGACGGCCCTGAAAGAAGGACTGTTACCCTCCAGATTTGTGTGCTCATCTCTGCAGATGAAGACTGGAGATGCTTTCCTGTGTGATTGAGGACTTCCCCGACCGTGAACACGGCCTCCCATCTTCTAATGCCGCGTACACACGGTCGGACTTTTCAGCTACAAAAGTCCAACAGCCTGTCCGACAGACTTTCGACGGACTTGCGGCGGACTTTCGACGGACTTGCGGCGGACTTTCTAACGAACAGACTTGCCTACACACGATCACACAAAAGTCCGTCGAATTCTTACGTGATGACGTACACCGGACTAAAATAAGGAAGTTCATAGCCAGTAGCCAATAGCTGCCCTAGCGTGGGTTTTTGTCCGTCGGACTAGCATACAGACGAGCGGATTTTTCGACCGGACTCGAGTCCGTCGGAAAGATTTGAAGCATGTTTCAAATCTAAAGTACGTCGGATTTGAGGCTAAAAAAGTACGTTGAAAGTCCGGAGAAGCCCACACACGATCGGATTACCAGCCAGCTTTAGTCCGTCAGCGTCCGTTGGACTTTTGTAGACGAAAAGTACGACCGTGTGTACGCGGCATAAGTGTGTACGAACAGGACTAGCAACAGTTCGACTTCAGGTGACATCTCTGCGCTTTCAGTTCATATGTCAGCAATGACCAATCAAATTGTGCTGGCAAATGGATCCAACTCTTACCTCTTCCTCCAGCCAATCATTGTACTGCACAATTCCTGCCATCACCACATCCGCCCCTTTCATGTAGAATGTTATTTCCCCTGTGGAGTCTTCCTGGATTAAAAAAAGGAAAAAAAAAGCAGAACACAAGGAGGCTTAAATATGAGAAATGAATTTTAGTACACATGACATTATACACATCTTCAGAGACAGGCATAGGGAGAAAAAAATACACATCAGGGACACATCTGTTCTCATCTGTGGTCTGAGCCAACCGGCTTTGGTTCTCTGTTCCTCTGCCCGGCAGCATTATAAGGCCATAACCGTCACTCCCACTTGTTAATCTCAGGTCTGTGAGGGATCACAGATCAGCTATGAGCAGGAACATTAAAATAATGAAAATCATCAAAGGTCTGCCAGGTTCATTGCTGTGGTTGAAATATAGGCAGTAATAATTTTGGCGACAAAATTAACACTATTTTAGTTAATTAAACAATTCAGATGACTAAGCTCTAATGAGCAGGGCTTTCTGATTCCTACTGAATTATTATTATTTATCCTCACTGAGCACCTTTCAAGTCCTGTCTACCTCTCCCTCCCTATCCTTCACTTCTTTTGAGACACATTGTATTTGTCTGTTTTCTCCCCATTTCTCTAAGGATTGCAGTGATCTATTGGCCTCCTGGACCAGTGTCACGCTTCTTTGATGACTTCTCGGCCTGGCTACCCTACTTTCTCTCCTCTGCAATACCCACTATTATCCTTGGTGATTTCAACATCCCCGCCAATGTTAACAGCCCAGCTCCATCCCAACTTTTCAACTTAACCTCATTCCTTTGACTTTACACAATGGACACAGTCCCCCACTCACTCCGATTGTAATGCCCTCGACCTGGTTTTCTACCATCTTTGCAACCCCCTACAACCTCACCAACACCCCCCTTTCTGCTCTCTGACCACAACCTCATCATTTTCACAATGTGCTGGTCTCCAACCAGCTGTCCCACCAAGCAGAAAACCATTACCTGCAGAAACCTGCGCCACTTTATTTCTTCTCTTTTCTACCCTGCAACTGACCACCTCCATGACAAAATCTCATCCCTGTCCTGCCCCGACCTGGCCACCTCTAACTACAACAGTTCACTTTCATCCTCACTGGACTCACTTGCTCCTCTCACTACACAAAATGTCAGGCCCCGACCATTACAACCTTGGCAGACCATTAATACCAGAAACCTTAGGAGACATAACCGAGCACTGGAGCAAGTGTGGGGTAAAACCAACTCCCAGCATGCATTCACCCAATATAAATCTGCCTTCTTAAAATAAAATTCCTCCCTCCATGCTGCCAAACAAACCTACTTTGTCACCCTCAATAATACTCTGTCCTCCAGTCCTCGTCGTCTCTGCTCTACTTTCAACTCTCTACTTTCTCCACCACCATCTCCACCCAGTAACTCGCCTTCTTCTCACGAGATTGCCAATCACTTCAAAAACAAGTCTGCTGCAATTCGTTGGGACATCTCCACTGCACAGACATCTAACCCACTTAACCTACCCTGTACAAATGCACTCTCAACACTCTCCTCTTTTGACCTTGCTACTACCGAAGAGCTCTCTAAACTTTTTTCAGAAGCCCGCCTTACCACCTGTCCCCTGGATCCCGTTCCCTCACATCTATTACGGTCACCCTCTTCTTCTATCTTATGCTCCCTCACATCTTCAATCTTTCCCTCTCTACTGGCACCTTCCCCTCCCCCCTAAAAACATGCCCTGATCACGCCCATACTTAAAAGCCCTCACTGGATCACACCAGCCTGAACTTAAGACTAATCTCCTTGCTCCTGTTTGCGTCAAAACGTTTAGAACGTTTAGTTTACAACCGTCTTAGCTCCTACCTCACTGACAGCAACCTCCTTGACCCCTTACAGTCTGGCTTACGCTTGCTACACTCCATTGAAACTGCCCTACTGAAACTCACTAATGACCTACTAACTGCTAAAACCAATGGCTACTACTCGACCTCTCTGCAGCCTTTGATACTGTTGACCATCCCGTCCTCCTCAAAAAACTCCACTCTTGGCCTTCAAGACTCTGCTCTCTCCTGGCTCTCCTACCTATCACAGCACTCTTTTAGTGTGACTTTTAACTCTGTTTTCTCCTCTCCACTTCCGCTTTCTGTTAGGGTTACCTCAAGGTTCCTCTTCTCTTATCCATTTACACCTCCTCCCTTGGGTCGGTTAATAAACTCCCATGGCGTCCAGTATCACCTCTATGCTGATGACACACACATCTCTCTACTACTCATCTCACACCTTCAGTCTCCTCTCGCATTACTAACTGACATATAGACATGGATGTCACACCACTTCCTCAAACTCAATCTTTCTGAAACTGAGCTCATCATTTTTTCTCCAGCCCATGACCCCCCCCCCCCCCCCCACTTCTCCATCAAGATCGATAATACAACTATCAGTCCCTTCCCTTATGCCAAGGTACTAGGTGTAATCCTAGACACGGACTTGTCCTTTCAGCCCCAAATCAAATCACTGTCCAAATCGTGCAGACTTCATCTCCGAAACATCTCCAAAATACGCCCCTTTCTAACCAATGACACCACTAAGCAACTTATTCACTCTCTTGTTATCTCTCGCCATTAGCCTACCTCTCACAAGCTATCCCCTCTTCAGTCTATCGTGAATGCCGCTGCCAGACTCATCCACCTTACCAACCATTCAATGTCCGCCACTCCTCTCTGCCAATCCCTCCACTGGCTTCCCATTGTCCGACTAATAAAATTCAAAACACTAACAATAACATACAAAGCCATTCACAATTCTACCCGGAGCTACATCACCAATCTTATCTCCAAATATCACCCCAACTGTCCAGACCTTCCTGCTCTCGTCTCCTCCTCCTATGCTCGTCTCCAGGATTTCTCCAGAGCTTCTCCCATCTGTCCAATTATCTCTTACTCTGTCCACTTTTAGGCGATCCCTGAAAACTCATCTCTTCATGGAGGCCTATCCTGCCTGCAGCTAATAACCAAATCTTCTACTCCCCTCAGTTTATCCCTCACAGTCCCTACCTTTTGTTTCACCAGCCCCTCCCTCTTAGATTGTAAGCTCGCGGGAGCAGGGCTCCTCTAACCCTCTTGTTTTGAATTGTACTGTTGGTGTATTGTATCCCTTTATATTGTAAAGCACTGCGCAAACTGTTGGGTCTATATAAATCCTGTATAATTATAATACGGGATATAGATAGCACAGACAGTACAGTTACAATACAATTCAGTACAGGAGGAATCAGAGGGCCCTGCTCGTTAGCGCTTACAATCTAGGAGGGAAGGTCAAGTGATACAGAAGGTAATAACTGTGGGGGAAGAGCTGATGGAAAAAATAAAAGTACAGTTATTAAGTGGGGGTAGAATTGTCAGGGCTGGACTCGGCCCTTCCTTCTGAGCTGGCCGCTCAGCTGTTGGCCAATTGCTAGCTCCCATCTCTCTCGACAGTGACTCAGCTGTTGATGATATCCTGCTCGTCAGTCCTGCCTACTTAAGCCGTCCATTCCAGAGTATCTCTGCCTTCACCTTGGTCAACATCACAGATGATCTCCTGCGTTCCTGTTTAAAGACTTGCTTTGCTGACATCCCTTTTGGCTCCAGATCCTGCTTGCCGTTTCACTACATTAATCCCTGACTTCTGGCTTGGCTGACTATCCATTCCGGTTACTGAACTTTGGCTATGTTTTGACTACGTTTGTTCTTTTTACTTTTATTATTAAATCACACTAGTTTAATTAACTGTACTTCTGTCTCGGTCTGATTTCATGGTTTCTGACAAGAATAAGCGAACAGAGTAGGGGATAGTCAGACATATTGGGGTAGGGAGTTCCATAGGATGGGAGAGGCTCTGGAAAAGTCCAGGAGGCGAGCATGGGAGGAGGTGACGAGGGAGCTAGAGAGCAGGAGGTCTTGGGAGGAACCAAGTATTAAATTGTATTGTAATTGTACTGTCTGCCCTCATGTTGTAAAGCGCTGCATAAATTGTCGGTGTTATATAAATCCTGTATATTAAAAATAATGACTAAAATACAACTAAAATGGCAATTCAGTCAGAAGACTATGACTAAAACAAAATCAAACTTTGACATCAAAATTAAAACACTGGTTATATATCACAACGGCTAAATCTGTGTCTGTAGTGTGCATGTTCAAACCTTAATACCAGAAATAACAACATGTTATTAGATTTTTACTCCAGGAGTACACATTGGAAATTCTAGAGAAATGCTTAAACAATGCATTACAATTTAACTAGACCCATTCGATTTTAGTCGACTAATATGTACCAGAGATTTTAGGCAACTAAAATATGACTAAAACTAAAAACAATTCAGGCGACTAAAATACAAAATGAAATTAAAATGACATTTTTGTCAAAAGACTATGACTGAAATCAAAATTTGACATCAAAAATGAACACTGGATATAGGTGTAAAACCCATTGTGATAAGATCTTAATTCCTGTCTAAAAGTGCATCCTTCTGAGATAAAGAGAACATTTAACCAAACACTGAGAAACACGGGAGGGCTGCTATTGTCACAACGCACTATTCCCAACAGTAGAAATGGCTGTTCATATAAGTGAGTGCTGAAGTGACCACCGTCTGGAACCATGTCTAAAGCAAAACAATGTCACCAGCACACCAAGGATCTCCAGAAGGAGTCCAAAGCTTTATTTCAGCAATCACATCCTTACAGCAGATAGCAACGTTTTGGAGCCACGCAGGACCCCTTCATTAGGCAGGTGACAAATGACATGACTGACGAAGGGGTCCTGCGTGGCTCAGAAACGTTGCTAACTGTTGTACCGATGTGATTGCTGAAAAAAAAAAAAGCCTTGGACTCGTTCTGGGGATCCTTGGTGTACTGGTGACATTCTCTTGGGCTGCTATTGTCAATCCCCATCAATCCCCCACCAATCAGGAGGAGAAAGAAGAAGAAAGAAGAAGGAAGAAGAAGAAGAAAGAAGAAGAAGAAAGAAGAAAGAAGGAAGAAGGAAGAAGAAAGAAAAGAAGAAAAGAAGAAGAAGAAAGAAGAAGAAAGAAGAAAAGAAGAAGAAGAAAGAAAAGAAGAAAAGAAGAAGAAGAAAGAAGAAGAAAGAAGAAGAAAGAAGAAGAAAGAAGAAGAAAGAAAGAAGAAAGAAAGAAGAAAGAAAGAAGAAAGAAAGAAGAAAGAAGAAAGAAGAAGAAAGAAGAAGAAAGAAGAAGGAAGAAGAAGGAAGAAGAAGGAAGAAGAAAGAAGAAAGAAGAAAGAAAGAAAGAAGAAAGAAGAAGAAAGAAGAAGAAAGAAGAAGGAAGAAGGAAGAAGAAGGAAGAAGAAGGAAGAAGAAGGAAGAAGAAAGAAGAAAGAAGAAAGAAGAAAGAAAGAAAGAAGAAAGAAGAAGAAAGAAGAAGAAAGAAGAAGAAAGAAGAAGGAAGAAGAAGGAAGAAGAAAGAAGAAAGAAGAAAGAAGAAAGAAGAAGAAAGAAGAAGGAAGAAGAAAGAAGAAGAATGAAGAAAGAAGAAAGAAGAAGGAAGAAGCAAGAAGCAAGAAGGAAGAAAGAAGAAAGAAGCAAGAAGCAAGAAAGAAAGAAAAAGAAAGTTACTGGCCATTAGGCATATAGCTGCATTTAATCTCTTTAATGTAGACCCCACGTTTCTACAGTGCCCATCAATTGTAGTATGATCTCAGTGATCGTCAGGGACATGCCAAAATGTACAAATGAGCGCCAGAGGTGCTGTCCTCTAAATACCAGAGTGGAGATGGCATATATGGTATTTTAATTAGGGATGCGGTGTTTATGTATAATGCACCACACAAGCCATTGTTTCCAGATAAGAGGCGAGAAGGTTACTGCTGGTGTAATCAGCCGTTAAATAGCTGTTATTATTGAAGGTGTTTAATGACATGTATGTAGGAAATGGCGCGCAGGGCCAGTTTCCTGAGCATTAATGCTGCCCCAGAAAGCCTCACGAGCCGCTCCAACATAAATAGCATGTCAGCGGGCCCTCGCGTGAGTCACTTCCTCCTCCGGGGGTTCAGGGGCAGGTTAGAACTTTCTCATGTTTACAAAAGTATCACAACATCAAACCATGTAAAAAGAACACCTATTCTACAAAAATAACACTCCTCCTCCTAAAAAACATGCTCAAGATTACTGCCAGCATTAGGAACGGTAAGCAGCCACTTACCACTCCCTGCCGCACCGAGTGATCGGTCCTCCGGGGTCACCATTTGCTTCCTCTTTGCACCACAAGTGGCTATGCTCTGCTTATTTTCTGCGTGCCTTTGTAAAATCTGCAACCCCTGCATCACTGCCAAGGTGACTTCCCCTAACTTCTTCATTTGGATCATTAGTAGAAATAAATCTATACAGTACTGTGCAACAGTACTGTGCAAACATTTTAGGCAGGTGCGAAGAAATGCTGTAAAAGTAAGAATGCTTTCAGAAATATATATTTTGAAGGAGTTGTAAGGGAAGAAGTTTTTTTTATCTTAATGCATTCTATGCATTAAGATAAAAAACCTTCTGTGTGTAGAAGCCTCCCCAGCACCCCCCTAATTACTTACCTGAGCCCCTTCTTTCTCCAGCGATGTCCACGAGTGTCTAAGCCGTCTGGGACACTCCTTCCGATTGGCTGAGACACAGCAGCAGCGCCATTGGCTCCAGCGGCTGTCCATCAAAGTCAGTCAGACAATCAGGGGAGAGAGGGGGCGGGGCCAGGCCGGGGCTCCATGTCTGAATGGATACATGGATGTCAGGGCTGGGCTCAGCCCTTCCTTCTCTGAGCTGGCCGCTCAGCTGTCGGCTAATTGCCAGCTCCTATCTCTCCACAGTTACTCAGCTGATGAAATCCTGCTTGTCAGTCCTGCCTACTTAAGCTGTCCAGTCCAGAGGTTCTCTGCCTTCGCCTTTGGTCAACATCACAGAAACTATCTCCTGCGATCCTGTTCAAGACTTGCTTTGCCGACATCCCTTCTGGCTCCAGATCCTGCTTGCTGTTCCACTACATTGATCCCTGACTTCTGGCTTGGCTGACTATCCGTTCCAGTTCCTGAACTTTGGCTATGTTTGACTACGTTTGTTCTTTTTACTTTTATTATTAAACAAGTGTGATTTAACTGTAATTCTGTCTCGGCCTGATTTCATGGTTTCTGACAATGGAGCATTGACTTGGCTTGGGTGCCACCATAGAGAGCTGCTGGCTGAGGGGGCACTCGATAGGAGGGAGGGGCCAGGAGCAGCAAAGAGGGACTCAAAAAGAGGAGGATCTAGGCTGCTCTGTACAAAACCAACTGCATAGAGGAGGCTAGTATAACATGTTTGTTATTATTATTATTTTTTTACGAGACTTTATAATCCCTTTAATTGTTGTTTTATCAATTTACAAAATGCAAGGTGAGCGAACAGAAGAAAAATCCAAGTCAAAATTTTTGGTGTGACCCCCTTTGGCTTCAAACCAGCATCGATTCGAACACTTGCGCACTTCAGGGATTTTGTAGGACTAGAGTCAGGTGTATGATTGACCAACTATACCAAGCAGGAGCGAATGATCAATTTCCTATGTAGGTTGACATACAACCATTAACTGAAACAGCTGTATAGGAGGTTGAAAACTGGGTGAGGAACAGCCAAACTCTGCTACTAAGGTGAGGTTGTTGAAGACAATTTTATAATCACAGGTTATACACCATGGCAAGACTGATGAGCACAGCAACAAGATGCAAGGTACTTCTACTGCATCAGCAAGGTCTCCCCAGGACAAGATTTTAAAGCAGACTGGGGGTTTCAAGATGTGCTGTTCAAGCTCTTTTGAAGAAGCACAAAGAAACGGGCAATGTTGAGGAGCGCAAAACGCAGTGGTCGGCCAAAGAAACTTAATGCAGTAGATGAGACACATCATGCTTACTTCCCCTCAGCATCAGCACAGAATTGGCAGAAACCAGTGGGCGCCCGGGAACACCCATCTACTGTCTGGAGAAGTCTGGCCAGAAGTGGTCTTCGTGGAAGAATTGCAGCCACAAATCTACCATACCTCCGATGTGGAAACAAGGCTAAGCGACTCAACTATGCAGGAAAACATAGGAACTGGGGTGCATAAAAACGGCAGCAAGCGTTCTGGACTGATGATTCAAAATGTGAAATATTTGGCTGTAGCAGGAGGCAGTTTGTTGGTGAAGGGTTGGAGAACAGTACAATAATGTGTGTCTGTAAGGAATGGTGGAGGTTCCTTGCAATATACAAGTAAATGGCGCAAAGGACTAAAAGCACTGAATGTCCCACAGTTTTAGGTTTAAGTGCTGTATGAGCATGGATAATATGTATTTACTTAGGATAACATTCCATAAGTCCACAGTCTTACTGGTAGTTAAAATGTCCACAGACTGTGTGAGATGGTGAAAAGGAGGGATATTCCGCACTCAGGGCTGCCATCAGGGGGGGGAACAGAGACCATGTTCCAGCAGTACTGCAAAAAAACACAAGGAAGAGGCGCCTCTGGGTGTAGAAATCGGACAAAATTGAATGAAGATACATTAATAGGCAACTCAGATTTAAGTGGTTAAATGAAGGAGCGCGGCTGCCACATCATTCGCAGCTAGCACACTTACGAAACGCGTCGCATACCAGTGACGTCATCCGCTCTCGCCGAGAACCATCTGCGCCTCAAGCCTCGCTCTAAGTGCAACCCCACCGCGGGTGGCCGGTCACCATCCAGCGGTGTTTGGAACGAGCAGAGAGCTGACAAGCGCCCCTCCAGCAGACACGGGCTGACTACATTGATGACACCCCCATGTTGGGACCATGTTAGTTTTAACCACTTAAATGTGAGTTGCCTATTAATGTATCTACATTAAATTTTGTCCGATTTCTACACCCAGAGGCGCCTCTTCCTTGTGTTTTTTTAAGGTTCCTTGCAAGTTTAGGGTTGCATTTCTGCAAAGGGAGTTGGAGATTTGGTCAGGCTCAATGGTTTCCTCAATGCTAATAAAGGCAGATGATCCTTCATCATGCCATACTATTAGGGAGGTGTGTGATCGGCCCAAAACTTATTCTGCAGCAGGAAAACAAGCCCAAACATACAGTCAATGTCATTAAGAAATATCTTCAGCACAAGGAGTCCTGGAAGTGATGGTTTGGCCCCCACAGAGCCCTGATCTTTAGCATGGAGTCTGTCTGGGATAACATGAAGAGACAGAAAGATATGAGGGCAGTTGACATCCGCAGAAGATCTGTGCTTAGTTCTCCAAGATGTTTGGAACAACCTACCTTTTTGAGTTCCTTCAAAAACTGTGTGCAAGTCTACCTAGAAGAATTGATGCTGGTTTGAAGGCAAAGGGTGGTCACACCAAATATTGATTTGAGTTTCTCTTTTACTATCCATTTTGTTAAATTGATACAAATAAACTATTAACACTTCTATTTCTGCAAGATTATTCTTATTGGTGCAAGATTTTTTAAGTGTTTGCCAAGCAAGGGCAGCATCCATATCATCAGGAGGGGTGTAAGTGCTGCCAAAAGGTACCTTCCAGATTGCAGCACTAAAAATCTGAGCACTGGGACACTGTCGGTTTCATGACTGCCGCCTTAGAAACTTATTCTTTTTCTTTTGGCCATATACTAATTATCCGAGATAATAAAACCTAAACATATCTAAGGGGCCCTCAGGTTAAACAGGAGGAAAGATTTCAGTTACATTAGAATTAACATAAAAAACTTTTTTTTATTTTTTATTTTTTGGATAAAGTGGAGAGGGATTTGAACCCCTCTCAAGTTTTTATTACTGGCTGTGCCCTATTAGGGAGACTAAACCTCTCTATTTGTCCAGGTTACCATTATCACTAGGAGTGAAAGTAAAAGAAAATCCTAAGTTTTAGGTTGTCACCAGAAGAGGAACAGAGAGGAAATCTTCCAAAAGGGGCACTACAGTGAGGGGAAAATATTTTTGATCCCCTGATTTTCTACATTTGCCCACTGACAAAGAAAATGATCAGTCTATAATTTTAATGGTCGGTTTATTTTAACAGTGAGAGACAGAACAAAAATATCCAGAAAAACGCATTTCAAAAAAGGTATAAAATTGATTTGCATTTTAATGAGTGAAATAAGTATTTGATCTCCTATCAATCAGCAAGATTTCTGGCTCCCAGGTGTCTTCTATACAGGTAACGAGCTGAGATTAGGCGCACGCTCTTAAAGGGAGTGCTCCTAATCTCAGCTTGTTACCTGTATAAAAGACACCTGTCCACAGAAGCAATCAATCAGATTCCAATCTCTCCACCATGGCCAAGACCAAAAAGCTGTCCAAGGATGTCGGGGACAAGATTGTAGACCTACACAAGGCTGGAATGGGCTCCAAGACCATCGCCAAGCAGCTTGTTGAGAGGGTGACAACAGTTGGTGTGATTATTCACAAATGGAAGAAACGAGAAATAACTGTCAATCTCCCTCGGTCTGGGGCTCCATGAAAGATCTCACCTCGTGGAGTTCCAATAATCATGAGAACGGTGAGGAATCAGCCCAGAACTACACGGGGGAATCTTGTCAATGATCTCAAGGCAGCTGGGACCATAGTCACCAAGAAAACAATTGGTAACACACTACGCCGTGAAAGACTGAAATCCTGCAGCGCCAGCAAGGTCCCCCTGCTCAAAAAGCCCATGTACAGGCCGGTCTGAAGTCTTCTAATGAACATCTGAATGATTCAGAGGAGAACTGGGTGAAAGTGTTGTGGTCAGATGAGACAAAATTAAGCTCTTTGGGATCAACTCAACTCGCTGTGTTTGGAGGAGGAGGAATGCTGCCTATGACCTCAAGAACACCATCCCCCACCGTCAAACATGGAGGTGGAAACATTATGCTTTGGGGGTGTTTTTCTGCTAAGGGGACAGGAAAACTTCACCGCATCAAAGAGACGATGAACGGGGCCATGTACCATCAAATCTTGGGTGAGAACCTCCTTCCCCCAACCAGGGCATTGAAAATGGGTCGTGGATGGTTATTCCAGCATGACAATGACTCAAAATACACGGCCAAGGCAACAAAGGAGTGGCTCAAGTAGAAGCACATTAAGGTCCTAGAGTGGCATGGCCAGTCTCCAGAACTTTATTCCATAGAAAATATGTGGAGGGAGCTGAAGGTTCGAGTTACCAAACGTCAGCCTTGAAACCTAAATGACTTGGAGAGGATCTGAGAAGAGGAGTGGGACAAAACCCCTTCTGGGATGTGTGCAAACCTGGTGGCCAACTACATGAAACGTCTGACCTCTGAGATTGCCAACAAGGGTTTTGCCACCAAGCAGGGGCGTTGCTAGGTCTACAAAAGATCTGGGGCTAGAGCCCATAGTAGCGTAGTAAAGAAAGTCATACGCTTGGGCGGGCATACACATGTATATACAGTAATATACGTGTGTGTGTATATATATCCCCAGAGAGCCCCCGACTTACATCAGGGTCCCCAGAGAGCCTTCTCCTTACATCAGAGTCCCCAGAGAACCTCCCAATTACATCAGGGTTCCCAGTGAGCCCCCCTTACATTAGGGTCCCCAGAGAGCCTCCCCCTTAAAATCAGGGTCCCCAGAGAGCCTCCCCCACTTACATCAGTGTCCCCAGAGAGCCCCCCCACTTACATGAGGGTCCCCAGAGAACCTCCCTTACATCAGGGTCCCCAGAGAGCCTTCTCCTTATATCAGAGTCCCCAGAGAACCTCCCGCTTGCATCAGGGTCCCCAGAGAGCCCCCCACTTACATCACGGTTCCCAGAGAGCCCCCCTTACATTAGGGTCCCCAGAGAGCCTCCCCCTTAAAATCAGGGTCCCCAGAGAGCCTCCCCCTTAAAATCAGGGTCCCCAGAGAGCCTCCCCCACTTACATCAGTGTCCCCAGAGAGCCCCCCCACTTACATGAGGGTCCCCAGAGAACCTCCCCTCCCCCTGGGGACCCCTGCAGAGACTCGGGGCTATGGGCCCCAGATTCGGGGCTATAGCCCCAAAAGCCACCCCCTAACGACGCCACTGCCACCAAGTACCAAGTCATGTTTCGCGAAGGGGTCAAATACTTATTTCACTCATTAAAATGCAGATCAGTTTATAACTTTTGAAATGCATTTTTCTGGATATTTTTGATGTTGTGCTGTCTCTCACTGGTAAAATAAACCGACCATTAAAATTATAGACTGATCATTTCTTTGTCAGTGGGCAAACGTACAAAATCAGCAGGGGATCAAACACTTTTTTCCCCTCACTGTAGCTCCGGTAACCCAGGGGATAGGAATTTCCTCCCATTTCCTGTTTTGGTTATGGGACAGGAAGTGAAAGAGAAACCCCCTGTCCAAAAATTAAAAAAAAAAAAAAAAAAAAAAAAAGATTCTGCCTTTAGTTTTACTTTAACCCCTTCCTTGGTGTCTCTTTAAAACTCTCAGGAATTCTCGGGGGGGGGGAATTGGCCACCATGTGACCTCCCAATTGGCTGTCACAGTGGTCATATGATTAGGAGCCAGTCCTGCCACCTACCAGTTTTTAGTGGGAACAAAGAGCTGTTTTTGACAGCTCAGCCTCTATGTGGAAAGTGCGCACCATCAGCACAAAAAACATTGGCCACCCAGTGGCGCATATGTGCCGCACGTGTGTGTTATGCTGGCGACAACAGTGTAAACTTTTTACCATAGTGTTAGTTATTTAAAAAGCGGCATTGTCCATTTTTCTGCTCATATTAAAAATACATACATGTAACTAAAAAAAAAAAAAAAAAAAAAAAAAAAAAGGAAAAAAAAATTACTACCAAATAAATGCTTTAAATTAATAATATACAATTCGTAAGAAATCAGTGCAAAAAACTGTAAATTCATTCCTCATAAATACATTTTGGATTTATGAGGAATTTGTTTTTAGTTTATTTATTGCACGGATTTCTTACTACAGATTTCTTACTAAATGGTATATTATGATTTTTTTTTTTTTTTTTGCATATACTTCTACCGCTTTTTAAACAGGTTTGGGTAAGATATGTGAAGATTGTTTTTTTTTTTTTTTTAAAGGGGCAGCGCACCTATAATTTTGGATTAATTTGTATAGCGCACATCTCGTATCTCGATTGTGATGTAGGTGCAGCAGTCCTAATCGGTCACTAAGCGCAGGATTTTTTTATTTTTATTTTTTGCAAATAATTTCTTTTCATGTCCCAAAACTGGGGAAAAAAAATGGTATTCTAAGCAAACCGTAAACAAACACATACTACAGAATTCCATGTGCAAGGTTTTTAGCTACCCCTGCTCATGAAGTGATTTGACAAAATAAAAGCACTTACTCGAACAATGATTCCCATCCTCTTGCTTTCGTAGGTGAAAGGGAATATCTGAAGGATGGTGAAGTTCATGATCTGGCCACCAGGCGTCCTCAGCTGCACCGAAGATTGATCTCTTCCCACCAGAGTCAAGCCCACACTTTCTGTCCATTGTACCAGGGCCACCTAGGTGCGGGAGAGGTTAGAGGTCACTACAGGGGTCAGAGAAGGTATACAGCCTATGAAATAGTCCCTTATTATGGGATAGAACAGGCAACAATGATGGATTGTTTGTAAAGGATTGCATATGATATTTGTTTAAGAAATCATTGACTAAGTAAAATATATAGTTGTTTGTGTTTGATGTGGATCTGTTTTTTTTTTTTTTATGTCCTTTTTGGTACAGAATTAGAGAAAAACGTTTGGACTTTCATTTGATCCCTTTCTGAAAATGATAGTTTGCCTGCCTGTAACTGATCAGTATCCAAATCTTAGTGGACCTGGAACAAACACGCATAAGAAATAAAAAATAAATCACAATCCTGGATCTGACATTTGTGTCTGGTCAGTGACACACTGAGATTGATTTACTAAAGGAGACTGTGCAAGTGCAGTTGCATTCATTCTCCCCAGAACATAATGAATGCGCTGAAGCCTCACTCTGTAACTGACACTTTGGGGACCCTAATGAAAGTAGGGTCTCTGATGAATGGGGGAACTCTAGGGACCCCAAAGGTCAGGAGGGGTGGGAACTCTAGGGACCCCAAAGGTCAGGAGGGGTGGGAACTCTAGGGACCCCAAAGGTCAGGAGGGGTGGGAACTCTAGGGACCCCAAAGGTCAGGAGGGGTGGGAACGCTAGGGACCCCAAAGGTCAGGAGGGGTGGGAACTCTAGGGACCCCAAAGGTCAGGAGGGGTGGGAACTCTAGGGACCCCAAAGGTCAGGAGGGGTGGGAACTCTAGGGACCCCAAAGGTCAGGAGGGGTGGGAACTCTGGGGACCCCGGAGCTCAGGGGGGGGGGACTCTGGGGACCCCGGAGGGGGGGGGGACTCTGGGGACCCCGGAGGGGGGGGGGGACCTCTGGGGACCCCGGAGGGGGGGGGGGACTCTGGGGACCCCGGAGGGGGGGGGGGGGAACTCTGGGGACCCCGGAGGGGGGGGGGAACTCTGGGGACCCCGGAGGGGAGGGGGAACTCTGGGGACCCCGGAGGGGGGGGGGGAACTCTGGGGACCCCGGAGGGGGGGGGAACTCTGGGGACCCCGGAGGGGGGGGGAACTCTGGGGACCCCGGAGGGGGGGGGGGGACTCTGGGGACCCCGGAGGGGGGGGGGGGACTCTGGGGACCCCGGAGGGGGGGGGGGGACTCTGGGGACCCCGGAGGGGGGGGGGGGGGACTCTGGGGACCCCGGAGGGGGGGGGGGGGGACTCTGGGGACCCCGGAGGGGGGGGGAACTCTGGGGACCCCGGAGGGGGGGGAACTCTGGGGACCCCGGAGGGGGGGGAACTCTGGGGACTCCGGAGGGGGGGGAACTCTGGGGACCCCGGAGGAGGGGGAACTCTGGGGACCCCGGAGGAGGGGAACTCTGGGGACCCCAAAGGTCAGGAGGGGGGGAACTCTGGGGACCCCGGAGCGGGGGAACTCTGGGGACCCCGGAGCGGGGGAACTCTGGGGACCCCGGAGCGGGGGAACTCTGGGGACCCCGGAGCTCAGGAGGGGGGAACTCTGGGGACCCTGATATAAGGAGAGGCAAATCTTGAGACACTGACGTAAGGGTGGGGGGGACTTTGGGGACCCTAATGAAAGAGGTAGAACTTTGGGGACCCTAATGAAAGAGGTAGAACTTTGGGGACCCTAATGAAAGAGGTAGAACTTTGGGGACCCTAAAGAAAGGCCTGAAGCTTCACTTTGTAATCAAATCAGGTGCAAGGAATAAAAAAAAAAACATGCATTTTTGCTTGCTTGTGATTGGATGATGGAAATCAGCAGAGCTTCACCTCATTCACTAAGCTCTGGGGGAAAGTGATTGCAACTGCACAGTCTATTTGCCTTTAATAAATGCAGCCCAGTAAGTATTAAAAGTATAACTAGAGGCAAAAACATTAAGTTTTGGATAGAGTGAAGAAGGTTTAGAACATCTGCCAGTTTTTTTTTGTTTTTGTTTTTTGCCGTCTGTGTCCCAATTACAGAGATTCACCCTCTCTATTAGTCCTGTTTACCTTCATCGCCGAGAGTGAAAGTAAAAGACAATCCCAAATTTTGGGTTGTCACCAGAACAGGGATAGAAGGGACATTTTCCAGCGGGAACACTCATTCTGGTGACAACCAGGGATTCCCTAATTTTGGAGAGATTTCCTCTCACTTCCTGTTTTGGCAATGTTGCAGGAAGTGAAGGGAAAACTCCCCAATGGAACCCAACAGGTGTTACAACCCTCCCTTTCTATGTCCAAAATGAAAAAAGAAGTTTTGTCTTTAGTTGTACTATAAAGTATAACTAAAACTTTTTATTCTGTTTTGGATAGAGTGGAGAGAGATTAAATCGCCTATTAGGTTTTTATGGCGGTCTGTGCCCCTGTTCTATCAGAATACCGCTACCCATCAGAAAATGCAACAGAAGTGAAGTTTCAAACAAAATTGCTTATGGCGCATGCTCTATGCGTTCCAGTATGGCCGCTATGCGTTTCAATAGGTTTCCTAATGTGACAGAACACGAAGCCGGCAGCGGACATCTTCTTACACCCAGGCAAGCAGGCAGCAGGTGGCGACGGCCATCTTGGTACACCCCGCACTGCTCAGCGGCAAACTAGTTATATACTGAAATAGACTATTTCACTGCGACAGAGTGAAATAATCTCTTTCAGTATATAAGGTGAGTTAACTGCTAAAATAAGTGTGAACTTGAAGACTTGCCTGGGTGTAGGAACTCACCTTATATACTGAAATAAACGATTTCACCACGACAGAGTGAAATAGTCTATTTCAGTATATAATCAGTTTGCCGCTGAGCAGTGTGGGGTGTACCAAGATGGCCGTCGCCACCTTCTGCCTGCTTCACTTTGTAACCCAATCAGGTGCAAGGAAAATGAAAAAAAAATGTTTTTTTGCTTGCATGTGATTGGATGACTGAAATCAACTGAGCTTCACCTCATTCACTAAGCTCTGGGGAAAATAAGTGCAACTGCACTGGCAAACTTCAGTCTCTTTGCCTTTAGTAAATCCACCCAAGTATTAAAGTATAACTAGAGGCAAAAAACATTTTGTTTTTGATAGAGTGGAGAAGATATAGAACACCTGGGGGACCCTAACGTAAGGAGGGACTTTGGGATTCTAATATAAGGGGAGACTTTCGGGACCCTAATGAAAAATGGGGACCCTGAGTTAAGGAGGGGGAACTCTGGGGACCCTGATGTAAGGGAGGGGGGGGGGGGGCAGGGGGATTCTGATAACTGATGAAAGGGCTAGAACTTTGGAGACCCTAACGAAAGGGCTAGAACTTTGGAGACCCTAACGAAAGGGCTAGAACTTTGGAGACCCTAACGAAAGGGCTAGAACTTTGGAGACCCTAATGAAAGGGCTAGAACTTTGGAGACCCCAACGAAAGGGCTAGAACTTTGGAGACCCTAACGAAAGGGCTAGAACTTTGGAGACCCTAATGAAAGGGCTAGAACTTTGGAGACCCTAATGAAAGGGCTAGAACTTTGGAGACCCTAATGAAAGGGCTAGAACTTTGGAGACCCTAATGAAAGGGCTAGAACTTTGGAGACCCCAACGAAAGGGCTAGAACTTTGGAGACCCTAACGAAAGGGCTAGAACTTTGGAGACCCTAACGAAAGGGCTAGAACTTTGGAGACCCTAACGAAAGGGCTAGAACTTTGGAGACCCTAACGAAAGGGCTAGAACTTTGGAGACCCTAACGAAAGGGCTAGAACTTTGGAGACCCTAACGAAAGGGCTAGAACTTTGGGGACCATAATGAAAGGGCTAAACTCTCATGTAAGGGGTCAGGCCCGAGGGGCCCAGGCCTAAATGTTGTGTAAGGGGCTCTACAATTTGATGGCTCCCCTGGGGGTTATAACCCTCCCTTTTGCCTATTGTTCTACAGCCAGGATATTAGCATTGTCAGGAAAAAATCAACAATGACCCCCCACCTGATATTTTCTCAGTAGAGCCTTCTACTGAGCAGGGTCCTCTTCCTGGGGACACAACGGGGAACACAAACAGCAAAATCCACTAAAGGATATAACCTTTCCACACTATATTTAGAGTTAAAATAAAATGTTTTTGCTGGAGTTCTGCTTTAAATGTAGCTAAAAGCACCATATTCATCAGTGGTTAGTACCCTTCTTTTTCCATAATACCCATAGTGGGAGGTTCAGGACTACTTCGGCATTTCGCTGCCAAATCTGGTTGGTAGTCCAATGAGCAGCAGCTGACCCAGAAAACTGCAAAACTACAACAGGAAATAACAATGTCACTCTACTGCCAGGGCAGCGAGACATAAAGGTACGTCAATCACAAAGAGCGGCGTTCCACTTTAAGTGCCGTAAACTCTGTTGACGCCGCATAATTGGATAAAAACAAAACATGGAACTCTCGTATTTCTCTCTATCTGTCTGGGATATGGACATCCATGTTTAATAACTTTCCATAATCCGCGTATTTTTCCCTTTACAAGCCTCTGAAGTGTCTGGGGGATTTATTGTAATAAGGAGGCCCCATCAGTCATCTTGATTTAATGTCCTGTCGGATTAATCCTTTTCAATCAAAAAAGGAGCCGGTTTAATCGTACAACAGTTTACATGTCTCTGCTTCCTTCCTGAGCCTGAAAACAATGCAGATGTTTATACAGGATGAAGAGGCTCGATTAATGCCACATGTTTCACGTAAATACAATCGCGGCAAGCCAGGAAACACCCCTCTTGGCTCAATAAATTTCTCACCTAATTTTTAATACCCCTTTATTTTTTTATTTTTTTGCCCCGTCAACTTAAAATCGCACAGCCCTTCCTTTAAAACGACTGATTAATCATTAGCCTTTCTTTCAAAGACTGGAAGAGATTAAAACCACATTTTATTTTTTTTATTTTTTTTTAAGATCTGTGGTGTGGCCAGTTTCCAAGATTCTATTTTCTTTTTCTATTCAGCTGGTCACCAGAATAAGACTTAATGACTGGTGACATTTAACCTCTGGAGAGCAACACTCCATTCGCAGCAGTACAGAAAAAAGGACACTAGAGGGCGCTCCTGGCTTACACAAAACATGCTAACCCTCTGCTTTTTAGGGAGGGCTATTTATTCCAGCCCCCAGCAATGTGCGGTTTCCTGAAAGTAATTGCCAATGAATTTGTCTCAAAACAAATGGACTCACCATTGGAATGTACCTTATAATTAAAGGGCCAACTGACAAATTGTAACATATTTCATTCACTTTTAGAAATAAATAGGATTGCACTGATTCCACTTTAAGACCAAGTACTGATACTTTTTTTTTCAAGTACTCGCCGATATGATACTTTTTTTTTTTTACTGTCATGCAACAGTAGCAATGATGGGCACTGATGTGGTGTGGACTGTCAGTGGTTTATTTTTATTTTACTTATGTTTTTTAATTATTATTATTTTTTTACAATTTATATATTTTTTGTTATTTTTACAATGCTTTCTGTTTTATTTTTATTTATTTTTTTTGGGGGGGGGGGGGGGGGTATTGACAATGTCAGTGCTTATTTTTATTGTTATTATTATTTTTACAAATTATACTAAATATTAAATATTTATTGCAATTTTTATTTTTTTTTATCAACCCTGTTGGGGGAGCTTTGGTGAGATTGAGATATCAGGGGTCTAAATAGACCCCTGTCATCTCCCCCTTGAAACAGGGAAAGGGACTGAGGACACAGATTCCCCAGTAGTCCCTTCCTCTGTAGCCTCAGCTGCACTGAAGATGAATGGAGAGGAGACAGAGGCTCCTCTCCATTCATAAACTGAAGAGTTTACGACAGGGATCCTCAAACTACGGCCCTCAAGCTGTTGCAGAACTACACTTCCCATGAGGCATTGTAAAACGAGGGGGGGAGCGGAGAAGGACACAGAGGGGGGGAGCGGAGAAGGACACAGAGGGGGGAGCGGAGAAGGACACAGAGGGGGGGAGCGGAGAAGGACACAGAGGGGGGGAGCGGAGAAGGACACAGAGGGGGGAGCGGAGAAGGACACAGAGGGGGGAGCGGAGAAGGACACAGAGGGGGGAGCGGAGAAGGACACAGAGGGGGGAGCGGAGAAGGACACAGAGGGGGGAGCGGAGAAGGACACAGAGGGGGGAGCGGAGAAGGACACAGAGGGGGGAGCGGAGAAGGACACAGAGGGGGGAGCGGAGAAGGACACAGAGGGGGGAGCGGAGAAGGACACAGAGGGGGGAGCGGAGAAGGACACAGAGGGGGGAGCGGAGAAGGACACAGAGGGGGGGAGCGGAGAAGGACACAGAGGGGGGAGCGGAGAAGGACACAGAGGGGGGAGCGGAGAAGGACACAGAGGGGGGAGCGGAGAAGGACACAGAGGGGGGAGCGGAGAAGGACACAGAGGGGGGAGCGGAGAAGGACACAGAAGGGGGGAGCGGAGAAGGACACAGAGGGGGGGGAGCGGAGAAGGACACAGAGGGGGGGGAGCGGAGAAGGACACAGAGGGGGGGAGCGGAGAAGGACACAGAGGGGGGGGAGCGGAGAAGGACACAGAGGGGGGGGAGCGGAGAAGGACACAGAGGGGGGGGAGCGGAGAAGGACACAGAGGGGGGGGAGCGGAGAAGGACACAGAGGGGGGGAGCGGAGAAGGACACAGAGGGGGGGAGCGGAGAAGGACACAGAGGGGGGGGAGCGGAGAAGGACACAGAGGGGGGGAGCGGAGAAGGACACAGAGGGGGGAGCGGAGAAGGACACAGAGGGGGGAGCGGAGAAAGACACAGAGGGGGGGGAGCGGAGAAGGACACAGAGGGGGGGGAGCGGAGAAGGACACAGAGGGGGGGGAGCGGAGAAGGACACAGAGGGGGGGAGCGGAGAAGGACACAGAGGGGGGGAGCGGAGAAGGACACAGAGGGGGGGGAGCGGAGAAGGACACAGAGGGGGGGGAGCGGAGAAGGACACAGAGGGGGGAGCGGAGAAGGACACAGAGGGGGGAGCGGAGAAAGACACAGAAGGGGGAGCGGAGAAGGACACAGAGGGGGGAGCGGAGAAGGACACAGAGGGGGGAGCGGAGAAGGACGCAGAGGGGGGAGCGGAGAAGGACGCAGAGGGGGGAGCGGAGAAGGACGCAGAGGGGGGAGCGGAGAAGGACGCAGAGGGGGGAGCGGAGAAGGACGCAGAGGGGGGAGCGGAGAAGGACGCAGAGGGGGGAGCGGAGAAGGACGCAGAGGGGGGAGCGGAGAAGGACGCAGAAGGGGGAGCAGAGAAGGACACATGCCAGGGTGCTAGCTGTTCTTCTGGACTCCTCTGTTCTTCTGGACTCTGAACTCTCCTTTCAGCCCCATATCCAATCACTTTTCAAGGCTTGCTGCCTCAACCGCCACGACATCTCTACAATACGCCCCTTCCTACCCAATGAAACCACAAAGCTCCTGATTCACTCCCTTGTTATCTCTCGCCTCAACTACTGCAACTCCCTCCTTATTGGCTTACCTCTAAATAGGCTATCCCCCACTTCAGTCCATCATGAATGCTGCTTCCAGACTCTTCCACCTTACAAACCGCTCAGCGTCTGCTATACCCCTCCCTGCCAATCCCTCCATTGGCTTCCACTCACCCAACGAATTCAATTCAAAATTCTAACAACTTACAAAGCCATTCACAACTCAGCCCCCAGCTACATCACTAGACTTGGCTCAAAATACGAACTTAATGGTCCTCTTCATTCCTCCCAAGACCTCCTGCTCTCTAGCTCCCTCGTCACCTCATCCCATACTCACCTCCAGGACTTCTCCATAGCCTCTCCTATCCTTTGGAATTCCCTACCCCAATCTGTCCGCTCTATCCACTGTTATGGGATCCCTGAAAACTTTTCTCTTCAGAGAAGCCAATCCTGCCCCCACCTAACAACTGTACTTTAATTTTCTACATCAGCTCCCCCCCCCCCACAATTCTTATCTTTTGTATCACCTGACCCTCCCTCCTAGATTGTAAGCTCCATAAGCGGGGTCCTCCAATTCCTCCTGTATTGTATTGTAATTGTACTGTCTGCCCTCATGTGGTAAAGTGCAGCGTAAACTGTTGGCTCCAGGGGCAGCCAGTCCATCGCCGCCCCCCATCCATGCGTCCGGCCCCTTTCAGGACACTAGTGCATGGATTCCAATGCGGGGGGGGCTGTTTTTTTTTGAAGCACCGATTAAAGCCAGAGGCTCTAATAGGCTTCAATATAGGGTGGGCTCGGGTCGCAGAGAGTGCGCTCCGAGCCCACCCAGGTGTGTTACGAGAGCGAATGAACACTGATCCCCCCTCCCGGCCAAATCAGGAATCCGGTTTTGACAACAGTCACCGATTGGCTGAAAGGACGGGCGATCCTATTGGACGTCTAGGAGGAGGAGGGGAGGAGCTGGAAGCTGCCATGGAGGAGAGGACACTGAGCCGCTGCAACACACTGCCTGCCACCCACCACCGGGCAACTGGCAAACAGCATGAGGGGGGGGGTGGGATCCGCTTGGAGGAGGTGGGGGGGGGTCTTTGTTTGCGGCCCCCCCCCAAAAAAAAAACCCCACACCAGCCACCACTGATTGGCGCTATATAAATCCTGTATTATAATAATAATCTTTAAAATTTTAACAAAAATTGGATATTATATTGTGTTTACTAAAACTCATTAAATTGTATTTTTTTTCCTAAAAAATTTACGTTTGGTAAACCGCTGCGCAAATATCGTGCAACCACCATTTTATTCTCCAGGGTCTCTGCCTAAAATATATAATGTTTGGGGGTTCTAAGTAAATTTCTAGCAAAATGTACTTTTCATGTATGAGAGAAATGACAGAATTCGCCCCGGACTGGAAATGGTTAAAAAAAAAAAAAAAATCTTGTGGATAGAATATTCGGGAGTGTGACATAACACTAAAATGAATGGCCTTGGAAGCTGAAATAAATGTGTGCCTTCATTTTATAAATTTTGGAGGTCCTTGGCGACGCCCTGTGGGAGGGCGAAACGCGTTGATACAATTCCTGGTTCCGAGACCATTAGACATGACTTCCGGTTATCGGTGGAACGCACGCCATGAGCAGCGTTTTTTTGTACTTGAAGCTCTCTGACTTTTTATGCCTGGTTTTATCTTGCTTTTTGTAAGTATTTATTTTTATATGCGCAATAAATCTATTGCCAAACGGTAGTTCACTATAGTCCCTTCCTTTCATTTCGTTTTTTGGGTACCAGTTATCCCGGGCTGAGTTTCTAAAACAAGTGGGATCTGCCTGGTGATTGGATGTTAAGCTGCCATCCCTTGGCCACCATGATAAGCCTGAAGTGACCCCTAGACTGAAAAGCTAGGGGTCCATTCCATCCGGGGAGTGGGGTCACAGAAGGGGGGGTGTTTTGCGCACCTTGAAAACTCTGGAGCACTTTGCACTTTTTTTTGGATTGGAGCACATCAGTCACTTTATATGGACATTTACTTTTTTATCTTATTTTTATCTTATCTCTTTTTTTATTTTATTTTATTGTTTTTCATTATATTCATTGGTGTTGTGTTTACTAGCTCTGTAGTTTATATCTCATTTTTTGTTTGTCAAGTGAATAGCACTTTGTGTACAGCAGCTGCACTTTTTTTTTTTTTATCTAATTTTCATTATTATTGTCGCATTTGTCACATTTGTCACACCATTAGCGCAATTTTATATATTTAGAATATTTTATGTTCATTGTATAAATTCCTTGGCATGATCTCTGTAGAGGCCTGGCTAGAGCAGACGGAATGCCATTCCTCCAGAAGAAGTGGGAACAGGTCGCTGTTTACCTACGGAGTCTCCTTATCTGCGATCGGAAATTGTATCCATTTACTGTAGCGACGGACAGCTCTGCCCGGGGGTCCGAAATCGATCCCTCCGTGGCTTCCGAGGGGGAGCGAGCAGCAGAGGAAACAAGTTTAGGAAATCTTGCCTTGTGTTACAGGAAATGAATTTTATGCCAGCTGCTGGGGAAAAAAAAGCCAAGGTACGAAGAGACTGAACAAACATTTTTTTTTTTTTTATGGCGTTCAGAAAATCGCTCCTTTCCTGGTTATGTTAATATTAGATTACTAAAGAACGATCCTGAACTGAACGCTTTCACACAGAGGACTGACAGGCGGACAATTCCAACAGACGAGGACGGGGGATAAAATAACCGATCGCTTCCAGGTGGAAAAAATAAAAAATAAAAAAACGGGATTGCTAGATTTCTATCTCCGTACAGGTGGTTCTGTGTATTGGGTCCATCAACGCAAAACAAGCAGCGAAATCTGCCAGTAGGTCGAGCGATTTACACATATCTTTGTTTATGTTTTTATTATTCTTGATAAGCCACGTGACCTCCGGAAGATTTACCTCCCTTCCTGACCAGGCCATTTTTTTTTTTTTTTTTTTTTTGCGATACGGCAATGCGTTATTTTAAAGTGTAACTCCACTTTTGTTGAGAAAAAAAAAAAAAAAAAAAAAAACCTTCCCCTCTGGGTGATCGATGTACATTACAAGGATTTAAAAAACAAACTTTGTTGCAGATTCCTACCTTTTGTTATTCTGAAGAAATCCCTGAGTGTTTGTCTGTGTCCATGTGCGAAAGTGAATCTAATGGGAGTGGATTCAGAATTATCAATCAGCTGCTGCACCTGCAGGGTGCTAATGAGGAAAGCTGCTGGGCCTGCATCCCTTTAGGCCTGGTTAGGCCTTGCTCTACCCCCCCCCCCCCCCCCCCCCGCCTTTTGTTTACTATCTATTGTTAAATACATTTTTCACAGTTTGTAGTGTTATGACATGTATTGTTTAATATTCTATCAAATTGCAGATTTTCTCCTGATGAAGCGCTATTAAGGCCGCGAAACTTGTTGAGAAACGATATCCGTCATCTCAGTGTGATCCTCCCTCCTAGGGGATCATAATGCTGGTGATACACATGGATTGTCCTATGCACTTTTTTGTATGTATTCAATATGTTTTTAATTGTGTATTAATTTTTGAATTAATAAAATTACCAAACTACCTATTTACTCATTATAACCTCTGAGTTTATGCTGTTCAAGCCAGTACCGAGGTAGTCCGTTTTTCTTGTTTTGGGCGATCGGTTGGGGACCGATCTCCCAGTTTCTCCATGGTTTCCTATGGGTCATGTTCACATCTGTTCATTTTATGGAAAGGGCCCGGGACTTTTTTTTCTGGTTTTTGGTTCCATAGACATCAGTGGATCAAAAAAAATTTGTATTGAAAAAACACAACACTTTTTTTTTTTTTTTTTTACTAGTAATGGCGGCAATCAGTGACTTATAGCGGGACTGCGATAATGCGGCGGACACTTTTTGGGGACCAGTGACACTAATACAGTGACCAGCACTAAAAATATACACTGTCACTGTACTAATGACACTGGCTGGGAAGGGGTTAACATCAGGGTACGATCAAAGGGTTAAATGTGTTCCTAGCCAGTGTTTCGGTGTACTGTGGGAGGTGCTTTTACTAGGGAAAGACATGGATCTTAGTCCCTGCTTTGCAGAGAGACACAGGATCCATGCCTTCCCTCCTGTCAGAACGGCGATCTGCCTTGTTTACAAAGGCCGT
Source organism: Lithobates septentrionalis (assembly GCA_037952835.1). Lineage (NCBI taxonomy): Eukaryota > Metazoa > Chordata > Amphibia > Anura > Ranidae > Lithobates > Lithobates septentrionalis. The sequence continues at coordinate 300,333 of JBBDGP010002972.1, forward strand.
TCTTGGCCCTCTGTCCATCGATCTGCGGGTGCTGGTGGACATGGAGTCCGCAGTACCCGTAGATCAGCTCCTGCTGTGTATAAGCACGGCGGGGGCGCATATGCTGGCCCCAGAGCCGGAAACGTGCTGCTGGAAGTGCGCATAGTGTCGTAGCACGTACTAGGTACATGATCCGACGCAGAAGAGACACCTTGCCGCCATATATGAACGTTGGTAAAATCTACGAAAGAGCAAAGCAAGCAATCATTTTCTGTTGATTTTTTTTCAGGCTGGGTTGCAAAGGAAACAATCAGCCACGCTGTAAAAATTTTGTCTGTGTTCAATGAGGGCGACGTCTGTACAGTATATGTAACATCCCCCCCCAAACCAAATGTAGAGAATAATCAAGTAAATTAGGACTTATTAAAAACATTATTTGTCAATTGCCAATTACTAACTTGTCCTTTCAAAAGACTTTTTTTAAAATCATTTGAAAACTGCACCTTTTAGTAAAAAGAGAAGCTTGGGAATTAAAAAAAGCAAAACACATACTCCCCTAAGTGGATGCTGCATCTGTACCTAGTGAACTGAGTGATCAAAGACCACTAATCGCTCAGTTCTCGGGCTTCACTGAGCAGGTATGTCAGGGCTGGGCTCAGCCCTCCTTTCGCTGAGCTGACTGCTCAGCTGTCGGCTAATTGCCAGCTCCTATCTCTCCACAATTACTCAGCTGTTGATGATCCTGCTCGTCAGTCCTGCCTAGTTAAGCTGTCCAGTCCAGAGGAGCTCTGCCTTCACCTTGGTCAACATCACAGACGCTCTCCGGCATTCCTGTTAAAGGCCTTGCTTGGCTGACATCCCCCTTCTGGCTCCAGATCCTGCTTGCTGTTTTACTACGCTCATCTCCGGCTCCCTGACGTTTGGCTTGTCTGACTATCCGTTCCGGTTCCTGAACTCTGGCTATGTTTTGACTACATTTGTTCTATTTACTTTTATTATTAAACAAGTGTGATTTAACTGTACTTCTGTCTCGGTCTGCTTTCATGGTTTCTGACAAGATAGTGGTGACTATCAGTCACCAACTCGCTGCTGTGTCCCTCCAGCGCTCACTGGAGCATTGGGCTGTGGTGGGGTCAGCAGCTCGCTGAGAGGCTGAGCCAGCAGCTGGTCCAGGCATCTGGGGGTGGATCCCGACATTAAGGTCGGGATTGATCTATAGCCTGAACCTGCTGAATGATGTCAGCTGACAGGAGACATTAGCCTGCTGTCAGCTGAAAACGGGTCACAGGAGTGCAGAACGAAATGTACTCCTGTGAAGCACAGGGAAAGTAAAGCCAAAAAAAAAGCTTTGGCCAGGCTTTTCCTTTGAAACAGCAGCTGCATGTGACTCTGCAGCTGCTGGAATTTGGACCAGAAGGTCCAGCGTTGTTGCTCTGCAAGTGTAGTGATAGCTATCCTCCTGGAACTCTATAAAACTCTCAGATGTAGTTTAAAAAAAGATAAGTCCACAAGGTGGCATGCACCTCGTTGGACTTAAATCGTAGATTTAAAATGATCATTTAACCATGTGTCTGGTGTTCAGCTTTAACATTAGCAAAAAGCTGAGGCATGATGGTTGCAGCACAGGGTAATCTCTGGTAATCTTTCCGTGAGTGTCCTTTTCTTATGCACTTCCTGTTATAGGGTGACGACGCTCTGGCTCTGGACCATAAAATCTTTTTTAATGGAGTCCAATGAGGGACACAGGAATTCATAGAATTTATATACTATTGTGTTATACGGCCTCCTACAAAAGAAATAGACAATGGCAACAAAAAAGCCATTTGCCAGCAAAAGGATAAACACCAGTAGTTCAGCTACATTGTAAAATGTGCATGCGTGCTATGAGTCAAGTCCAAAGATGTGCATGCCGCCTTGTGGACTTATCTCTTTAAATGACATCTGAAAGTTTTATAGAGCTCCAGGAGCACCGCTATTGCTACACTTCCATAACTATGATGCTGGGCCCATGCAGCAGCTGTGCCCCTCCCCCTCCTCCTGTCCAATTCCAGAGTGCATTGTGTTATGTGAACTTATTGACAAAATACAAAGGCTTCTGTGAACGGGCAGCAGAGGGGAGGAATGCTTGTGTGGCAAAGTAACGTCAATCTTCTCAGAGCCCCGGGAGCGTAGCGATGGATATCTTTCCACAGCTTCATAAAACTGTCAGATATAAAGTTAAAAAGATAAGTCCACGAGGTGGCATGCACATGGTTGGACTTGACTCCTAGGAGTTGATTTACTAATAACAAAAAAAGGTTGCGCACTTTGTAAGTGCAGTTGCTCCAGAGGTTAGGAAAGGAGCAGAAGCTCTGCTGACTTCCATCATCCAATCATGTGCAAGCAAAAATGCTGTTTTTTTTTCCTTGCACGCGATTGGGTACTCTTTTCAAAGTGAAGCTTTCCCCTTATTTACTAAGTCTTATTTGCCTTTAGTAAATCAATCCCATAGTGTGACTGCACATTTTACAAAGTGGCTGAATTCCTGGAGTTCAGCTTTAAATTTCTCCTGTAGGTGGCAGTATAACACAACAGTCTAAGAATTCCAGTGTGCTGCGATGGACCAGAAAAAATAAAATGGGTTATTGTAGAAGATCATGGGGTGCTCAACCCGTGGCCCTTCAGCTGTTGCAGAATTTCAAGTCCCATGATCATACCTCCCAACATTTTGAGATGGGAATGAGGTACACTTACTAGCAAATGTATGTAGGCATAGGACACGCCCCCCCCTGCCACACCCCCTTAAAGGAGAATGAACCCCAAAAAAAGGTTAATTAAACCCACAAGTGCTTTTTTTTACCACTACTATTCCTTTATATTGGCTTTTAAAATGTACCAATGCAGCAATTTAGAAATCAGATGAAAGGTTTAGCGCCTGGGAAACATTTCTTGAAAGATAAAAAGTGCATTTTATATACAACTATATAGAGCAGACCAAAATGAGGGACAAATGAGGAGGAATGAGGGACAGAGGGACCTTGCTCCAAATCAGGGACAGTCCAGTGAAATCAGGGAAAGTTGGGAGCTATGGGGACAGTCCCCCGAAATCAGGGACAGTTGGGAAGTATGGGGACAGTCCCTCAAATCAGAGACAGTTGAGAGGTATGGGGACAGTCCCGCAAAATCAGGGACAGTTGAGAGGTATGGGGACAGTCCCGCAAAATCAGGGACAGTTGAGAGGTATGGGGACAGTCCCGCAAAATGAGGGACAGTTGGGAGGTATGGGGACAGTCCCTCAAAATCAGAGACAGTTGGGAGGTATGGGGACAGTCCTGCGAAATCAGGGACAGTTGGGAGGTATGCATGATGCATTGCAAGGCTGACAGGTACAAGCATGACTCCCAAAGGCAGAGGCATGACGGGATTTGTAGTTTCACAACAGCTGGAGGGCCACAGGTTGAGCACCCATGAGGTAGACGTTATCGATTGAGTAACAGAGAATAATTTGTGGGTAACATAAAAAGGAAATACCTCATCAGGGCTGGACGCCTGGTACACCCGGCAGGAATCCTCAAACTGGCGCTCCGCCTCAGCCTGGTCCGTCACCCCATTGGACTCGTAAGAGGGCGTGACGTTATGACAGAGCGCGATGGCTTTCACGGCCTCGTACACGCGACTGCTCATCGTCTTCCGTACTTTGGTGGTCCCACCTTTCTGGGCCGGAGGGTCCTGTGAGGGCTGCAGAAATTAAAAAAAAAAAAAAATTAGGTACAGTTATAGTCTGTGTGTGTGACCTCCATAGATTCTGTATTTTGTGACCTTTTGTTGGCGCTATAGAAAGAAAATATTCCCCAAGTGACTGGACCGTCCCTCATTTCTGTCCGTATACATGATACATCTGTGTAATAAGCGAATCTTCTGCGAGTAACAGAAGCTTGATCAGATCCACGCAATAAACTTGTCAGGTTATACCTTCCATTAGAAACACATTTTGGGAACAAAGAGTAGGAGACCCTGCGGCCGGGAATGGATCGCTCCTTTATGGATATGATTAATGGAAACACAAACCAGATGCCCCTACAACTGCACATTTCCATGAAATATTGTGCACCTATTTTTAGGTTTTTTTTTTCCTGCCTGCAAACTCCTGGTGTAATTAGACAATTACTTAATTAGGCTGGTCACCCAGCGGACACCGGGGTGGCATTTCCTGCTCTGTTAACCTCTGGTGTCACAAGCCGAAAAAGGGTTTCGCTTCCAGGTCAAAAGGTCTCAGAATGGAAATAATAATTGAGGCAATGAATCAGAACTACAGTCAAGTGAAACACTTATTGCGATAAGCAGCCAAAAATCAGATGCTTAATTAAAAATTGCCAAAAAGGCCAAAACAGAACTGGGGGGTCCGGGGGCGCTGCTGGCGTGTCAGAGGTACAGCCTTCTAGTTGTAGGTGCGGCTCCGTTATTTCAGCTACTTATAGAGCGCCGTCAATTCACACACATTAACGTGGTAGTAAACTCTCTATGTGAATTATTATATAGAGCAGGGGTCTCCAAACTGCAGCCCGAGGGCCGGATGTGGCCCTTAATTGCCTTTATCCGACCCTTGGGGCACCATTTCTCCCACTGATACCAAAGACAGAGCACTATTCCCCACACTGACACCAACAATAGGGCACTATTCCTCACACTGACACCAACAATAGGGCACTATTCCTCACACTCACACCAATAGGGCGCTATTCCTCCCACTCACACCAACAATAGGGCACTATTCCTCACACTGACACCAACAATGGGGCACTATTCCTCCCACTGACACCACCCATAGGGCACTATTCCTCCCACTGACAACAATAGGGCACTATTCCTCACACTGACACCAACAATGGGGCACTATTCCTCCCACTGACACCACCCATAGGGCACTATTCCTCCCACTGACAACAATAGGGCACTATTCCTCCCACTGACACCAACAATAGGGCACTTTCCTCCCACTGACACCACCCATAGGCCACTATTCCTCCCACTAAAACCAACAATAGGGCACTATTACTCCCACTGACACCAACAATAGGGCACTATTCCTCCCACTGACACCAACAATAGGGCACTATTCCTCCCACTGACACCAACAATAGGGCACTATTCCTCCCACTGACACCTATAGGGCACTATTCCCCACACTGACACCTATAGGGCACTATTCCCCACACTGACACCAACAACAGGGCACTATTCCCCACACTGACACCAAAGAGGGAGCACAATTCCTCACACTGACACCAACAATAGGGCACTATTCCCCACACTGACACCAACAACAGGGCACTATTCCTCCCACTGACACCATAGAGGGAGCACCATCCCTCACACTGACACCAACAATAGGGCACTATTCCCCACACTGAAACCAATAGGGCACTATTCCCCACACTGACACCACCAATAGGGCACTATTCCTTATACTGACACCAACAATAGGACACTATTCCTCATACTGACACCACCAATAGGGCACTATTCCACATACTGACACCAACAATAGGGCACTATTCCTCCCACTGACACCACCCATAGGGCACTATTCCTCCCACTGACACCAACAATAGGGCACTATTCCTCCCACTGACACCAACAATAGGGCACTTTCCTCCCACTGACACCACCCATAGGCCACTATTCCTCCCACTAAAACCAACAATAGGGCACTATTACTCCCACTGACACCAACAATAGGGCACTATTCCTCCCACTGACACCAACAATAGGGCACTATTCCTCCCACTGACACCAACAATAGGGCACTATTCCTCCCACTGACACCTATAGGGCACTATTCCCCACACTGACACCTATAGGGCACTATTCCCCACACTGACACCAACAACAGGGCACTATTCCCCACACTGACACCAAAGAGGGAGCACAATTCCTCACACTGACACCAACAATAGGGCACTATTCCCCACACTGACACCAACAACAGGGCACTATTCCTCCCACTGACACCATAGAGGGAGCACCATCCCTCACACTGACACCAACAATAGGGCACTATTCCCCACACTGACACCAATAGGGCACTATTCCCCACACTGACACCACCAATAGGGCACTATTCCTTATACTGACACCAACAATAGGACACTATTCCTCATACTGACACCACCAATAGGGCACTATTCCTCATACTGACACCAACAATAGGGCACTATTCCTCACACTGACACCAATAGGGCACTATTCCTCATACTGACACCAACAATAGGGCACTTTCCTCCCACTGACACCACCCATAGGCCACTATTCCTCCCACTAAAACCAACAATAGGGCACTATTCCTCATACCGACACCAATAGGGCACTATTCCTCACACTGACGCCAATAGGGCACTATTCCTCATACTGACACCAACAATAGGGCACTATTCCTCATACTGACACCAACAATAGGGCACTATTCCTCATACTGACACCAACAATAGGGCACTATTCCTCATACTGACACCAACAATAGGGCACTATTCCTCATACTGACACCAACAATAGGGCACTATTCCTCCCACTGACACCACCAATAGGGCACTATTCCTCACACTGACACCAATAGGGCACTATTCCTCATACTGACACCAACAATAGGGCACTATTCCTCATACTGACACCAACAATAGGGCACTATTGATCTTTTATTAAAAGAATCAAGCAACCAATTTTATACAAAAGTAAAAAACAAAACCATAGTACAAAACTTCAACAGAAATCCAAGGAATACACATCCATGTTCAGAATATATACAATATATACATAATCCGTTACCAAAACTATTTACATAAAGCAGCAGAGAGGGCCTAAGAGGCACAACCCATCACCTATGTACGCAGCCATTTATCAAAAATTAATCCAAAAAAAAAAAAATAATCTAGGGTGATAAGAGACAGACAGCCACACCCGGGAAAGAGACTCCTGGCAGTCAGGGAGGCTTGAAACCCCTCCACGCCTTCAACCAAGCCCCCTGACTCCGCTTGTCTCTCTCAAGTACCCGAATCTTCTCCACCTCATGCAAAATGTCATACACCACCACCTGAACAGGAAGGATTTTACGCCGAATGCAGACCTGACACCATGCATTCCAAGTGAAATAACGGACTACTAGGCTAACTAGAAAAAGTGTATCTAAACAAAAAACCCCACCAGTATTGAATGCTCCGTACACCCACTCAGCATAACCCAGCCTGGAGAGGAAAGGGACACCGAGGGCCCGTCCCACCTGTTTGTACACCTCTATGTTAAAAGGGCAATGAAGCAGAAAATGGTCCATAGTCTCCTCCTCACCTGCACACTCCTCCCGAGGACAGCTACGATCCACCCCACTGCGGAATTTCAAATTGCCCCTAACATAGAGTCTCCCATGGAAGCACAACCAGGCCAGATCCCTGAATTTAGGGGGTACTCTGTCCAAATTAATAAGTCTTAACCCTGCCCTCAAAACTGGGCCTGGGCAATCCCTTAAGGCCAGTGGGTCATGAAAGACTTCGCTCAAGACTCGACTCATAAGGACTTTCCTCGGAACCGATCTGAGATCTTCAGCCGACAATCGCCACTGCCGTAGTAACTTCAGGCACGGAGCGACATAGGCTGGTAGCTGACCACGATGACCCCTGAGATTCTTCACTTGGCCACCTTCTTCCCAAAGTCGTAGAAAAGGCCTAAACCAAGATCTAAATATGCCTGCCCATCCAGGAGGTTCCACTGCAAGCATATTACCAATATTAAACTTGAGAAAAAGCAGTGAAAAGAAAAGAACTGGGTTGACCATACCTAAGCCACCCTCCCTCCTGGATAGATAGGTGACATTCCTCTTGATGGGGTTCAGTCTGTTCCCCCACAACATCTGGAAGAACACACTACTGACCCTAGCATAGAGAGACACTGGCAAGATGCAGACAAAGCTGACATACAAGAAGATCGGAATCAGGTAAGTCTTAATCAGATCAACCCTTTCCCTCATAGATAACTTCCATCTCTTCCAGCTGACCACCTTAGTATTGGCAATTTCCAGTCTGCCTTCCCAGTTTTTGAGGCCATAATCGCCAGGTCCAAATTCAATGCCTAAAATCTTAATTCTTTCCTGGGGCACTGGAAAGGTGTCCGGGAGATCAAACCCCTCACCTTCCTTTCCCATCCAGAAAACTTCACTCTTTTCCTGATTGATCTTGGAGCCTGATGCTTCAGAATACCGTGATGTCAGAGAGACCACCTCCTCTGCTTCATCCGCCCCAGTGACAATCACCGACACATCGTCCGCATAGGCAACAACCCTCAAAGGCGGCTCACCCGGAAGCCCCACTGGCACCCCACACAACATGCCGCTCTCTAGCCTCCTGATGAAGGGGTCGATTGCAAACACATAGAGCAGGGGACTCAGGGGACAACCCTGGCGCACCCCGGAGCCAACCTCAAAGGACTGCCCAACCCAACCATTAACAAGAGGAAAGCTCTCTGCCCCCTCATACAAGACTTTTAACCAATCGACAAAACCACCCGGCAGACCGTACTTACTAAGGAGCAACCACAGGTACTCATGGTTAACACGATCAAAAGCCTTTGCCTGATCCAATGTCAGCAAATACTTTCCCCAGCCTGCAGCCCTGCACCGCTCCAAGGCCTCCCGGACAGCTAAAACGCTGTGAAGGTGCACCTACCCTGGACCGAACAGTGCTGATGGCGAGAAAGCAAAGACTCTGCTACTGACGATAGGCGCCAGAAAATGATCTTTGCCAGTATCTTTCTATCGACATTAAGAAGGCTGATGGGGCGCCAATTCTCAATCATCGAAGGATCTTTACCCTTTGAAAGAAGAATCACAGCTGAGTGCCTCATGGAAGAGGGAAGTACCCCCTCAGCAAGGCAACTGTTAAAAACCTCTACCAAATGTGGGGCCAGAATAGACTTAAAAGCTTTGTAAAACTCAGCCGTCAAGCCATCCGGTCCAGGTGACTTTTTGATGGCAAGCTGTTCAATTGCCCTTATCACCTCTTCAACTGTGATCTCCTCTGTCAAATTCATCAATGGGACATCTTCATCATTTAGACCTGGAGTAGAGTCCAAAAAGCTTTCCATCTTGTCACGGTCAAGCTCTTTCCTCCCAAGAAGGTCAGCATAAAAGGACCTCACGACCTCCAGAATCCCTGACCTGGACTTTGTCAAGGAACCTGTACTGTCCTTAAGGCCAACGACCGTTTTAACAGCTACACCTTGTTTGCAGTTCTGGTAAGGGTCAGGCGAGTGGTACTTCCCATAGTCCCTCTCCAGAACCAAAGAGGCATGCCGGTCATATTGACAATTCCTGAGAAGGAGTTTCACTTCGGAGATTGCCCCAGGATCTCCTCCTCTCGAGACAAGAATATCCAGCTTCCTCCGTAAACGTTGGTAGGTCATGTATTTATTAAACTGCTTTCTATTGGCTAGGCCCCTGAAGAATCCAGCGATCCTCTTTTTGGTCAGCTCCCACCACTCAGCCTTGCTGCTACAAAAGTCCAGGATGGTCACCTGTGCCTGAAAGAATTCCTCAAAGGATTGTCTAACATGTTCTTCCTTGAGTAGAGTCGAATTCAATCTCCAGATGCCCTTACCCCTCTGAGGGGCGTCTGAAGCATTCAGGACCACAGATAGCATACAGTGATCAGAGAACTCTACTGCCTGCACCACTGGGGGTGAGAAAGCAGAGGTCTCCTTAAAAAAAAACCTATCTATTCTACTCTGACTATTACCTCGATGAAAGGTGAACCCAGTGTCATCCGGGAGGTGCTTAATGTGCACATCCACAAGACCAGCATCCCTAACCATACTATTTAAAAAAACGCTATCATATCCCAGCCTGTCCTTGAAGTCCTTCCTGTCCTTGGGCCTAGTTACTGTATTAAAGTCACCTCCAAAGACCACTTGCCGGGATGTAAAAAGAAATGGCTTGATCCTTGTAAAAAGGCATTTCCTGTCCCACTTTGTGTGCGGTCCATAAACATTAATTAGGCGCAGGTCCTGCCCTCCCACAAGGACGTCTAAGACCATACATCTCCCAATCTCCACCTCAATAACCCGCCGGACAGTTACCATGCCGGTTTTAAACAACACCGCCACACCGCCGTAAGGCACCAGTAAGATGGACCATACCTCCACTCTCTCTTGGCCATATGAATATCTGCCAAGGAGGTGAGCCTAGTCTCTTGCAAAAATAAAATTTCAGCATCTAATTGGCTGAACAAAAAGAAGGCCATAGAACGAGCTCTTACTGACTTAATGCTGGCGACATTTATTGTCACCACTTTTAACGGAGGGGGAACCGCCATTTGGGTTATTGGGTGGTTTGCTTCTTAGCTCCCCTCTGCTGCTCATCACCAGAAGCCTCTCTCTTTCTTGAGGCCGCCTCAAACTCCATTTCGGAATCAGAACTTCGCTCCGAAGAAGCTCCAGATGAAGAGATATCCCAATTAGAGGACCTATACCGGTTGGAGACAGGCACTGGAGCCTGTTCTGTCCTCACCACCTGCTTCTTCCGCTTCCCAACCTTCCTTCTCTCCTCCAGGTACTGCAGGTCCGCTTCAGAGATGTCCTCATCTCTTACTTTTTTCTGTGAAGTCTTTACAGAAGACTTCTTTACAGAGGAAGAAGCAACCTTTTTAGTACCCACTACCACTGCTGGTGGGGGGGGGTGCTCCCTTTGAATCAGACTTAGGAGGGGTAGACTCCTGGGGGGTAACTGACTCAGGGGGCACAGACTTGGAAGGTTCTGACACAAGAGGAGGGGATACAGTAGGCTGGGGGGAGACAGATACAGAAGGAATACTTACAGACACATGAGGGGTGGCCACAGGAACTGGAGAGGGATCCTGAGCAGGACCAGGGGAGTCAGTCACCGCAGAGGAGGATGGTACACCAGGGGCATCACCCTCCATCCCGTCCAGCCTTGACATGTCATCTATTACCTCCTTCTCCATATTGTGCCAGGCTTCAGGACATCTGCTGTAGGGGTGGCCAAGGCGCAGGCACAGGTTGCACCTGATCATTTCGGTGCAGTCCTTAGCCATATGACCCTGACCCCGACACACTGAACATATCAAGGCTGAACAGGAGGAACTCAAATGCCCCTTTTCTCCACAGCGGTGACACAGCTTCGGCTGACCAGGGTAAAAAACAGTCATCCTATCCCTCCCTATAAAAGCTGAGGAGGGCAGGTGACGGACAACATTCCCATCCCTGGCCAACCTGACTGTAACCGACCAACCCCCAGTCCAGATGTTACGCTCATCAAGGATTTTATTGGGCTTGGTCAAAACCTCCCCATAGTTCCTTAACCAAACCTCTAGATCCCGGGCAGGGACACTCTCATTAGTGAGGATAATTGTGATTTTTTTTACTGTAGACCTCTGAGAAACTGCAACTGGGGCCAGACCTTCCCATTCAGGTCTTGACCTGCAACGAGCCTCATATCTCTCCCAGAACAGGTCAAGACCCTCTGGCCTGGTGAAGCTAACTGTATAATCCCATGTCCCAGCTACATGTATAAAGGCATACAGATCATTTGCCCCAAAACCCATCTCTAAAATCAAATCCACCACTGCACGCCGTGCTGGAGGGATCGCACCACCTTCCCATTTCAGAATAACAACATTACGTCTGGGACCCCCAGCAGAAGCCAGAGACCCAAGACCAGATCCTGGGGTGCTCAAAGTGGTAGCCTGTAGGGGAAAACCCCGCTTGGGGGCAGAGCTACCAGGAGCAGAGCGTACCACCTGAGCAAAGGTAAGTTTTTCAGGGCCAAGGCCCCACACTGAAGTCATAGCAGTCTGTACATTACTATTATTATTCACTGCTTGAACGGAGTTGGTAGGACTGTCCACACTTGAACTGGGACCATTGTTCATCACACTGGTACTGGGATGATTTTTATCAGTCACACAAAACTTCACATTCCCATCAGGAATAATCACAGTTTCTGCTGCAATATCAGCTGTCTCCTGAAGCTGTGCTGTAGAGTCCTCAGCAGCTGTGGGGCAAACAGCTTCAGCCAAAGGGGGGTTAATAGGCTCTGCTGAATCTTGTAGTGCATCTGCAGGAATGTCATTTTTTAAAAGCAAACTTTGCTGTACTGCAGCATCAGCAGGCACAGCATTGCTACACATAGGACTAGCAGCCTGACTCTCACTGGGCACATTGTCTGTATCAGTCACAGTGTTGAATGGCACAAAAATTGTTTTATCCACAATATGGGACTTGACAGGCTTTACCTTGTCAGGCACATTGTCTGTAATGTCCTCATTATTAAATGCCAGCTGATCCCCCCGCATAGGAGACTCCATTACCTGGATGGCCCTGAGCATGCCTCCTGAGTCCTGGGAAGGCATGGGGCTGCTTACCTCTCCCTGAGGGGGCAGGGGGTCAGAACTGGGGGTCTCCTCCTCCACCTCCATCTTTGTCATCCTCGCAAATCTTTTATCATTACAAAACTTTTCTTTAAATGGCCCATCTCTGCCTTCCATCATGGCCACAATGGTCTCCTGGTGTTCCACCCGAACCTTGGCCAGTTGGATCTCCGGATCCATGGATCCACGTTTCTGGCTATGTAAGCCCTCACGCTGCCTTCTCAGGCGCTTCAGCTCCGCTCTGAGCTTGTACAGCTTGTCTCTTTCCCTATTCAGGACCTTAATCCCGGCCACCACTCGCTCCCGGATGGCCCCGGAACCTTCATCTTCACCAGGGGCAGAGAGATCACCAACCATGGGTTGTATAGGGGCAGGTATGTTACCTGATGGCCCAGGAGATGGCTGTGAGCTTCCAGCAGGAGAGGCCCTGCTGGCCTCCATGGCTTCCCCAGAAAGGGGCCAGGAGAGCTGGGATAGATTTCCTCACCAGTCCCCTCTCACACGGATCTGCAGCAGCTCCAGAGAGACAGCCTCCTCCTGACACACCTGTGCTCCAATGATGGGTGGGGCACTATTCCTTCCACTGTCACCAATGATGGGACACTATTCCTCACACTGACACCAACAATAGGGCACTATTCCTCATACTGACACCAACAATAGGGCACTATTCCTCATACTGACACCAACAATAGGGCACTATTCCTTCCACTGTCACCAATGATGGGGCACTATTCCTCACACTGACACCAACAATAGGGCACTATTCCTCATACTGACACCAACAATAGGGCACTATTCCTCATACTGACACCAACAATAGGGCACTATTCCTCCCACTGACACCACCAATAGGGCACTATTCCTCCCACTGACACCACCAATAGGGCACTATTCCTCACACTGACACCAATAGGGCACTATTCCTCATACTGACACCAACAATAGGGCACTATTCCTCCCACTGACACCACCAATAGGGCACTATTCCTCACACTGACACCAATAGGGCACTATTCCTCATACTGACAACAATAGGGCACTATTCCTCCCACTGACACCAATAGGGCACTATTCCTCCCACTGACACCAATAGGGCACTATTCCTCACACTGACACCAATGATGTAATTTTTTTTTTACTCCCACTGACCACCAAGCCTATGTCATTGTTCACTCCCACCTATGCTGAGGCATTTTCTGCTCCCACTAGCAACAGTCCGGCCCCCCTTAAGCTTGAATGGCAGTAAACTAGACCTTTATTTCGAAAGCTTGGAGACCCCTGATATAGAGAATATTGTGACACTCATGGCCATCAGCAATAATAATATATATGTATATATATAAGGTGGCAAGAAATTTTCAGACTGTACAGGCCAGACGAGGAGCAAACACTTGATGTTTATAAAAATATATAGTCTATTAAAAAAAAAAATTGTTAAATGGGATCATGCAATATGCATGTATATAGGTGAGTAAAAACAAGGGTAATGCTGAAAGAGTTCACTGCAAATAATCCTACAATAAACTTTGAGTACTGATAGAAACAATAGGTCTTCATGCGTCCAACGCGTTTCACCAAATTTGCTTCATCAGGGCTTATGAAAACCATACAGCACTCGTCTAAAAAAAATATATATATATTATTTATAAATTATTGGGACATTTATGCAGCAATTACAAATATCCAATATATATTGCAGTCATGCATTCATTGTGTGGGACCCACCTCAGCGCAGCGCACCACCTGCGCAAAAACTCCCAGGGCATGATCCATGTTCGGTGATCCTTTGAGGGAGAAATCTTTCCAGGTTTGATCTTTCTGGATGCTCCAGCGCCCGCTCAGGGAGTTTTTGCGCAGGTGTTGCACTGTGCTGAGGTGGGTCCCACACAATGAATGCATGACTGTAATACCGTATTTCTCGCTCTATAAGACGCACTTTTTTTTTCCACAAAAAAATTGGGGGGGGGGGGAATGTCTGTGCGTCTTATGGAGCGAATATTGACCCCCATCGCTGCCCCCAACTAGCTGACGCTGTTGCATTCTGGGAGTTGTAGTCCACTCCATGCACGCTCAAGCTCCCAGTGGCTGGAGAAGCAGTGCAGCACAGCCAGCAAACTACAACTCCCAGAATCTTGGAGGCAGGGTGCACTAGGGAGTCGGGACTTGGGACCAACGTGACTGGCTCAGGCTGCAACTTTGCTTGACCCCAGGACAGGAGCATCACTCCCCCCCCCCCCCCCCCCCAAGCCGTGCAAGGACCTGCTGAGCTGGCACTAGCAGTTGCTATCATTGAGGTGAGAGACCCTGACACCCCCAGGGCCAGCTGACCCCCACGTCCCATCTATCTCCCCCCCCATACACCCCATTGGAGCTGGCCATGGTCTGGGGGCCCTGCTGGGAGCTGGCCATGGTCTGGGGGCCCTGCTGGGAGCTGGCCATGGTCTGGGGGCCCTGCTGGGAGCTGGCCATGGTCTGGGGGCCCTGCTGGGAGCTGGCCATGGTCTGTGGGCCCTGCTGGGAGCTGGCCATGGTCTGTGGGCCCTGCTGGGAGCTGGCCATGGTCTGTGGGCCCTGCTGGGAGCTGGCCATGGTCTGTGGGCCCTGCTGGGAGCTGGCCATGGTCTGTGGGCCCTGCTGGGAGCTGGCCATGGTCTGTGGGCCCTGCTGGGAGCTGGCCATGGTCTGTGGGCCCTGCTGGGAGCTGGCCATGGTCTGTGGGCCCTGCTGGGAGCTGGCCATGGTCTGTGGGCCCTGCTGGGAGCTGGCCATGGTCTGTGGGCCCTGCTGGGAGCTGGCCATGGTCTGTGGGCCCTGCTGGGAGCTGGCCATGGTCTGTGGGCCCTGCTGGGAGCTGGCCATGGTCTGTGGGCCCTGCTGGGAGCTGGCCATGGTCTGTGGGCCCTGCTGGGAGCTGGCCATGGTCTGTGGGCCCTGCTGGGAGCTGGCCATGGTCTGTGGGCCCTGCTGGGAGCTGGCCATGGTCTGTGGGCCCTGCTGGGAGCTGGCCATGGTCTGTGGGCCCTGCTGGGAGCTGGCCATGGTCTGTGGGCCCTGCTGGGAGCTGGCCATGGTCTGTGGGTCCTGCTGGGAGCTGGCCATGGTCTGTGGGCCCTGCTGGGAGCTGGCCATGGTCTGTGGGTCCTGCTGGGAGTTGGCCATGGTCTGTGGGTCCTGCTGGGAGTTGGCCATGGTCTGTGGGTCCTGCTGGGAGTTGGCCATGGTCTGTGGGTCCTGCTGGGAGCTGGCCATGGTCTGTGGGTCCTGCTGGCCTGTGTGTCCTACTGGCCATGGCCAGCTCCCAGCAGGACCCACAGGACCGCGGCCAACTCCCGGCAGGACTTCCAGCCATTTGGTTCCGAATATTTTTTTTTCTTGTTTTCCTCCTCTAAAACCTAGGTGTGTCTTATGGTCAGGTGCGTCTTATGGAGCGAAAAATACGGTATATATATTGGATATTTGTAATTACTGTGTAAATATTGTTTTTTCCTTAGATGAGGGCTGCATGGGTTTCATAAGACGACAGCCATGTTGGCTCTGAGGAAGAGGCTAGTCCTCGAAACGCGTTAGCCTTCTGGATCTTCACCTTCTCCTACCACATGATATGATGCAATGTGGACTTAATGACGCTGTGATGCGCTTGTTACATTTGTCATCTTGTGAGTATAATACTTACCATTTATTTTATTAATAAAGCGATGGTTTCAGGAGAATGCACTAGGTCTGTGCGCCCTCTCGGTCTTTTTGTGGGTTCAGTTGTTCCAGACTTCCCCAGTCTTAAGAGGACAACAAGATGAAGTGCATCTATACAATGTCAGGACTGAGATATAGCCTACGTGCATCGTATGGGTCTACGCCCAAGTGCAGGAGGTTTTAGGTGTTCGCGTGGCTTTCTTGAATTAACACAGTGAGTAATCGGTACAGATCACTCCTGTGTCCATTCATCACCGAAGCATAGTAAACTGTTTACTATGCTTCAGTATGTGAATGAGCAGGAAGCCTCAGAGTGCTTCTTATTCGTTCATCTGTGCAGCTGAGGCTACAGAGAATGGAACTGATAAACTCACTGTATGTCCTCAGTCACTTTCGGCAGGGGGGAGGGGGAGGGCGTGATTTCTAACAGCAGCCCTGTATATACCTGTGTGTATACACTGAATATATGGCTCTGTACTTCATCCATGGTGTCCATCCCATATGCAACTGTTCCCAGGTGAAGTCGCTTGAAGACCATCTCATTCTGAGTCAGCGTTCCTGCAAGACACGGCACACCAGCAATTGTTAACATCCAAAATCAGAACACACACAGTACAGCATCAAAAGGGATCCATTTCTGAAAGGTCAGGAGGTGTAAAAGGCAGCATAATGACCAAGCAGGATTCATTGGTGTTTGCTCTTGCCGAATGAAAAGGTGGAAATCAGGCCGTCTTATCAGAATTGTATTACAGCTTCACTCATTTCTATTATACAGTACATACACTATATTACCAAAAGTATTGGGACACCTGCCTTTACACACACATGAACTTTAATGGCATCCCAGTCTTAGTCTGTAGGGTTCAATATTGAGTTGGCCCGCCCTTTGCAGCTATAACGGCTTCAACTCTTCTGGGAAGGCCGTCCACAAGGTTTAGGAGTGTGTCTATATGGGAATGTTTGACCATTCTTCCAGAAGAACATTTGTGAGTTCAGGCACTGATGTTGGATGAGAAGGCCTGGCTCACAGTCTCCGCTCCAATTTATCCCAAAGGTGTTCCATCGGGTTGAGGTCAGGTCTGTGCATGTAGACATGTGCACTGCCAAAAAATGTGTTCATTTTAGGTTCATTCGTTTTTTTGTTTTTTTTTTGTTTTTCGGGTCATTCGTTATGATCGCAATTAGTAAATTCGTACATTCGTAAGTTAGAAAATTTGTATATTTATACATTCCTAATGTCAAAAATTTTTAAATTTGTAAATTCGAAAATCCAAAAATCTGAACTAGTAACTATTAAATTATAGGTATTGTAATTTCCTTTCAAATTTGGCTGTTAGTGAACATAACGAATACAAATTTATCCGAAGTTATAATAACGAATGCCACATCTAAACAAATAGAATGGAACTAATTAATAATAAAAAGTTATTATTAATATTATTAATAATAATTATTATTAATTTATTACGTTCCATTCGTTTGGATAAGGCATTCGTTATTTCTGGTAATTCGCAACTTTGGATAAATTTGTATTTGTTAAGTTCACTAACAGCCAAATTTGAAAGAAAATTTCAATACCTATAATTTAATAGTTAGTAATAGGCAAGTTATTATAAGTTAATTATTATTTCAGATTTCCATATTTCCAAATTTAAGAACGTACGAATATTCAGAAAAATTTGTTAAACGGGTTTTCGTTAATTCGGATATTTCCGAATTAATGAATTGGTTGAAATTCGTTAAAAAACTAATTCGGAACGAAACGAATTGCACATGTCTACTGTGCAGGCCAGTCAAGTTCCTCCACCCGAAACTCACTCATCCATGTCTTTATGGATCTTGCTTTGTGCACTGGTGGGCAGTCATGTTGGAACAGGAAGGGGTCATCCCCAAACTGTTCCCACAAAGTTGGGAGCATGAAATTGTCCAAAATGTCTTGGTATGCTGACGCCTTAAGAGTTCCCTTCACTGGAACTAAGGGGCCAAGCCCAACCCCTGAAAAACAACCCCACACCATAATCCCCCCTCCACCAAATGATTTGGACCAGTGCACAAAGCAAGGTCCATAAAGACATGGATGAGTGAGTTTCGGGTGGAGGAACTTGACTGGCCTGCACAGAGTCCTGACCTCAACCTGATAGAGCACCTTTGGGATGAATTAGAGTGCAGACTACGAGCCAGACCTTCTCCTCCAACATCAGTGCCTGACTTCACACATGCACTTCTGGAAGAACGGTCAAACACTCCCATAGACACACTCCTAAACCTTGTGGACGGCCTTCCCAGAAGAGTTGAAGCTGTTATAGCTGCAAAGGGTGGGCCAACTCAATATTGAACCCTACGGACTAAGACTGGGATTCCATTAACCACTTCCGGACTGCCCGCCATTGTACGTTGGTAGTTTGATGTTGAATACCGTTATTATGGCAGCAGATATCGGCCATAACCCTGGTATTTTTTAAAGACTGCGTGTGGTCAGCTTTCAGATAAAAGTGGTCTCTGCGGTGGATTCGCCGTGAGATCACTTTTATCTACAGCGGGAGAGGTGCCCACACCCCTCCCATCACGTCCCGGTCATCTCCGCCACTTACCGGAGCCGTCAGTAGCGGTGGAGACGATCGGGTCCTTTCCCCTATGAGGCTGAAAGTTGAGTGAGGGAAAGATGGCACCCACTCGGCTCCATAAAATTGGGTGACGAATCGAACTTCACTTCCGCCCACTGGTCTTACAGGGGAAATTATTTTTATTTATTTTTTTTTATTGCATTTTAGTGTAAATATGAGATCTGAGGTCTTTTTGACCCCAGATCTCACATTAAAGAGGACCTGTCATGTTTTTTTTTCTATTATTAAGGGATGCTTGTAACAGGAATAAAAGTGATCCAAAATATTTTTTTCTAAAAGGGAGAGTGTAAAAATAAAAAATTAAAAGTAAAATAAAAAAACGGGCTCGTGCACAGAAGCGAATGCATGCGCAGGTCGCGCCCGCATATGTAAACGGTGTTCAAACCACACGTGTGAGGTATCGGCGTGATCGTTAGAGCGGGAGTAATAATTCTAGCCCTAGACCTCCTCTGTAACTCTAATTTGGCAACCTGTAGACATTTTTAAACTTCGCCTGGGGAGATTGTTAAGTGTCAAAGTTTGTCGCCATTCCACGAGCGGGGCACAATTCTGAAGCGTGACATATTGGGTATCAATTTACTTGGCATAACATTATCTTTCACAATATAAAAAAAAATTGGGCTAATTTTATGATTTTCTTATTTTTTAATCCCAAAAAAATGTATTGCAACGAGCGCCATTTTATTCTCTAAGGTGTCTAAAAAATATATATGTGTGTGTGTGTGTGTGTGTGTGTGTGTGTGTGTGTGTGTGTGTGTGTGTGTGTGTGTGTGTGTGTGTGTGTGTGTGTGTGTGTGTGTGTGTATGTATGTATGTATGTATGTATGTATATATATATATATATATATATATATATATATATATATATATATATATATATATATATATATAAATGTTTGTGGGTTTATAAGTAATGTTCTAGCAAAAAAAAAATGATTTTAACTTGTAAACACAGAGCGTAAAAAAATAGGCCCAGTGGTTAAGGTTCTTGTGCGTGTAAAGGCAGGCGTCCCAATACTTTTGGTAATATAGTGTAGTGTATAAACGAAAGAAAAAGAACACATGGCAGAAAGTAAAGACTACACCTTTGTCACTCATTGGATCTTTCATTAACCACCACATGATCTGTGTTTAATACAGCAATAAAAATAAAAAAAAAAGAAGAAGTCCAATACACATGCTCAGTCACAGCTCCTACCAGTTTTATCAGTTAGTAGATAGGAGATCCGTCCGAGCTGTTCTGGGATGGTGCTGGATCGGACCACGGTTCCCGGGATCTTGGGGTCCCTTCGGATCATCCAGCTGTAGACGATTTTGCCCATGTCCAGATTCACCCGCAAACTGCACAACAGAAAAACGTGATCGAACAACGTAAGTGGCAGATCTAAAAACCTGGCATGGGCCAACCCCGGGAATCAGCCTGATAAAGATGCCCCCCCCCCCGGTGTGATTCCCACTATGAGAGGCGCGTCACGTGGGTTCTACCAGGAATAATTCACATGGAAAACTTTATTAGATGACCCTTTAATGTTACACAATACACATTTCATATACATGGAACAATCGTTTTGACCACTTCAGCTTCTGAAGATTTACCCCCTTTCATGACCAGGCCATTTTTTTTCGATACGGCACTGCTTTACTTTAACTGACAATTGCGCGGTCGTGCGACGATGTACACAAATACAATTTATGTCTTTTTTTCCCCCCACAAATAGAGCTTTCTTTTGGTGTTATTTGATCACCTCTGCAGTTTTTATTTTTTTGAGCTAGTTGTAGCGCAAAACGCGTTAACTTTCAGCTGTAGCCCACGCAGTCTGTGATGATTTTATGGAACGTGCAATAAAATTACTCATGACCACCCTTCCCAGCCAGTGACAGTGCATATTTTTTTAGCACTAATCACTGTATTCGTTTCATTGGTTCCAAAAAAAAGTGTCAGTTAGGTGCCAGATTTGTCCGCCGCAATATCGCAGTCCAGCTATAGGTTGCCATCATGACTAGTAAAAATGTATTATATATGGTGTGTGATTATATATATATATATATATATATATATATATATATATATATATATATATTTTACATATACACGCACACCATATTTGTAGACGCTATAACTTGTGTGCAAATCAATATACACATATTGGGATTTTTTATTTTTTTTAAAACAAAAATATGTAGCAGAAATGATAGATATATATATATATATATATTCTGCTACATATCTTTGTTAAAAAGATCCGAACAAGCGTATATATGGATTGGTTTTATATAAATATATAATATTTATTTTAAAAAAATGTGTATATATATATATATATATATATAGTTACAGGTTTTATATAGCGCCAACAGTTTGCGCAACACTTTACAACATGAGGGCAGACATTACAGCTACATTACAATTTGGTACAAGAGGAATCAGAGGGCCCTGCTAGTTAGAGCTTACAATAAATAATAATATATATATAATTATTATATATATATATATATATATATATATATATATATATATATATATATATATATATATGTATGTATGTATGTATGTATGTATGTATGTATGTATGTATGTATGTATGTATATATATATATATATATATATATATATATGTATGTATGTATGTATGTATGTATGTATGTATGTATGTATGTATATATATATATATATATATATATATATATATATATATATATATATGTATGTATGTATGTATGTATGTATGTATGTATGTATGTATGTATGTATGTATGTATGTATGTATATATATATATATATATATATATATATATATATATATATATATATATATATATATATATATATATATATATATATATATATATATATATACATACATACACATACACACTTTTTATATATAATAATAATTAGCAGGGCCCTCTGATTCCTCTTGTACCAAATTGTAATGTAGCTGTAATGTCTGCCCTCATGTTGTAAAGTGTTGCGCAAACTGTTGGCGCTATATAAAACCTGTAACATATACATACATACATATATACACATATATATATATATATATATATATATACACACATACATATATATATAAAATTCCTTGCAAAAAAAATGGTAAAATGCATATATTGTATATATTAGGCTATACAATATAGTACAAAACAAATATTTTTTTAACCCAGTATTAACTTATGATTTTTCTCAAGACTCCTCCTACCTTGATTAATGAGATGGTCCCTGACAACACAGGATGCCATTAATAGAAGATCTAGCACCTCTATGTGTTGGCACTTGTTGGAATAGGACCAATAGAAACACTCGGTTGCACATTGTAGAGTTCAGTATATGCAAAACTTTTTTTCCAGTTTTGGATGGTGTGGAGAGGGATTAAAACCCCTGTCAGGTTTTAGTTGCCATCTGTGCCCCCATTCGGGAGATTCGTCCACTCGGTTTGCCCAAAACAGGAAAAAGGTGTCAAATCTTCCAGTGGGGACACTAGTTCTTGTGACAAGAGTGGTTTCCCTCACTTTGGAGATATTTCCTTTCATTTCCTGTTTTGGATAATTGGACAGCAAGTGAAGGCTTGAGGGAAAAATCTACAAGCCTGTGTTATCATCTTTGTGTAACTTTGAGGACCGATCATTGCGGCCCAAAAACCAATTTTTCCGCAACCTGTTTGACAGGTGCATATAATTTCAATTTTTGATAGCAAGGCCAATTCTTGCTTTCATGAAGAGTACCTCAATAGGGTTACGGTGGGAAGGCGCCGCTGACACCCAAAGAACACATTTTCCCACACCCGTTACCTCTTTCCAAAGCCTGTGGTCCTCACCTGATGGGGATGATATTGGAAAAGAGGAGAAGAAATCGGAATATCTGCAGGTACCAGCGACCAGCAAAATGCTGCAGAGCCACCATGACCAGAGACACGACCACAAGAGCGCTGAACAGGATCTTCGTTAGACAGTTGACCTCCAGGTCAAGGAGCCCGATCTGCGGAGCACAGAAGACAACAGAATACCCGTCACAATCAAAAGTATTCATTACAGTCACCAAAATCAGGACCCATGGCTAGCACCATTTAAAGTGGAACTACACTATCTCAATCAACATGAACTATTTTTAATCCCTTTGCTGCTAGTATTAGTAAATAGAAAGGAAGGTATATTATATTTACTTTTTTATACCAATATAATGCTGCGCTATTCAAATGTAATCATACAGTAACCGTACTAAATCATAATATTACTGACTGCAGTTAAATAGTGGTGGTGAGATATTCTATTCCGATATAAAAAATCTAGTGTGCATTATGCACACTAGATTTTCTACATCGGAATAGAATATCTCACCACCACTATTTAACTGCAGTCAGTAATATTATGATTTAGTACGGTTACATTTTTATAGCACAGCATTTTATTGGTATAAATCTTTTTGGCACAAGCATATGGGACGTGATCAATGCTAGCAGCTGTCCTTTAATCATCTCCAATTATCATTTGGATTTTCACATGGTAGCTCGCAAGACTCTGTTTGTTTTTAAATTATATTTACTTGTTTTAACCTTTAATATTTTTTTATATTTCTTCAGTTACTTCCCGGTTTCTGGCCTAGGCTAAAATGATGTCATACATCCCAGGAGTCTTCATAGACATTTGTTTTTCTTTTGTCTGGGGGGTGGGGTTTTCTCAGCTAAGCACACCCTCCTGCCTGCATGCTGCCTGAGCTAAGGGCAGATGGATTCAATGAAGTAAATGCTAATGAATCATCTGCCCTCACTCAAAATGGCCATGGCTAAAAATACTTAGGGGGGGGGGTTATTTTCAAAGTGATTTCACAACAAAATAAAGCATGGAGACATGGATGGATAGGGGAGTTTGCTTTGGATATTAAAAATGAATTGAAAACAGTGTTTTCAGTTGGTGGTTCCACTTTAAGCTATATCCAACTGCAATTTTCCTGGAATACTGGGTGGAGGTATGGTTGGCTTTTGTCGAGTAACACTGACAGTTCTAATTTTGGTACTTTTTTTTACCGCAAAAAAAAAAAAAAAAAGTGATATGCAGCAGCATACTCTGAAGCCAATTGGAAATTTGCCTCATCTCCTGGTTATTTAACGGTCTTATGTTGATCAATAAAATAAGCAGGTTTACATTAATGTATAGTGCCCTCCTAGATAGGTTGCTAGAAAAGTCAGGTAAACCGTTTTTTGTTTTTTTGTGGGCTCCTCTGCAGTCAGTGGAGCAGTGTGCGATTATTATGGGCTGGTCCAGGTTTCACTAGCTGTAGGCTTCAACTGCTTTCCCTTGCCTTCTAGTGGATTCTAAAATAGTAGTGGGCTGGAAGAGGCAGACCCAAAGCCTGACTTTTTATGTGGGCTCAGCCAATCTCTAGGGGAAGGAAGCCCAGTAGGTGGCTGGAGTGTACATAAATAGTCCAAGGCCTGGAGCAGCAGGGTTCTTGCCCAGTCTGTAGCCCCTCTGAGCAGTACAGCTGAAGTTTTTACAAATGCTCCTCGAAGTCCCAGCTCAGCCAGAGCTAAGGGACCAGCTCTGGTTATCGTTGAGGCCCCAATTGTGTCAGAGCTGGGGGGGGGTGGAACCTGTTCTACTGGATTTTGCTGGAACTGATTGAGGGATTTTCACTGAGGATCTGCTCTGGAGAGCTCACCGGAGAAAGATCTGGCTGATTTTGGAAGGAGGCATCCAAGTATCTGGGGAGATTTGTGAGTGCAGACCTACGTGTAGGATCCTAGTGACTGTACGCCGCTTCTATTGCTTGTGTATCAGTGCCAGAGCTTGCTAAAGTGGGACATTTCCTATGGGGGTCTCTACATCGCCCTGTCCCTTAGTTGCTGCTGGAGGGACCGTGTTAAGAAGTTTGAGAAAGTTAGAAACACGTCCTCGGGTTTTCACATAGCATTACTGGAACATCCCACAGCCTCCCTGCACCCTATCCAAGTTCAACTTACAATAAAGCATCAAAAATATAACTAGACCAGGGGTATCCAAACTTTTTAAACAAAGGGTCAGTTTACTGTGCTTCAGACTTTGGGGGCAGATGTTGGTGTCAGTGGGAGGAATAGCACCCCATCATTGGTGTCAGTGGGAGGAAGTGCCCCATCATTGGTAGTGGAAGGAATAGTGCCCCATCATTGGTAGTGGAAGGAATTGTGCCCCATTATTTGTGTTAATAGGAAGTATAGTGCCCCATCATTGTTATCAGTGGGAGCAATAGTGCCCCATTATTGTTGGCAGTAGGAAACATTGTACCCCATCACTGATGTCAGTAGGAAGACTTGTACCCCATCATTGGTGTCAGTAGGAAGGATTGTACCCCATCATTATTGTCAGTAGGAAGGATTGTACCCCATCATTATTGTCAGTAGGAAGAATTGTACCCCATCATTATTGTCAGTAGGAAGAATTGTACCCCATCATTAGTGTCAGTAGGAAGAATAGTGTGCCATAGTGGGAGGAATAGTGCCCCATAGTGTCAGTAGGAAGAATGGTGCCCCATAATTGGTGTCAGTGGGAGGAATAGTGCCCCATTATTGGTGACAGTAGGAAGAATGGTGCCCCATAATTGGTGTCAGTGGGAGGAATAGTGCCCCATTATTGGTGACAGTAGGAAACATTGTACCCCATCATTGATGTCAGTAGGAAGACTTGTACCCCATCATTGGTGTCAGTAGGAAGGATTGTACCCCATCATTCGTGTCAGTAGGAAGGATTGTACCCCATCATTGGTGTCAGTAGGAAGAATTGTACCCCATCATTGGTGTCAGTAGGAAGGATTGTACCCCATCATTGGTGTCAGTAGGAAGGATTGTACCCCATCATTAGTGTCAATAGGAAGGATTGTACCCCATCATTAGTGTCAGTAGGAAGGATTGTACCCCATAATTTGTGTCAGTAGGAAGAAGTGTACCCCATCAATGGTGTCAGTAGTTAGAATGGTGCCCCATATTTGGAGGAATAGTGCCCCATAGTGTCAGTAGGAAGAATGGTGCCCCATAGTGGGAGGAATAGTGCCCCATAGTGTCAGTAGGAAGAATGGTGCCCCATAGTGGGAGGAATAGTGCCCCATAGTGTCAGTAGGAAGAATGGTGCTGCATAGTTGGTGTCAGTAGGAAGAATTGTACCCCTTCAATGGTGTCATAGTTAGAATGGTGCCCCATAGTGGGAGGAATAGTGCCCCATAGTGTCAGTAGGAAGAATGGTGCCCCATAGTGGGAGGAAGAGTGCCCCATAGTGTCAGTAGGAAGAATGGTGCCCCATAGTGGGAGGAAGAGTGCCCCATAGTGTCAGTAAAAAGAATGGTGCCCCATAGTTGGTGTCAGTGGGACGAATAGTGCTCCAAGGGCCGGAAAAAAGACAAGCAAAGGGCCGCAGTTTGGAGACCACTGCTCTAGATCATTGGGCCAGAAGTGTGACTGTAGCTGGGTGCCTTGCTGTTACTATGCTAGCTTGGGAAAGAAACTGGGACAAAATCAGGGTGTGAACAATACAAGTATCTGAGGTCATCTTTTTGCTATCCAAGCTGTAGTATGGTAATACCCAAAGTCATTTATATCACAGGAGATCATTTATGAGAACTGGAGGAAAGGTAGCACTGCTTCTGATGGGTACCGGCATCTTCTATTGATGAAGGAATCCCCATCTCTTCGCAATTCTCTAGTTTTTACGCTGTAATGGAGACTTTTTTACACTGAACCATGCTTTCTACAATTGTGCCTTCCTGAAAGTAATTTTTATTATAATAACCAGTGTAGAAAGATAAAAGTGCTTTGTGTATCCTAAACATGTACCTTATTACGTGGATTGGAGGTGTTCATGACACTTCGCAGCTCTCGGCCCGTGTATATAACCACCCCGACCACCGTGCCTAGAATGGAAAATACAAGTCAGAGATGCCGGGAAACAATAAATTAAAAAGTTACAATTCATATTCCCTTTTATATGGTCTTCCATCTCTCGGGGTTTCTCTGAGAGGATAGAGTGCTGGCGCCCCCTGGTGTTAAAAATTCTCTACTCTTTATTCATATTGGATATCTGAAAGTGGCATTTTAATGAATAAATATGAACTATAGTAAAAGGACTAAAAAAAAAAAAAAAAAAAATAAAAAAATAAAAAGAGCAAAACACCAGCTTGTATGAACACAGCAAGGCCAGTTCCGCACGGACTTCAGCTTGTATAAAAGTGTGAACAGCAAGCTTTGATAAAAAATTTGCAGAGCTTTCACCAAACTTTGTTGAAGTTTTTAAAGTGCCATTCAGCTCCAGTTTGTAAATGTTGAACACAGATCCTAATGGGAGTGCTGATTGCCACTTTAAGCAAGCTGCTAGCAGGCTTTCAACAAGCTTCAAGGAGTGCTGAAGCCTGCACCTGCTATATGCTGTGCAATGTATGAAATCAGATTCTCCAACTTCTAAAGCTGAAAAATGCAGGGGGCATGCTGGTAGATTAATTGGCTCCTGTCTAAATTGGCCCTAATATGTGTATGTATGAATGTGAGTTAGGGGACCTTAGATTGTAAGCTCCTTGGGGGCAGGGACTGATGTGAATATATAATATATGTGTGAAGCACTGCGTAAATGGACAGCGATATATATCGTATTTATCGGTGTATAACACGCACAGGCATATAACACGCACCTTCACTTTAAGAGGGAAGTTTCAGGAAAAAAACTTACATTTTAAATAAAGAAGTTTGAAGCAAAATAAGGGTCAGTGCCCATCTGCAGCCTGATCAATGTCCATCTGCAGCCTCACCATCAATGCAGCCTCACCACTGCCATCAATGCAGCCTCACCACTGCCATCAATGCAGCCTCACCACTGCCATCAATGCAGCCTCACCACTGCCATCAATGCAGCCTCACCACTGCCATCAATGCAGCCTCACCACTGCCATCAATGCAGCCTCACCACTGCCATCAATGCAGCCTCAAGATTGGCGCACTGCTACCTCAGATGGGACAGGGAGAGGGGCTAGACAAGCACCGACAGATTACATACAGTGAGAATCTCCTGTTTACTCGGCAGCCTCTTTAATACAAAGTCCCGCCTCTTATGATAGACAGAACAGTGGTCCAATGCCGGCCCAGGGGACTTCCTATTACAGAGACCGCCGAGTAAACAGGAGATTCTCTGTGTATGTAATCTGACGGCGCTTGCCCCGCCCCCCCCCCCCCCCCATCTGTCCTCTCCAAAATTAAAGTATCGGCGTATAACATGCACAAGCTATTTGCACCCGATTTTCAGGGTGAAAAAAAGTGTGTGTTATACACCAATATATACATTAAGTGTTTGTGTGTTGAGGCGCTAGCTCTAGTACAAACTCCCCCCCCCCCCCCGATGACGTCAGTTATGACAAAACTACCCTGTTTCCCCAAAAATAAGACCTAGCGTGATTGTCAGTGATGGTTGCAATATAAGCCCTACCCCCCAAAAAAGCCCTACCCTGTTTCTCCGAAAATAAGCCCTACCCTAAATATAAGACCTACAGGGACTTTAACTAGGGCTTATTTGGGGGGTAGGGCTTATATTGCAGCCATCACCGACAATCACGCTAGGTCTTATTTTCGGGGAAAGAGGGTAGTAGGGTGGAGTCTATGTTCAGTCTCACCACGCTAGTTCTTATATGATCAGCAGATTGTTTATCCTGAATTTTTTTATCCTGGTCTGATTGGACTTCTGTTATCTCAATAAACCATCAAGGTTTTTATGCTATGTTGGCATTCTTTTATACACCTCACCTGGGAGAGAGAGACAGAGAGAGCAGCCATTTGAACTCATATCTTCATAATTCTGTCTGCATCCAGAGGATGGATATTACGTATTGTATGGACCCACGTTTTACTAGGCTCCTATAGCGTGGAGTCTAGTCATATCTGGCAAGAGCACAGCTTTTCTTTTTATCACAGTGGAAGGTGCACTTCTGGTGTTTAGCCGTTTATTACCACTGAGACACAAATATTCAAGGACATTTCATTTATTTTGGATTCCTTTATGGACCGATCACAGCTACTTTGGATATTTTCATAGACTGGTCACTTTATATTACACATATGTACATTCATATTTTGCGTTTTGGTCATATCACTCTTTTTAGTGCGGCAATCTTGAGTTTTTACCTAGTGCAAACGTATACATACAGAAAATCAATATCAATAAGTGAAAAAATCTGTGCAACCAATACCAGTTCGCAAAAATGGAGAATAAAAAAGGTGTACAATAAAAAGTCCCAAGAATAATGAAAGTCTTTCAGACATGTAAAAACATTAAAAATTGTGCAAAACAAACAAAAAAAAAAGTCTTCAATTCCACCACATGTACATCAGTGATACATGCTCTTCCTTTTTTAAAGTGCTTCACTCAAATGTTGTGTTCCACCACCTAGTATGGGGGGGAGGGGGGCACCCACCAGAAAACTTTGGGCTACCAGGACCCTCACCCCTTAAATGCTTAATCCTACATTTGGTGTAAACTTGGCATCCGCTTCCTTTGTATTTCTTTACAAGCTAGGCCTGTGTTTTGATCTGTGGGAATGGGAGTGGTTTAGAGCAGGCTGGTGACTCACAGGCAGTTTAACTTCCTGGTTACCTCCCTCTGGCTATCAGAAGATCCTGGAAGCAGAGGAGAGGGAAGAGAGGTGGAGCTGTCTGGGGTGTGGTAAGGAGCCCTGACCAATCCCCAACTAAGTTTGGCAGGGGGCAGGCCTCCACCTGCACATTGTTTTTTAAAGTCAGCAGCTACAGATACTGCAGCTGTTGACATTTTTAAATTAGGACACTCACGTGTCCAGGGCGCCCGCGATGTTCTCACCCGAAGCCGCCCCGTCCCTCGGCTCTGGGTGGAGGTGCCGACATCTTAAGGGCATCAGGATGTAAAGCCTTGCGGCTTCACAGCGTGTTTCCCTACTGCGCAGGCCCGAGTCACGCTGCGCGTTCTGACTGGTCCCTGCTGTCTTCTGGGACCTGTGTGTCTCCCAGAAGAAAGCGGGGGGAATGGAGGAGAGGCCGGACATGGCGTAGATCGCTGCGGATACTGCAGCGATCTTACGCCGGAAGTGGGAGCAAAATACCTGTATTAGACAGGTATCTGCTCCCCCCTGAAAGGTGCCAAAATGTGACACCGGAGATAAGTATGACACTTTCAATTCTATATTTTTTGAAGGGATGTAGAGGAGAAAGGGTAGCAGATAAACAGGCACAACTTATTTGTTTAACCATTTCAATACCGGGCACTTATACCCCCTTCCTGCCCAGACCAATTTTCAGCTTTCAGTACTCTCACTTTGAATGCCAATTACTCGGTCATGCTACACTGTACCCAAACAATTTTTATATTTTTTTTCACACAAATAGAGCTTTCTTTTGGTGGTATTTAATCACCACTGGGTTTTATTATTTTTTTTGCAACATAAGTGAAAAAAGAACGAAAATTTAGAAGAAAAAAAAAAAAAAAAAAAGAAGAAAAAAAAAAAACACACCTTTTTAGTTTGATAAAATTTTCCAAATAAGTCATTTTTTGTTCATAAATTTGGGCCAAAATTTATACTGTTACATATCTTTGGTAAAAATAAC
The DNA here is from genome assembly GCA_037952835.1 of Lithobates septentrionalis. Classification (NCBI taxonomy): domain Eukaryota; kingdom Metazoa; phylum Chordata; class Amphibia; order Anura; family Ranidae; genus Lithobates; species Lithobates septentrionalis. Next base: position 330,609 of record JBBDGP010002972.1, read on the forward strand.
CCAAATCATTGTATATTATTTGGTCTGTGTGAAAGTTATAGAGTCTAAAAGCTATGGTGCCAGTCATTGAAAATTGATCACACTTGATGTGCTGACGGCCTATTTCATTTCCTGAGGCCCTGAAATGTCAGGAAAGTACAAATACCCCCCAAATGACCCCTTTCTGAAAAGTAGACACTCCAAGGTATTTAGTAAAAGACATGGCAAGTTTTTTGAAATTGTCATTTTTCCCCACAATTCTTGGGAAAATGAAGACATTATTTTGTATTTATTATTTTACACACAATTGTCATAACAAATTCTTTTTATAAAAAGGTCCAACATGCAAGGAGCACCGTCAGGCGTTCTAGGAGCATAAATTACACATAAAATTTCCTAACGACCTATTACATTTTTGAAGGCCCTGGAGCACCAGGGCAATGGAATTATCCACAAAATGACCCCATTTTGGAAAGCAAACACCTCAAGGTATATTCTATAAAGCAAAATGAGTCTTTTGAACGGTTCATTTTTTTCCACGTCTTTGGAATTCATGGAAAGAAAATTACCATTTTTTATTTTTTTTTTTTACACAAAGTTGTCAATTTATATGATATTTCTAACACACAGCATGTACATAGCAAAAATTACACCCCAAAATCCATTCTCCTACTCCTTCTGAGTATGGCAATGGCAATTCCACATGTGTGAGACTTTTACACAGCCTGGCCACATACAGAGGTCCAACATTGAAGTAGTACCTTCAGGCATTCTAGGAGCATAAATTACACATCTAATTTCATTCCTACCCATGACACTTTTGAAGGTCCTGGAGCACCAGGACAGTGGAATTACCAACAAAATGACCCCATTTTGGAAAGTAAACACCCCAACGTATATTCTATGAGGCATGGGCTGGTGACAAGTACTCGGGTACTCTGGTGGGCTGGTGACAAGTCCACGGGTACCCTGTTGGGCTGGTAACAATTACTCGGGTACTCCGATGGGCTGGTGACAAGTACTCAGGTGCCCCGATGGGCTGGTGACAGGTACCCTGATGGGCTGGTGACAGGTCCTCTTTATTACCAGGGGGGGGCAATCAGTGTGTGTTGATGTGCACTGTAAGCAGTAACAAGCCGTTACCACTGTGTGAGGAGGAGAACCCAGTAACAGCTCGTTACCACAGTTTGTTTACATTCTGTGACCGGCTGTGATTGGACACAACCGGTCACGTGGTAAAGAGCCAATTTCATTGGCTCTTTATCGCGATTGGGGATGGGCTGTGTCAGGGTGACAAGCCTCATCCCCGATCGCCGCTCACGGGGACAGTGCATGTGACCGGCTGTGATTGGACACAGCCGGTTATGTGGTAAAGAGGCGTTTTTATTGGTTCTTGTTGTCCTGAGGGACATGCCTCATCCCGCAGAAGCAGCGAGAATGGGAGGACGTCATATGATGCCCGCCCAGGATGGGAGCGTGTTCCTACCAGCATCATTTTACTAAGGCCTGGTATGGAAGTGGTACTAAAGTAATACTAAAGGCTCTTTTTTTACTTAAAAATCTCCTCATTGGCTGTCTGACTTTGACAACAGTGGGAGCCAATGGCGCTGCGCTGATGTCTCAGCCAATAAGGAGGGGAGTCCCGGGCAGCCCAGACGCTCCTACAACAATTGCTGGATCTAGATGGACCTCAGGTAAGTATTAGGGGGGCTGCTATACACAGAAGGCTTTTTTTTATCATGATAACAACCTTTACAACCACTTTAATCTCTGTGTATCACCTGAGGCCAGTCACTTCACTAGGATAATGGTTTACAATCACTTTAAATGTTTTTTTTTGTTTGTTTTTTTTACAAATATAAGGTTTATAAGCTCTTAAAACATTAAATCTTTTTATAGATTTCTAATATAGAACTGCATATAAAAGTTCAATCAATGTCATTTTCTGTACAGAGAAGAGAAATGTGACTTTCACATTTCTGAATGTAATTATCACACAAAAGTAACTTTTTTGTTTTAGGAGCGCTGGCCCTTTAACTCTCTCATTATTAAAATCACTTCCTGTCCACCCAGCACATGTGCAGATGAAGCGGAGATGGTGATCACTTTGGCCAGCCATCAGTTATAAAATGCCCTCGGGGGAGACTAGCTGTCATCTTTGCTCCCTTGTGGTGTCAGCCCGATCCAGGAGGAGAAAGAAAAAAAATACTAATTGGTGCCGCTAATTTTCTGGATGGCAGAGTCAATTATATCCAATTACAGACAAATGAGTGAAGGGATTAAATTGTTAACATGCTTTTTTCGGGAAAGCCTGAGAAGGTTTGTGCTCACCTGATGCGATGACGGTACTGGCCCACAATGTGTTCTCGATGCTTAAACTCTCATTGATGGGGGGGTCACTGTCTTCCTGCAGGGAGAGAATACAGACTACAATGTATCAATGCAGGGAGAGAATACAGACAACAATGTATCAATGCAGGGAGAGAATACAGACAACAATGTATCAATGCAGGGAGAGAATACAGACAACAATGTATCAATGCAGGGAAGTGCAAGGGGCACACTGAAAGCAGCAACCAATAAAAGTTCACCTTATGATGACACGTGCAGTTACTTCGTTAAAGCTGAATTAAATTCTCTCAATTGACATAAACGATTTGCAGGGCTTTTTTTTCAGCAGATCTATTGTTGTGGGGGGAGGTTATTGATGCTGGGGATCTATTGTTGCTGGGGGTATATTGTTGCAGGGACCTATTGTTGGTCTGTTGTTGCTGGAGGAGATCTATTGTTCTGGGGGGAGGTTATTGATGCCGAGGAATCTATGTTTGCTGGGGGGACGGGGCGCAACTATTACTGCTGGGGAGATTATTGTGGGGCATCTATTTTACTGTCTTTCTTGTTATTACCAAATTCTATACAAAAATTACTTAGCACCACAAAATTATACTTGGTTCTCTAAAAAGGGATGGTACTGGGAGGTGGGTAGGGGGTGGAGCCAAGGGACAGTACTTTGAGCTGGGTAGGGGGCGGCAAGACAAGGGGTGACTAGGAATGAGTAGACATGCGCACTGCCGAAAAATTTGTTTTCATTTTATTTTTATTTTTTTATTTTTTCGGGTCATTCGTTACAATTGAAATTTGTAGGATTGAAAATCTGAAAATTTGTCAATTCAAAAATAAAGAAAATCCGAATTTAAAGAAAATCCAAAAATAAAGTAAATCCGAAAATAAAGAAAATCCGAGAATCTGAATATAAAGAGAATCTGAATATAAAGAAAATCTGAATATTAAAATTTACGAATTTTCAAATGCAAGAAAAAATTTGTTAAACGGTTTTTCGTTAATTCGGATATTTCCAAATATCCGAATTAAAAATCGTACATCCAAAAATGTCAAAATCTGAAATAACTACTAACAATAACCAACTATTAAATTATAGTTATTGAAATTTCCTTTCAAATTTAGCTGTTAGTGAACGTAATGAATACGAATTTATCCGAAATTACTAATTGTCCAAAATAACGATTGCCGCATCTAAACAAATGAACCAATGTAAGCTGGCTAGGGGGCAGTGTGGTGCACGATTCAGCGCACCGCACCATCCTCCTTTCCGTTTTTTTTTGTACTAGCTTTATTTGAAGTACACAAAACTCACACTTCATTCACTGCAATGTCAGGTGGCGCATTGCAACTCCGGCCCGTGCTCTGCATTTTAGCGTAGCGCTAGGCTGCATTGTAGTGTTAACAGGACACTTAGGAAACTATTGTTCCCTGTGTGTCCCTGTGGCGACAGTTGTTTTACATTGCGGTAAAACGTCTGTCACAGCATATAGTGTGAATTGGGAAAGAGATGGTCGGCACTCAGGATGACATCCAAAATGATATTTCTTTATTAAATACATGTACAGAGCTGTAAAACAGCCTACGCGTTTCGGACGTTAGTCCTTAGTCATGGCTGATAAAAAACTAAATAAGTAACACTTACATAGTATATACAAAGGTCACATGATTAACCACCAAGCAGGTAATAGCATACAGTATACTCATTATTTTTTATTTTATCATATGAATGGTAATACAAATTAATCTTCAAACAAAAAAATTAAATGAACATACTATAAACCAAAATAAATAAGCAATACCAGTCCATATACTTCTAATACTTGATTTAGTATGGACCAGTCTGAGGTCGCATAGCAGTACTGTATACTTATAGAATACTTGCTGATTACTTATTGAGGTTCAACACCAAATTGCAGGTGCCTCACCCTATACCTTCCTCTTAAGGTCCAAAAGCATGGCTCTTTGTAAGCCCTGTGGACTGTGGACTCACCTGGAGGGTGCGGAGGGGACAAGCGGACAGTTTGGGACCATTGAATGCAACTGTTTTTAGCAATCCTGGTTATGCGATACATCACCGCTCACATGGAGATGTATTTTTGAACAGTATAAAATGTCCAACTATGTTTTGTATACTGCAAAATGTTAATAATGTTGTCTAAATTTGAATTTTCTGATATATTTCCTAGAATTAAAAAGTCCCCTGAGGAAGACAGAATTAAAAATCCCCCTGAAGAAGACCAGAAATGAAAGGGTCGAAATGCAATGGGGTATTCCTGTGGATAGCAATGTTATAATGTAATTGGCAAACCATGGTCTCTCCTTGGTGTGTTGTTTGCCATTGAGGCCATTTGCCATTGCCATTGAGGATGGCTTATGCTGTTTGTGTCTCTGACCAGAACTTATATCTTTAATTTATTGTATAATTGAATTCATTCTTTGCCAGAATAAAAGATTTTTTAACTAATCACTTCTTTATAAAGATTTTGCTGCTAAAAAAAACACCTTGGGGAAACTCTTCCATTTTCTACATGATTAACCACAGGTGGAAAGTATAGTGTGAATTGGCCCTAACTGTCACCTTGGCTTGTGCTCTCAACCAAACTGTCACACCATCCAATGGCTGGAGTCATAACTGATCACATGGGCAGCACCATGTGCAGTCGAAGATCAAACAGAAGCCAAGATGGCAGCTTCCTTGGGTGGAAACAATCGGAGGGTTTAGTTCCACTTTAGCACAGACTAGAGAAAGAGTCAGTACTCACCCGAGTGAAGGTCCCAGCAAAATTGTGGATGTCGATATTTGGCTCTTCTGCATACACATACGATCGGATCTGCAGCAAATCCTGCAAAGGCAAAAAAAAAAAGACATCTGAAGGCCCAATACAGCAGAAAATTGTGTATTTTAGTAGCAGGAAGTTAATATCTGTAATGATAGTAGCCAGTATGTGAATTCCTTTTTTTAAATCACATGCTTTTATTTACATCTTTCTCTAGAAATACAGGCAGGCCAAGCTGGCCAAAAAAGTAAAAAAAATTACCAAGGTTGGCACAAATTGTAAAACCCAGCTAGAGGTGCTTGCAACCATAAGCTTTTATTCATATGCTTTACAGTAAATGTAAACAAAACCCGTTTAACGAATTGTTCCAAACATTCGTAAATTCGAAAATTCTTAAATTTGTAAATGCGAAAACCTGAAAATTTGAAATAACTAATAATAACTTAACTATTAAATTATAGGTATTGGAATTTCCTTTCAAATTTGGCTGTTAGTGAACGTAACGAATACAAATTTATCCGAAGTTACGAATTATCCGAAATAAGAAATGCCGCATCTAAACAAATGGAATGAAACAAATTAACAAACAATAAGAAAAAAAAACTTTCGATTATTATTTATTATTTGTTCCGCTCCACTTGTTCAGATGCGGCATTCGTTACTTCAGATAAATTCGTATTCGTTACGTTCACCAACAGCCGAATTTGAAATGGAAATTCCAATACCTATAAATTAATAGTTATTAGTTATTCTTTCGAATTTTCAGATTTTCTGTCTTATTTTCGAATTTACAAATTTATGAATTTACAAATTGCGATCATAACAGATGACCCAAAGAACGAAAAAAACAACAAAAGAGGAAACAAACACAAACACATTTTTCAGCAGTGCACGTATAATTAGAAAGAAAATTATAAATACCACCCCCCCCCTTTTTTTTCAGTAATCATATACCCATAAGTCGCTCAGAGAGCAAGGGGGTGGAGAAACAGCAGCACACTGGTCTGCCCAGTGAATGGTGTCATACAAGCTTCATCATTGGAGGGGAGCAAGCCGAGTCAGCACAGCCAGAAAACTGAGCAGGCTGTGCTCTCCTGCTTAGTGTGGTCAGTTTTAATAGGAAAGCATAGGGACTGACAGAAACACCAGGAATTTCACACAGAGGAGGTAATACAATGAGAACAGGAGACTCTCATACAAGTACATGGTACAGGCCGCACATATCAGGAATAGGACATGTTGGGGTAACATTCTTTAAACCTTTTCTAAAAAAATAAAAAAACAATAGCAGTAATGGTCTAAGTAAATATAATAATAATAATGTTATACCGCGCTAGAGCATGCAATAAACATATACAGCAGCAAAAAAAACCTATCAGATATCTCCACAGTGCAAAAAATGTATAAAAAAAAGTTGAGCTCATATACAACGCGAGTGATCACAAAAAATGATTAAATAAAGTAAAATAAAGTGCAAGTGCAACACAAATATAAGTCTATAAGTAAACTCTGCATAAAAAGAAATTAAAAAAATCATATTGAGTCCACACAAAGGATTCCACAGTGTGAGAGGGGGTGATTCCAATGGGGTGATGAACTCCAGGTCACTTCCACCGTCACCAAGAAGATGGGGGTATCTTGAATAGAAAAAACCCACTCGATACGTGAGGACTCTTACCAGAACTGGTGGACCCCCTAAAGAGCAAGGCCACATACGCCAGCAGACTTAGCCCTCTGCAGGGTCTATAGATCCTCCTCGTCACTGGAGCTCTCCGACAGTGGCTGGAAGTCCACCTCAATAGCCAACTTGAAAATGGGAAATCACGTTTAAAATGTTTAGCCATAGGAGACGTCACGTACGATGAAACATGTTGGGTGCAGCTACGCGCTGACGTCATTACGCCCCATGTGACCCTGGAAGTACGGTGTGTTTTTACAACTTTTTGCTGGCTGTTCTTATTGATTATTGCGGTTTTATCCGTTCGTTTTTTAGCAATAAAGGTTACTCTTTTTTTCAACTCTACTACACCATTGGAGTCTTTTTATCTTTCCGCGCTGGTGACTCACGTGCGCCCCCCCCCCTTTTTAGAAGCGGTTTCCCATTTTCAAGTTGGATATTGAGGTGGACTTCCAGCCACTGTCGGAGAGCTCCAGTGACAAGGAGGATCTATAGACCCTGCAGAGGGCCAAGTCTGCTGGCGTATATGACCTTGCTCTTTAGGGGGTCCACCAGTTCTGGTAAGAGTCCCCACGTATCCAGTGGGTTTTTTCTATTCAAGATACACCCATCTCTATGGTGACGGTGGAAGTGACCTGGAGTTCATCACCCCATTGGAATCACCCCCTCTCACAGTAATGGATTAAAGCCACAATTTATTCTTGCATATATTTAGCCTTCCCAGTTTCCCCCTTCCCCCCGCATCAACATGCTACTGCAATTAATAAAAAAAAACGTTTTTCATTACATACCTTATTTTAGAGCCAGTACTGGGTGCCTCTGCTACTCTATGCAATGGAGGCAGATCATGGCTTTTGGAAGAAGTCAGCAGGGTGCTGTACATAGCCCACATGTGGTGACGAACCTCCATGATTGAAAGAGCTGAAATCCAATTTATGGAAGGGGTGGGCTAGGGACAGTCAGGCTGGCAAGAAAAGAACTAGATGATGCTGGATGTACTCAAGCCAGGAAATGAGGCGGAGCTCTGTCTGACTTTCTGCAGCTTCTAATGCACATGGTGAGAAGCTCACAGTGTGCGGTGAAATCAGAGGAAGCAATTTCAGTCCGGGAGAGGAGCCGGTACAACTGTGCAAGACTGAAGGGGAGGCCGGGGCGAGGATTTAACCCCTAGGCGTTGACAGTACGCAAACATGCAGCCTCTCGGCGGGTGGGCCTTGGCGCCAAGCGTACCAATTGCGTACCAATTAGCACCGGGAACTTTCCGATCATAGGATCGTCCTAACAGCCAATCACGGCGGTCACATCATCTTAAACCCTGCCCCCCCCCCCCAGCATCTGAAACCACTTAAAGGATTAGTACGGGGAAAGCTTGTTTGGCTGTACCCCTATAGATCACAGGAGTGCAGTTTCGTTTTCAGCAGTGAGCTGAAGTCGGCTGACGTCACGGAGCCGGTCCGCTCTCGGGCAAGATCGCATCAACAGAGTTGGGATCCACCCACGCGCCTGGACCGGCACCCGGCTCAGCGTGGCGCTAAGAGCCTGAGCCAGCCGCCCTGGCCAGCAGAGAGCAGTGACAGATCATCACCAGATCTCTGCTCACTGAGCACCGAGCGATTGGCGGTGTTCGATCGCTTGGTTCTCAGTGTTCGAGTCGATAGGGGACAGATGCTGCATCCACCTACAGTGAGGGAAAAGAGTGTTTGCTCCCCTGCTGATTTTGTACGTTTGCCCACTGACAAAGAAATGATCAGTCTATAATTTTAACGATGGGTTTATTGTAACAGTGAGAGACAGAATAACAACAAAAATATCCAGAAAATCGCATCTCAAAAAAGTTATGAATTGATTTGCATTTTAAATGAGTGAAATAAGTATTTGATCCCCTATCAAAATCCTCAAGATTTCTGGCTCCCAGGTGTCTTCTATTCAGGTAACCAGCAGAGATTAGGAGTACTCTCTTAAAGGGAGTGCTCCTAATCTCAGCTCGTTACCTGTATATAAGACACCTGTCCACAGAATCAATCGATCAGATTCCAATCTCTCCACCATGGCCAAGACCAAAGAGCTGTCCAAGGATGTCGGGGACAAGATTGTAGACCTACACAAGGCTGGAATGGGCTACAAGACCATGGCCAAGCAGCTTAGTAAGAGGTTGACAACCAGTGGCGGCCCCTAATGCAGGGTGCAGGGGCACCGCCCCCCAATCCATGCATCCGGCCCCCTAATGTACATGCCGCTGCCCCCCCCTCCCCAAAAAAATATACTACCAGCCGCCACTGGTGAAAACAGTTGGTGCGATTGTTCGCAAATGGAAGGAACACAAAATAACCATCAATCTCCCTCGGTCTGGGGCTCCATGAAAGATCTCACCTTGTGGAGTTTCAATGATCACGAGAATGGTGAGGAATCAGCCCAGAACTACACAAGAGAATCTTGTCAATGACCTCAAGGCAGCGGACCATAGTCACCAAGAAAACAATTGGTAACACGCTACGCCGTGAAGGACTGAAATCCTGCAGCGCCCGCAAGGTCCCCCTTCTCAAGAAAGCACATGTACAGGTCTGTATGAAGTTCTCTAATGAACATCTGAATGATTCAGAGGAGAACTGGGTGAAAGTGTTGTGGTCAGATGAGACCAAAAATCAAGCTCTTTGGCATTAACTCAACAACTCGCTGTGTTTGGTGGAGGAGGAGGAGGAGGAATGCTGCCTATGACCCCAAGAACACCATTCCCACCATCAAACATGGAGGTGGAAACATTATGCTTTGGGGGTGTTTTTCTGCTAAGGGGACAGGACAACTTCACGGCATCAAAGGAACGATGGACGGGACCATGTGCCGTCAAATCCTGGGCGAGAACCTCCTTCCCTCAGCCAGGGCATTGAAAATGGGTTGTGGATGGGTAATTCCAGCATGACACTGACCCCAAAACACACGGCCAAGGCAATAAAGGATTGGCTCAAGAAGAAGCACATTAAGGTCATGGAGTGACCTAGCCAGTCTCCAGACCTTAATCCCATAGAAAATGTGGAAGGAGCTGAAGGGTCGCATTACCAAACGTCAGCCACGAAACCTTAAAGACTTGGAGAGGATCTGCAAAGTGGTACAAAATCCCTCCTGAGATGTGTGTAAACCTGGTGGCCAACTAAAAGAAATGTCTGACCTCTGATTGCCAACAAGGGTTTTGCCACCAAGTACTAAATCATGTTTTGCAAAGGGGTCTTGGGTCTTTGGTCTTGGCCATGGTGGAGAGAATGGAATCTGATTGATTGCTTCTGTGGACAGGTGTCTTTATACAGGTAACAAGCTGAGATGAGGAGCACTCTCCAGTTGTTTTTACCACTTGCCTAGAGGGGGACAGAGACTCTGCGACTTCTGGTCACAGCAGAACGTCAGCCCCGTCTTCCTCCCCCAGCACTGCTCTGATTAGTAAAATCTCTCATATATGCGTACCTTTAGCCTTTACCAAGCCCCCCCACCCCCGTGTACGCAATGTTTTTCTATGACCACAGCCGCAGTATACACAACCGTTCCTGTCCCCCACGCAAGCTGTAAGTGTGAAACATCTGTGTGCCCCGAGGCCATGGATGATTGCTGGCAGATGAGACGCCGATCGCCGACACTTTAAGTTGCTCCCGTGCTTACACCAATAATACCTAATCTAATGGCTTAGTCAATGACAAAACAAAATCAAGGGATATCTAAAAGAAAAGCGGTAAAAAAAAACCTCAAGTGATCCAAATGTATGTGGAGGAAGAAGTGGTTTGTAGATCTCAGTATAAAATGGCGCAAAGATAATTCACGCAAATTACATGGCTTCGAGACCTAATTGGTCTACATCCAGCCTATAAAAAAAAAAAATTATGCTGAAAGAATATCTTTGAATTGTTTTTTTTCTCCTTTACTTGTTTCATGTTACACATTGCCATTGAATAAATACATTTTTTGATTGCCTATAACCAGGGGGTCTCCAAACTTTCTATATAGAAGGGCCAGTTTACTGTCCTTCAGACTATAGGAGGGGGCTGGACTGTGGCCTTTGGCAGAAGAAAATGTCCTGGTGTAAGTGGGAAGTAAGGGAGTTATGACTAAGCACTCATCGCAGTGCGAAACGCGTAAACTTTACACTTTGCTGTGACCTGTATTTTGTATTTTGGATGACACTTTATTAAATAAAGGCAAATATATTTTTTATACAATATATTTGTTCTGACAGGGGGAAGTGATGGATCTTGTGTCCCTGCGAAGCAGGGAATAAAATCCATTGCTTCCCTCAGTAAAAGTAACACGCAATTTACTCAAAAACACCGGCTAGGAACACATTTAACTCTTTGATCGCCCCTGATGTTCAACCCCTTCCCAGCCAGTGTCAATAGTACAGTGACAGTGCATATTTCTAGCACTGATCACTGTATTAGTGTCACTGGTCCCCCAAAAGTGTCAGTTAGAGTCCGATTGTCTGCCACAATATCACAGTCCCGCTATAAGTTGCTGATAGCCCCCATTACTAGTACAAAAAAATAAATAAAATTAAAAATCCAATATATATCCCTCCACAGTTAGAAACACCTCCCTAGGGAACACTTAACCCCTTGATCGCCTTTCACCAGTGAAGACGAGGGACACTTACTGCTGCTGTCGGCAGTCTTTGTGTGCAGGATACCGGCAATCGAAGCTTCCAGTCTGTCTCACCATCCAGTTGGTCAGTCCTCAGGAAGCAAGAGCCTATAAGAGAAGACAGACGATCCTCACTATAAAAACATCGCACTTTATTAAAAAGTAAAAGCCCAAATATCATCAGGGCACAGATGGTGATAAAAACCTGACAGAAAGTAGTGATTAGTAACATTTAGGCCCCTTTTCCACACTTGTGCGACTTGGGACTGCAGAGCCGCATGACAAGTCGTACCCCACGATGTCCATTGAGCACCGTTCCTATCTGCGCGTCTTCAAGTGGCAGCAACTTCAAAGTAGTCCCTGCGCTACTTGGGTCTGACTTTGATGCGACTTGAGGTCCAGAGGCCTCAAGATTACCCACTTAAAGACCAGCCTCGTTTTGAGATTTTTGTGTTTACATGTTTAAAACAGTTTTTTTTTGCTAGAAAATTACTTAGAACCCCCAAACATTATATATTGTTTTTTTTTTTTAGAGAATAAAATGGCGGTCATTACTTTTTTTCACACCGTATTTGCGCAGCGGTCTTACAAGCGCACTTTTTTGGGAAAAAAATTCATTTTTGAATAAAAAAAAAAATTAGACAACAGTAAAGTTAGCCCAATTTTTTTTATACTGTGAAAGATAATGTTACGCCGAGTAAATTGATACCCAACATGTCACGCTTCAAAATTGCACCTGCTCGTGGAATGGCGACAAACTTTTACCCTCAAAAATCTCCATAGGCGACGTTTAAAAAATTCTACAGGTTGCATGTTTTGAGTTACAGAGGAGGGTCTAGGGCTAGAATTATTGCTCTCGCTCTACCGATCGCGGCGAGACCTCACATGTGTGGTTTGACCACTGTTTTCACTCACATATGCATTCGCTTCTGCGCGCGAGCTCGTCGGGACGGGGGGTTTTAAACATTTTTTTCCTTATTTAATTTACTTGATTTTATTTATTTTTATACTGTTTTTTTTTTTTAAAAAAAATTTGGGTCACTTTTATTCCTATTACAAGGAATGTAAACATCCTTTGTAATAGAAAAAAGCATGACAGGTCCTCTTAGATATGAGATCTGGGGTCAAAAAAGTCCTCAGATCTCATATTGGGACTTAAATGCAATAAAAAAAAAAATTAAAAAAAAATTTGTCATTTGAAAAAATGACATTGAAAAAATGTGGCTTTAAGAGGTATGGGTGAAAGTGATGTTTTGACGTCGTTTCCGCCCCGCAGTGTCATGGAGACGGGTGGGGGCCATCTTCCCCCTCACTAGTCTATGTCAGCCCAGAGGACAGACGCGATCGCCTCCGCCGCTGCCGGCGGCTCCGGTAAGCGGCGGAGGGCACCGGATCGCGGCGGGAAGGGGGGGGCCCCTCTCCCGCCACCGATAAAAGTGATCTCGCGGTGAATCGCAGAGACCACTTTTATCTTGTAGCCGACCGAACAGGAGGATACCGGGGTTATGGCAGCTAGCTGCTGCATTAACAACGATATCCGTCCCCAAAAAAGGGACGTATATGTACATGCGGCGGTCGGCAAGTGGTTACACAGGCATTGCTTCAAGGTCGCGTCGAAATCGCAGGGAAACCGCATCAAACCACAGAAAAATCGCATGACATTCAAGTGGCACAAGTGTGAAAGGAGCCTTAACGGGACTCGTTTTATAATGTTGAAGACATTTCAGATCTTCCCCAATTCTTCCGTTCTAATGAGTGTCAGGAAAATGCTGCAGCATAAATAAACAGATTATACTTTTTTGCACAGAGCAGCATCGACCCTTTTCTTTTCGGGTACCCCCCCCCCCCCCCACAGGCGCTCCTAGCTCCTCCCCCTTGAGCAGTGCCTCCAAAGAAAGCCGCTTGCCCTGGGGAGGGTCCACCTCTGTGTGCTTGCTCCTGAGCCGCTGCTCTATCCGTCCATAAGGACTCGTCTCAACATGTGTATGGTCACCACATGTGGACTGCAGCAGAGCCTGATTGGCTATTGGTGCTGGACCTCCTTTCTCCCAGTTTGAGTGCCGCTGTTCAGGCAATCACACAAAAACTGACAGCTCAGGTCGATCTCTCACCCCCCCCCCCCCCCCCGTGTGTTCTCACAGGGGGACAGCTATTGTGTTCTGACAGGGGGACAGCCCCCCCACCAGAACAATCCGGTCAACGTTCTCAGCCATTGGCCGAACGCCCGAATGTCGGGCGGTTTTTATTGGCCCGTGTGTTCAAGGCTTAACCCAGGTACTTAAAGTGATTGTAAAGTCTCATTTTTTCCTATAAAATTAACAAACATGTTGCTCTGTTGCAGTGGATTTGCACAGAGCAGCCCGGATCCTCCTCTTCTCGGCACCCTCTCTGCAGCTCCTGGCCCCTCCCTCCTGTTCAATGCCCCCACAGCAGGCAGCTTGCTATGGGGGCACCTAAGCGGAGTCAAAGCTCCCAGTGTCCATTCAGACACGGAGCCCCTGTCCCCTCTTTCCCCCGTTTGGCTAGCGGACTTTGATTGACAGCAGCGACAGCCAATGGCGCCGCTGCTGTGTCTCGGCCAATCAGGAGGGACAATCTCGGATTGGCTGAGACACTCGTGGACATCGTTGGACAGAGAGGGACCTCAGGTAAGTGTTAGGGGGGCTGCTACACACAGGTTTTTTTTTCTTAATCTTAGTGCATAGAATGCATTCAGATAAAAAAAACCTTCTTCCCCTACAAACCCTTTAACCACATGCCGACCAGTGCACGACGATGTACGTCGGCACAATGGCACGGCTGGGCAAAAGGGTGTACATGTACGTCCCTTTTAAACTGCGGCATTGTGGGCGCACGCCGTGTGCTCGGTGCCCGCGGGCTCGATGTCCGCCGGGTGCCCGCGATCGTGTCACGGAGCGGCACAATGGGGAGATGTAAACAAGGCATTTCCCTGTTCTGCCTAACAACATGACAGGGATCTACTGCTCGGGAGCAGTGATCGCTGTCATGTCAGTGGTAGCCCATCCCCCCCCACAGTTAGATTCACTCCCTAGGACACACTTAACCCCTTGATTGCCCCCTAGTGTTTAACCCCTTCCCTGCCAGTGTCATTTACACAGTAATCAATGCATTTTTTTAGCACTGTATGTATATGTAGAAGAATACATATCGGCCTAAACTGAGAAAAAATTTTCTTTTTTTTTTATATATATTTTTTGCGGATATTTATTATAGCAAAAAGTAAAATATATTGCTTTTTTTTTTTTTTCAAAATTTTGTTTATAGCGCAAAAAATAAAAAAACGCAGAGGTGAGCAAATACCACCAAAAGAAAGCTCTATTTGTGGGAAAAAAAAGGACATAAATTTTGTTTGGGTGCAGCGCCGCACGACCGCGCAATTGTCAGTTAAAGCGGCGCAGTGCCGTAGTGCTCTGGTCAGGAAGGGGGTAAATCCTTCCGGGGGTGAAGTGGTTAAAGTGATACTAAAGTCTTTTTTATATAAAATATATAAAAGAGTTAGTGGTATTTTTATTTTTATTTTTTTATATAGAAACAGAGTTCAGCTTTAGCCATAAAAAGCCCCAATCTGGGCTCTCCTTTCTATTCTACATCCGGAATCTTATTGTTGCTCTTGCTATGAGCACATATTACATGTTCGGGGCAAACAAATCCTGCTGCGATTCAGGTCAATTACCATTTTTCTCCGACGTCCGCAGAAATATCATATCTGCCGGTATTCGTTGATTCTACAAAGTAAAAAAAAAAAAAAAAAAGAGTGAAAAAAAGATAAAAATTAGTAAATGTAATATCTAACTAATTTAATATGACGAAATGCACATCTTGAAAGCTTAAATATTTACCCCTGAAGAAAAAAGAAAAATCACTATGGTCACTTCTATCATCTTGTAAGTGTTTTTAATCTTATCCTATTAAAGTCATCATTTTAATACTACACTCAGGTCAGCGCCTCCCCCTCCCTGTTTTTTCCTTACATGTCTTGCAGAGTTCTGGACACACTCTGAAGGATGGCTGCCTTTCTTTTTAACCCTTAATTCCCCTTTCTATGGATACATCACCATCCAGCTATTACAGTCACAGACTATACCCCTAAGGATTACTCCATCTGGAGCGCCAGATAAACACTGACTATACTGCTAAATGATTCCAAATGTATCTATTGCTTCTGTCTTACTTCCTGGACATACTTTAGGTCATGGCACAGGAAGGAGTTGACCACCTGACCTCATTAGCACACACCCTGCATCATCCACCCTCCCACTCCCAGCTGCATGTTTTTTAAATGAAATACAGTCAATCAGTGATCATCCTTCTCACTAAATACAATCAGATTGCATAGTGTATGGCCATCTTTATACAAGTACGTAGGAGGGAGTGGACAGAAACACTCAGCTGTCAAGCCCCGTTCACATCTCTGCATAGAGGGGAACTCGCATTCCCACATGCATTCTCTCCTTTAGCTTTACCAAATTTATATAATAGGAGGAAACACCTATCCAGCCAATCACTCTATATCCAATCAGGCAGGCCCTTGCACTACATAATTGATGGCAGATCTAAAAGAGATTGTACAATCAGATTGCATAGTGTATGGCCACCTTTACACACCTAAAATTTACTAGTTGGGCTTTCAGTGCCATTAATTGTTAACATACCAAACACAGAGGCAAAACACACATTTTTGCATGTGAAAAAAAAACGAATGGCAAATGCTGCAAAACGCACAGTAAAAAAAAAAACACGCAACCCACAAAACGCCAAAATGTCCCATAAGCCACATATAGCACAGGCCATTGAAATCAGCAGGCTGCCCTATGCGTGTCACAGGAAAAACGAGACACAAAATGTGCGCTCCCCACTATGCTAGATGTGAATGGCCTGAAAGTGAAATTGGTGCGGTAACACAAAAACAAGGAGGCTCCGTTCACATCTGTGCGTTTCCTTGCATTTCAGAAACGTGCTGCACCAAAAATCGCAGTAAAAAAAGGCACCAAGCTCCGCTCTAGAAAAAAAAAAAAAAAAAAAAAGTCCTGAAGCTTCTTTGGGGCGATTGCTGCGTGTAGGGAAGCCCATTCAGGTGGATGGGCTGCCCTATGTGTGATGAGTGAAAATGCGCCAAAATACCTCCCCACCTCGCAAAACAAAACAAAAAAAACAAAAACAAAAAAGAACAAAAAAACAAAAAAAAAAAAAAAACGCTATGCAGAGATGTGAATGGGGCTTGACAGCTGAGTGTTTCTGTCCACTCCCTCCTATGTACTTGTATAAATATGGCCATACACTATGTAATCTGATTGTATCTTGTGTATTTAGTGAGAAGGCAAATCACTGATTGATTGCATTTCATTTAAAAAAACGTGCAGCTGGGAGTGGGTGGATGATGCAGGGTGTATGCTAATGAGATCAGCTGATCAACTCCTTCCTGTGTCATAACCTAAAGTCTGTAAGGAAGTAAGACAGAAGCAATAGATACGTTTGGAATCATTGATGCAGGACAGTAAGGTACGTGTCTGTAGATTCTATGAAAAGCTTTGATATTTTTGCAAAAAAAAAAAAAAGTACATGAATGCTATATTGGTACATAGGGGAGCTGGAATTTAGAAAAAAAAAGGTGAACTTAGCCTTGAACATTTCTCTACGTGCAGAACACCAAAACATCCATCCATGGCTATCCAAGGGCAACACAAAATGGCCAGGAGGAAAACAATTTAGCCAACTACCAGTAAATCCATAGCAGACTAAATAATGTTTAAATATAAGAATCTCTGCACTGGTCTGAAATGATGGAACAGCAACTTAAGACCAGGAATGGAGTAAAAAAAAAAATTAAATATAAAATGGTGCGCTATATGCAAAACAATGTGACTAGATAGGATACAAAAAATTAATGTTATGAAGGGATTAGTGCATAAACAAGGTAATATGCCTCAATATAGTGAAACAGTGACTTGCAATAAAGTGACTAGTGCATAAACCACAATAATGATTAATGGTGCTTATGGGAAAATAATCAAATTTGATATGTATACACGTCCAATATACTTCTCAAAAAATGAATTTTGGGCCTATGTGACTGTTAATTCAAAAACACAAAGTTCGTACTCATGAGTATGATACAACGTATCAGATGGAACCTATTCCGACGATCTCCTGAACTGATTTCCTGTGCTGATAAATATCGCTGAATGTTGCAAGGCGTCTAATGTATTCCACTTTAAGATAATCTCCTGTGTTTTGAAAAATGATGTTCCATTTAATGAAAATTGGCCTCTTACCGGATATGGTGGATCCATATTACAGAGATCAGACTCGCTGTGTGAACATAACCACTTGTGTAGATGTTACTCTCAGCTCTCTCATATCCATATGCTTTAAAAGAAACTTGGACTCGGGTGATCCAAAGACCAGAACATTGGATTACTCCCATAGACTCCCATCCTCCATTCCCAGCAGATGACATTTGTGTGGAAATGCGTCGGATCGGAGAATCCTTGTAGCGCCACCCAACTGGTTGGACGAGTGATATCACCTCCAGATTAAAATTTCTTACGCTTGAATTTTCAGCCTTGTTGTAAGTGTAACTTTTAAAAGAATATTTTGAATACATTTTTTGTGGTTTTACACTGAAGCTTTTCCTTATCTACATATGATTTCCGAACTATTGGAGTTCCATTTATGTTAAAATTGATACAAGTTTTTTTTTTTTAATCAACGCACCTGAGATATCCAAGCCGGTAATTAATACAACACAAGCGGGCTGAATGTCTATGGGAGTAATCCAGTGTTCTGGTCTTTGAATCACCCGAGTCCAAGTCTTTTGAATCATATGGATATGGGAGCTGAGAGTGTAACATCTACACAAGTGGTTTTGTTCACACAGCAAGTCTGATCTCTGTAATAGGGATCCACCATATCCGGTAAGAGGCCAATTTTATTATTAAATGGAACATAATCTTTCAAAACACAGGAGATTATCTTAAAGTGGAATACATTAGACACCTTGCAAAATTCAACAATATTTATCAGCACAGGAGATCAGTGCAGGAGATTGTCTGAATAGATTCCATCTGATACGTTGTATCCTACTCATGAGCACAGACTTTGTGTTTTTGAACAGTCACATAGGCACAAATTCATTTTTTGAGAAGTATATTGGATGTATACATATCAAATTGATAATTTTCCCATAAGCACCATTAATCATCACTGTGGTTTATGCACTAGTCATTTTATTGCAAGTCACTGTTTCGCTATATTGAGGCATAATACTTTGTTGTTTATGCACTAATTACTTCATAACATTCATTTTTTGTATCACATCTAGTCACATTGTTTTGCATAGGAATAGCTCACCATTTATATTAATAGACTAAATAATGAGGCTGTCTACTAGCCTGAATACCTAATTTCTGGGCCCCACAACACCCCCATGTCATTATGTTACAGGTCAGATGTGAATGGTAACTTTCTGCGTACAACTCCAATTCCAAAAAAGTTGGGGAACTGTGTAAAATCTACATAAAAACAGAATGCAATGATTTGCAAAGCTCAAACAGCAGAAAATAAAAAAAAACATCAAAATTTTTAAACTGAGAAAATGTACCATTTTAAGAAAAATAAGGTAATTTGGAAATTGATGGCACCATCACATCTCAAAAAAGCTGCGACAGGGATACAAAAAGCTGGCAAAGTTAGTGGTACTAACAAGGAAGAGCTGGAAGAACATTTTCAACTAATTAGGTGTCAGGGCTGGGCCCAGCCCTTTCTTCTCAGAGCTGGCTGCTCAGCTGTCGGCTAATTGCCAGCTCCTATCTCTCTCCACAGTTACTCGGCTGTTGATGATATCCTGCTCTTCATACCTGCGATCCTGTTCAAGACTTGATTTGCTGACATCCCTTCTGGCTCCAGAGCCTGCTTGCTGTTCCACTACATTGATCCCTGACTTCTGGCTTGGCTGACTATCCGTTCTGGTTACTGAACTTTGGCTATGTTTTGACCAAGTTTGTTCTTTTTACTTTTATTATTAAACAAGTGTGATTTAACTGTACTTCTGTCTCAGTCTGATTTCATGGTTTCTGACATCAGGTTAATTGGCAATAGCTCAATAACACGATTGGGTATAAAAAGAGCATCTTAGAGTTTTTTTTAGAAGTAAAGAGGTTCACCAATCTGTAAAAAGCAGCATTTAAAAATTGTCAAACAATTTCAAAATAATATTCCTCAAATGCAAAGACTTAAAAAAAATAGATCATCATCAGTACATAATATGAAAAGATTCAGGGAATCTGGAGGAATCTCAGTGCACAAGGGACCAGGCCGAAATGCAATATTGGATGCTCGTGGCCTTCAGAGGCCAGTGCATTAAAAACCAGGCACGATTCTGTGATGGATATCAATGCATGGGCACAGGAATACCTCCAGAAACAACTGTCTGTGCAGGGTAGAGCTCTATCATGCAAAGAAGCCATATCTGAACATGATCCAGGAACGCCGCCATCTTCTCTGGGCCAAAGATCATTTAAAATGGTCTGTTGCAAAGTAGAAAATGGTTCTGTGGTCAGGCATATCGAAAATTGACATTGTTTTTGGCAACAATGGGCGCCGCGTCCTCTGGACTAAAGAGGAGAGGGACCTTCCAGCTTGTTATCAGCACTCAGTTCAAAGGCCTTCATCTCTGATGGTATGGGGGGTGCATTAGTGTGTATGGAATGGGCAGCTTGCACATCTGGAAAGACACCATCAATGCTGAAAAATATATCCAAGTTTTAGAACAGCATATGCGCCCATCCAAACGACTTCTTTTTCAGGGAAGGCGTTGCATGGATTTCAGCAGGACAATGCTAAACCGCATACTGCATCTATGACAACAGCATGGCTTTGTAGTATTAGAGTCCCGGCGCTTAACTGGCTGCCTGCAGTCCAGACCTTTCACCAATTGGAAATATTTTGCGCATCTTGAAACAAAAATACGACAAAGACGACCCAGGACTGTTGAGCACTTAGAATCCTATATAAAAAAAGGTAACAATGGGATAACACTCCACTCCCAAAACTCCAGCAACTGGTCTCCTCAGTTCCCAGATGTTTACAGAGTTTTGTTAAAAGAAAAGGGGATACAACACTGTGCTAAACATGGCACCGCCTCAACTTTTTTGAGATAGGTTGCTGCCATCAATTTCAAAATTTAATTTCAAAGTTAGCTTATTTTTCTTAAAATGGTCTCTTCTCAGTTTAAACATTTGATAGTTTTTGTTTTATTCCTATTGTGAATAAAATATGGGTTTATGAGATTTGTAAATCATTGCATTCTGTTTTTATGTCGATTTTATACAGCGTCTCATTTTTTGGGATTAGTTTGTACTTCATACAAAAAGGACAGACGGGTACAGTAACCTAACAAAAACATAGTTGATGTAGTGCTGGATACCTTCTCCACAATAACGAGATCCCCCACTTGTATACCGGAACTCCGAACCTTCACTGTGCCTGAAAAAAAAAATTCAGAGTTTGGCAAGATTCTTGTGTTCGGAGAAAGAAAGCTCATGGTAACCTAAAATGTAAAAAATACAAATTGCCCGGCATTCAGTACTGTATTACAGCAAATGGTGCTTGATTCAACCAGCAATAAAACCAAGGACGTGCAGGTAATACAATGTATTAGGGCTCATTCATAGCAAAAGCTACTGTATGAAAGTGAGGCCTGGTGTACACTGGGCATTTAACCCCCTGGGCATGAGATCCCAATGTTTTCATGCAGGCGGAAGGCACAGGTGCACTGTCCAGCCCAGCTGCTGGCAGCTTGTAAAACTCTATGGGAGGCTGGAAACTGCTGTGGTTGGACAGGGCTGGGTGGTGCAACAAGTGGTAATACTTTTCAGGGCAGTATGCACCTAGGGATGAATGCCCGGAATGCAAGATACACTATATTACCAAAGGTATTGGGACGCCTGCGTTTACACGCACATGAATTTTAACGGCATCCCAGTCTTTAGTCCGTAGAGTTCAATATTGAGTTGGCCCACCCTTTGTAGCTATAACAGCTTCAACTCTTCTGGGAAGGCCGTCCACAAGGTTTAGGAGTGTGTCTATGGGAATGTTTGACCATTCTTCCAGAAGCGCATTTGGGAGGTCAGGCACTGATGTTGGACGAGAAGGCCTGGCTCGCGGTCTCCGCTCCAATTCAACCCAAAGGTGTTCTAATTGGGTTGAGGTCAGGACTCTGTGCAGGCCAGTCAAGTTCCTCCACCCCTAACTTGCTCATCCATGTCTTTATGGACCTTGCTTTGTGCACTGGTGCTCAGTCATGTTGGAACAGGAAGGGGCCATCCCCAAACTGTTCCCACGAAGTTGGGAGCATGAAATTGTCCAAAATGTCTTGGTATGCTGACACCTTAAGAGTTCCCTTCACTGGAACTAAGGGGCCAAGTCCAACCCCTGAAAAACAACCCCACACCATAATCCTCCCTCCACTAGATGATTTGGACCAGTGCACAAAGCAAGGTCCATAAAGACACTCGTTACTCCCATTGATCATTTTAGCATGGATGTTTATTTGCACGTTTGCGTTTATGGTTGCAAACATGCTGGGACTTGTCATTACCAAATAACCTTGGGTATAAAATGGTCTTTAGTTGTGCTTTAAATATAGGGTGACTGGGTAGAATTATATAACAGATATACACTCACTGGCCACATTATTAGGTCCCCCTTGCTAGTACCGGGTTGGACCCCCTTTTGCCTTCATTCTTCGCGGTATAGATACAACAAGGTGTTGGAAACATTCCTCAGAGATTTTGGTCCATAGTGACATGATAGCATCACGCAGTTACTGCAGAATTGTTGGCTGCACATCCATGATGTCAATCTTCCACCACATCCCAAAGGTGCTCTATTGGATGAGATGTGGTGAGTGTGGAGGCCATTGGAGTACAGGGACCTCATTGTCCAGTGGTGAGATGATCGGATCTTTGTGACATGGTGCATTATCCTGCTGGAAGGAGCCATCAGAAGATGGGGACACTGTGGTCATAAAGGGATGGACATGGTCAGTAATAATACTCAGGTAGGCCGTGGTGTTTAAACGGTGATCAATTGGTACAAAGTGTGCCAAGAAAATATCCCCCCACACCATTACACCCCCACCAGCCTGAACTGTTGATACAAGGCAGGATGAATCCATGCTTTCATGTTTACGCCAGATTCTGACCCCACCATCTGAATGTCACAGCTAAAATCGAGACTTATCAGACCAGGCAACGTTTTTCCAATCTTGGTGAGCCTGTGTGAATAGTAGCCTCAGTTTCTGGGTTCTTAGCTGGCAGGAGTGGCACCGGTGTGGTCTTCGGCTGTTGTAGCCCATCTGCTTTAAGTTTTCATGTGCTGTGCATTTAGAGATGGTATTCTACATACCTTGGGTGTAGTGAGTGGTTATTTGAGTTACTGTTGCCTTTCTATCATCTAGAACCAGTCTGCCCATTCTCCTCTGACATCAACAAGGCATTTTCCATCACACAACTGCCGCTCACTGGATATTTTCTCTTTTTCGGACCATTCTCCGTAAACCTGAGAGCTGGTTGTACGTGAAAATCCCAGTAGATCATCAGTTTTTGAAATACTCAGACCAGCCCGCCTGGCACCAACAACCATGCCACGTTCAAAGTCACTTAAACCCCCATTCTGATGCTCGGTTTGAACTTCAGCAAGTCTCTTCACCATGTCTAGATGCCTAAAGGCATGGAGTTGCTTCCATGTGATTGGCTAATTAGCAATTTCTGTTATCGAGAAATTGAACAGGCTTACCTAATAAAGTGGCCGGTGATTAGATATCAATAGCAACAAAGGCAATCCCCAAATAGGTCTATATCAGTACAGTATAGGCTACAAATTCAGCATCATTTCACGTGTTAAAGTTTTGGGATTTAGGGATATCTAGATACCAGTGCACAAGCAGCAGAGATTAGCACTGGATTACAGTGCCCTACAAGGGTTCACCTGCCTGCATGGCACCCAGCTCCTGCAGCAATATTCCAAGCTGTCCCCACCCCTTGCCAAGCCTTTGAAAGGAAAACAGGAACAAGCATAGAAATAAAAAGGCCTTAGCCTGACCTCTCGTTGTAAGCTTGCTGTAGATCTGCGAGTTGACTTCCTTATCCCTCACGAAGCATCTGATCTCCTCCACAGCCTCACGGATGATGGTGACGGCCAGGACAAACCCCTGTGAAGAGAACGGATACAGACTATTTATTCATTCTTTACTTGGTAAGAGTTATAAAACTACCCAACCGTGTCCGTTTTGCCTAACACAATTAGAAATGACATGATTTATGCATGATTGTATCCACAAGCTTTCCATTGTGTTTGGCAAAATAGCTAAACCTGAGCTCAAGGCACAGAAGAATTCACTTAACTATATTCTACATTAGCCACAGAGTTTACAAATCCATTTTGTGTGCGCCAAATGCCTTTACAAACCCAGACTTCACCTGCGTAACCACCAAGCTACTCATTCACTCCCTTGTCATTGCTCTCCTCGACTATTGCACTTCCCTTCTCGTAGGCCGACCTCTCCATAAGCTATGCCCCCCCCCCCTCTTCACTCTATCATGAATGCTGCTGCCAAACTCATCTACCTTACCAACCGCTCAGTGTCCGCCACCCCAACCGCTCAGTGTCCGCCACCCCAACCGCTCAGTGTCCGCCACCCCAACCGCTCAGTGTCCGCCACCCCTCTCCGCCAATCCCTACACTGGCTTCCGCCCAGCAAACCAAATTCAAAATACTAACATACAAAGCCATTAGCAACTCTGCCCCCAGCTACATCACCAATCTTATCTCCAAATATCAACCAAACCGTCCTCTCCTCTCTTGACCTCCTGCTCTCAAGCTTCCTTGCCTCCTCCTCCTCCCGTGTTCATCTCCAGAGCCTCTCCCATCCTCTGGGACTCTCTACCTCAGTCTGCCTGGCTATCTCCTACTGTAGCTGCCTTTAGGCGATCCCTGAAAACTCATCTCTTCAGGGAAGCCTATAACATCGCCAACTAATTTTTCATCACTTCCATCCGCTCATCCCCCACAGTTACAACGTTTACTACCCACCCTCTTAGATTGTAAAATCTTATGAGCAGGGCCTCTTAACCCTCTTGTATTTTATTGTGTTGTATCTGTACTGTCTCCCTTGTATATTTTGGGATGTCCACTTGATCAGTGAAGGAATCTTCAGGAACACAAACTATATACATCCAGTCTGTACACACTTCTTCTCTTCTACCTCCAGCACAAACTTGCTTTTAGAACTACAACGCCCAGGACCAGCTAGCACTGACTATTTGATCCAACACAGATCCAAAGTAAATGCCCTTTGCAGGCAGGGACCGCGGGCCCCTTTAGAAGTGTAGCAAAAAGAGATCTTTGGTGCTAGCTGTCCCATTCCTGTGGCTACTGCTCCCAGTACCACCTCTTCAGCCCGCCTGGCTGCAGCTGCCTATTTAACTAGCCCTCCTGGCTACTTCTCCAGAGTCCTCCCAGACTGACTCTGCATCCATCCCAGACTGCTTGCACACAGTCCCTTCAGGCAAGCCTCTCAATCCTCTGACCGTAACACTCACCAGCCCGCATGGCTGTCTTCCTCCCTGGAGATCTGCCCTGCAGTGTTCTCCTGCTGTCCTCTCCTTGCTCCCACGCCTCCTGGTCAAGATCCCTCCGTGTGCCATGAGAAGGGGTCCCTTCCGCACCTGAGCCCAGGCCTGAGTTCACCCCCCCCTCCCCCCAGACTAGGGGGCTACTCTCAAAAGCCTCCGACAGCCTAACACTCCATCTCCATATTCCACCTGAACTCTACTGCTCCAGCCGAGCAGACCCTGAGTATTTGAGGGGGCCTGCCCCCTGCCAACCCATCCGTTGGGGATTGGTCAGGGCCCTTAGAATACTCCAGCCAGCTTCTCCTAGACTCCTCCCAACTGTTTCTGGAATCTTCTCCACGTTTCCAGCAAGCAGGAAGGAGCCACCAGAGATGCTGCCTGTGACTGAGTCATCCAGCCTACCCGAGTCACCCAAACCCTGACCCAGAAAAACACACAGGCTTGGCTGCTAGCCAAGCCTGAAATTACCTACACTAACAAAAAATCCTAACATTAGCACTCTAGCTACGCTAGGGGGTGTGACATAAACCCATTCTAACTACCCTGTTAAGGGACAATGTCTTTACTTACCTATGCTGAGGGTGCTCCGGTCCAGTCACATGATCTCTCCGGGGGCCAAGGTCAAGGGAAAGGAGAGAACAGAGACAATGGCTGAAGAACCTAGGACAATGACGTCACCCATATAGACTTTACCATGGGGCATCCTTTATCGGCTGTCCCTCTTCTACACTATAGCCAGCGCTTGGGAGGCGTTCAGAGCACCCTCAGTAGAGGCAAGTATAGGCATTTTTCCCTTACAGGGTAGATAGAATAGGATTTAGAATGGCAAGTTTTAGTAGTTTTAAGTTAGGATTTGTCCGGACTACTTTAATGCCGCGTACACACGAGCGGACTTCTCGTCCGCCTGAACTCCGAAGGACTTTGACGGAGTTCCGACAGAGTTCCAACGAAACGGACTTGCCTACACACGATCACACCAATGTCCAATCGTTTCGAATGTGATGACGTATGACCGGACTGGAATAAGGTAGTTCATAGCCCGTAGCCAATAGCTGCCCTTGCGTCGTTTTTGGTCCATCGGACTAGCATACAGACAAACAGCTTTTTCGATAGAAATCTTGTCCGTCGGAAAGATTTGAAACATGTTCTATTTCTAGGTCTGTTGCAATTTTCGACAGAAAGGGTCCAATGAAGCCCACACACGATCGTAATGTCCGACGGAATCGTTCTGTCGGACCTTTTCTGACGGAAAGTCCGGTCATGTGTTCGCGGCATAAGTGGTATAACACCTTGATGAATCTGGGCCAAGGTTACCATTTAATGAAGATGTGACCTGAATCACAGATGAACAATGAGAGGTTTGTATTAAAAGTAAAAATGTGTCAGTTACTGCAAAACTGAATAAAAAACAACAACTGAAGGTGAATTTCAATAAAGCATATGCAAAACAGTTTAAAAAAAAATGTAAGAAGTGTTGTCAATTTTTGAACAAGGTTTTACAAAACTGAAAAAGGAAAAAAAAAAAAAAAAAAAAAGCTCCACATTTGCCATTTCAACTCTTAGGAATAGGCCCCAAATAATTTACCAAGAGAAATCAAGAAATTAGACAATCCACTCACCAGAGGAACCCAGAAGGTATAGAGGGGTCCCAGGCGCATCTCGGGCACAAACTGCGAACAGGCCAGAAGGAGGAAATACAGGTTGAAGAAGTATTTGAATTGATTGAAGAGAATCTGAAAAATGAGAGAGCAAAAATACCAGATTGTCATTACTAGACGAACAATCATACAAAAACATCTCCTGCTACTTTAAAGTGGGGTTCCACCCAAAAAAAACAAAAATACCTGAAAAAATCTAAAAAAAAAAAAACCAAAAAAAAACATTTGGATATATATATATTTTTTTACTTACCTCTAAATGCCTGTTGCTAGGTGGTCCCTCGTAGTCTGCCTCTTCCTTTGCCTGGGATGGCGACATCACTTCCCCCTCGGCACAGGAAGGGCTCGGCTCTGCTCCCTCCCTCCTGTCAATCATCTGGGACCCATTACAGGTCCCAGGTGATTGAGCGGCCAATCACGGCGCGCGGTGCTGCTCGCAAATGTGCAGTGGGTGCCAGGCTGTGAAGCCACAGCCCGGCGCCCACAGTTGAAATGCCGGCGCCGACGAGCGGAGGGGGGGGGACGAGCGGGGCTTCTATCCCCCCGCATCGCTGGACCCAGGGACAGGTAAGTGTCCAATTAAAAGTCAGCAGCTGCAGTATTTGTAGCTGCTGACTTTTATTTATTTTTATTTTTTTAATGGACCCCCTGGGTGGAACTCCTCTTTAAGGAAAGCATACGTAATGGTAAATTACTAGCAAACAATCAGATTCTTGATACCATTTTTCTTTCTTGGACTAGGAAACTGGTAACCCAAATCTGTGGAATTGCAAGATAGACACCTGCTTCTCCTTCAGATATTAATCTGTCGGAATTGGCACCTTATTAAAGCTCAGCTTACTGATATTCATTATGGGCGACATGGTTTTATGATGAAGAAAAGAGCAAAGAGCAAAGTCGAGCAACCCAAAACAACTTTACTTCTAACAGAAAACTGTCTGTGTTTTAGACCAGGGGTCTCCAAACTGTGGCCCTTTGCTAGCCTTTATGCGGCCCCTGAGACACAACCCCTTCCACTGATATGAGGCACTATTCCTCTCACCGACACCAACAATGGGGCACTATATCTTCCACCGATACCAATGATGTAATACTATTCCTCCAACTAATAGGGGGAATACTCCTCCTATTGACCACCACCAACCCTGACGCCATATTTATTCTCACTGATGCTGGGCCCGTGACATTTTCTGCCCCTGCTGGCCACAATCTGGCCCTTCAAAAGTCTGAAGGACAATAAAGTGGCTCTTTGTTTGAAAAGTTTGGAGATCCCCGTTTTAGACTAACCATATAGATGGATACAGGTCTCCCCAATAAGGATGGGCAGATTTCTCATGTACACTCTAAAGCACACCTCAATGTGGTCATGCTATGGCTAATTAAATATGTTTACATGGCCAAAAGCAGAAACGATAAGACTTGCCATCTGTAACTTATACCGATTTCTATGGCTTTGTGCTGGTGTTTGTTCCTACCAAAAATGGTTTATGTACCATTCCCCTTTAAGGGGGCGTGGCAGGGGGTGTGTCCTATGCCTGCATAAATTTTGTCATAGTCCTCTTAGGCAAGACTTATGGCCCGTACACAGGATCCGAAAAATCGGACTAAAAATACCGCTTTCAACGCGATCGTACGATAAGCGGATCGCTAAAAACAGCACTTTCGAGAGCCGATCATGACAGTTCATCTGATATTATTCGATCGGACAAGCATGAAAATTTTCCTCGAACTATTTTCGTTTAGTCAGTACGGTTGTCGTCCGAAAATGCAATATAAATACACTACGACACATGACATCACTTCCAATTTTTTTTTTCTGTCGTACGAGAATTTTCATGACTTTAGTAACCTATTCAATTTCTACTTGCGACTAGCAAGCGGAAAAAGTCAGACGATCTATCGTCCGATTTTCGGATCGTGTGTACGGGGGCATAAAGGAAGGCCCCTTTCGCACATGTAAGACAGTATGTGTTTTTCATCCATCCGTTGATGGATGAAAATTGGACATCAATGCATCTCTATGGAAAAAAACGGAAGTAAACAGATGATCGGCCATTTACATCCGTTTACATCCTCTTCTGTCAACATCTGTTTTTTGGAATGGATGACAGCCCTATTTTTCCATACGTTTAAAAAAAGGTTTGAATGAAAAAAAAAAAAAACACAGATGTAAAACAGACGAACGGTCCATTTTTGAATGAAAGAACGGCTCCTGCACCCAAGTGGTGAAGGACTATCTGGCAGATTTAAAAAAACCAACGTAAAAAAACCAACGTAAAAAAAAAAACTGATGAAAAACTAATGAAAAACGACTTTGTTTTTTTCTTTGAAAAAAACGCGACTGAAATGATGAAGCAAAACATAAAAGGAGCCTAAAGCTGGGCAAACACAATAATAATAGAATCGCAAATAAAAAGGGTAAAAAGAGCTGCGCTAACCTCAAATACATTCAATTAAACATGTGTATAAATATAAGTGAATTAATAGTCCATATAGATCAGGGGTCTCCAAACTTTCCAAACAAAGGGCCAGTTTATTATCCTTCAAACTTTAGGGGGGGGTGGACTGTAGCCAGCAGGAGTAGAAAATGTCCTGGTGTCAACAATGCCCCATTTTTGGTATTAGTGTCAGTGGCAGGAACTATGCCCCACTGTTTTTGACAGCGGGAGGAATAATGCTCCAAGGGCCCAGATAAAAGCAAGCAAAAGGCCGCAGTTTGGAGACCACCGATATAGATCGAATCCATTGACCAAAAAAAAAAAAAAAAAAAAAAAAAAAAAAAAAAAATCATAAATGAGTGCTCAAGTGTTCTTGGTGACAATTAAATGAAGGTTGTCACACCACAACAAAAAAAAAAGTGCACCTCCACCACATAGAAGACACGCTTTCCAGGTGGCAAGCTTAAAAAGCTTTTGGCTATTGCCCAGCCAAGGCCTTTATCCTGAGGGGAAATCAGATGTCAGCTCATGGACCGATCTCTCTCCATGCGGGAAGAAACCAAACCAGACATCTTATACTCTCACAGGAACCAAGAAGTCAACTCAGCATTTAGTGGACGATATGCCAGGATACCCAAAACAAAGATGGCGGCAGCAAGCCATGTGCTCACATCTGTAGGCCAAAGGAATAGAATTGCGTTCCAAAATGTTCATTCTAAGAAAGTTAATTCCATCTTCTAAACATTAGAGTTCCTTTTGTCCACAGTGACCAGAAAATTTGAAAGAGCGGGATGCAAAATGTTTGTGGTTGTCATTTGGGAAAGTCCATTTGCTCCAAAATCAAAATGTTAAAAACAAAATGTTTTGGACAACATTTGTCAAGTATTATGTACTATATGTACTACAACCTATATATCAGAATGGAGGTTCACATACAAAATAAGGATTTTGGCAAGCATATATATTTGAGAGGCAGAGCAGCTAGGTACAGAGCAGTTTGCGAATTAGAGCCACACAGCTACTGAACTGTCTACCCTCACCCCAACATGTCCATGTTTGAATACAGTGAACATTTAAAGTGAAGATCCATCCCGCTGGATCCTAAATGCGGTCTCTTGAATGTACTTGGAGGGGGTTATTGAGGAGGCGCACCCTAGGCTAGCCATGGGAAGGGCCCTCTTTCACGCTTGAAGGCTAATCCTATTACCGTATATACTCGAGTATAAGCCGACCCGAATATAAGCCGAGGCACCTAATTTTACCACAAAAAAACTGGGAAAACTTATCGACTCGAGTATAAGCCTAGGGTGAGAAATGCGCAGCTACTGTAAGTGGAAAAGAGGGTCAACGATGCCCATTTGCAGCCTCACTGTGCCCATTTGCATGCCTCACTGTGCCCATTTGCAGACATAGGTCCCCCGAACTTCAAACTGGGTAGTTAAGGGTTCCTAGATGCCCCCTAGCTGCAGCCAAAATTTGGGGTCTCTGGACCCAAAGGGTCCCAAAATGACATTGCTGCAGATGGACACAGTTGACCGACTTTGGGGCCCCGTATCTCTGGGCCACTTGGCGCTAGGAACCCCAAATTTGGTGTGCAAACCCAGTGTAACTAGCACTACAACATTTGGAGTTCCTAGCGCCAAGTGGCCCCGAGATACGGGGCCCCAAAGTCAGTTTGGAAAACGTCAAGCACTTTTCTGCAGCAGAGAATGACGACATTTTCCAAACCGAATTTGGGGCCCCGTATGTCGGGGCCACTTGGTGCTAGGAAGCTTTGGATATGTTGTAGTGCTAGTTCCACTGGGTTTACACGCCAAATTTGGGGTTCCGAGCATCAAGTGGCCCCGAGATACAAGGATCCGAATTTGGTTCGGAAAATGTCATTCTCTGCTGCAGAAAAGTGCTTGACTTGAGTATAAGCCGAGGGGGCATTTTCAGCACAAAAAAAAAAAATGTGCTGAAAACTCGGCTTATACTCGAGTATATACGGTACCCTGGAAATCTCCTGAAACCCCTACGCATAAGTCTTGGGTGTCCTCGGTAGGCAATTCTACACTTTTACAAAGCCATATTTACCTACGCAGGGGCTTCCCCGATAGGTACGAAAAGCTGTGGGGACATTGGTTGGGTACCCATGGTCTCAGCCCACGGGATTACCAGAGATTGCGTGTCTGGGTAGGCCATAAAAGAAGGTTTCGTGTTCAATTAAGATGACTTTATGAGTTATTGTCTTATTCTGGGTAAGACGGTATTACTGTATATATTGTATAGTTAACGCACTGGAGATGGGTATGTTGACACTTATATCTATATTCGATTACATGCATTAATGTATCGTCTTGGGTTTTCTATGTCGAACAAACTATTCTGTATTGACATGTCCTGGATTGTCAAACGGTCTGTTTTTTCTAATAAACATTTATCTGATTAAAAAAAAAAAAAAAAAAAAAAAGTGAAGATCCAAAGATTTGGTCAATTGATTGAAAAATAAAAATAATTAAAATTTTTTTTAAAATTAAATAAATAAATTTCCTCCGCTTTAAATAATTCCTTAGCACGTTAAAATCAGTTTCCAGCTCTCTTTCAAATTTAGATTAGGATTCAGTCAGATGGACAACATACTGAGAAAAGGAAAACCACAGGCATTACTAATCACCGGCTTATGCGTTTACTTATATGCAGTACATTAACCCTCCACTTGTTTAAAATACTTCAACAGATAAAAACTCAAAGTGATCGATTATGCCCATAGCTGTGCGCCCTCCCCTCCCCCTGCCAGGTGATAATTAGGGTTCCCCGCAGCCCCGGGTCACGGCTCGGGAGCGCGGAGTGTCAGAAAGCAGCAGGACACTAATGATACCGAGGCTACTCCTGTAATTTTTTGTTCTTAAACACGCCGGCTGATGGACCCAGAAACGCGGCACAAAACAAAAAGCGTCAGAACTCTTTACTTGAACGTGCAAGCTTCCAAGGTTTAAGATAATACACACAACACTCAATCCACAGATGGCCGATTTCGGCCCCGGGGGGGGGGGGGGGGGGGTGGTAATTATTCCACATCGGGAGCCTGCTGTGAGGTCAGGGGTCACCTATGAAATGGGGGTAAAGTGTGGCCTAAGGTCATAGAAGTTTTAATTTATCATCTTGTTAAGGGCGAGTAAACTCAGTTTTTTATTGCATTCATAGTTCTGCCATTGAGAAACCATGCCAGGATCCCGGATTTATCATCTATAACTGGAAAAGATCATTTGGTCACTAATTAAGTTGCGTTAACAAAAAAAAAGTCTGTGCAACATGTGTCCCCTTGGTTGATTCATTTCTAGCACAGCGGGGGGGGCTCCAGGCCTGAGGGAAGACTACCAAACTAATTGTATTACTGTAAACACACAGCGTGTGCGCCTGTGTAATGGAGCCTTTCCAACAACGTTCCATTTATAAGTGTTTGAACACCGCATGGGTAAATGCAAAAATGCAAACAGGAAAAAATATAAACCAATCAGAATCCACCTGGGACATAAAACCCACCATTAAAAAACCTAAATCACAGACATTATTAACAGGTTGCACCATCCGGTTGTTAAATTCTGCATGTAGCGGTGTAGTTGCCACTAGTAACAAACATCCACCAATTCACCCCGCTGCCAGACTTCCATATATCACATGCAGTGACAATGAACAGTGTTTTGCTGGTTTTGTTTTTGTATATGGGGGGTACAACTTGGTTGGGGGAAAGGGGTATATGGGGGGGTCCCATAGGATAGTACAGTGGAACCTCGGAATACGAGCATAATCCGTTCCAGGAGTATGCTCGTAATCCAAAGTACTCGCATATCAAAGCGAGTTTTCCCATTAAAGTCAATGGAAACAAAAATAATTCGGTCTGCATTGACTTCAATAGGATGCAATACCGCATGCGGCCAAAAGGCAGAGGGGGGCGCCGTAGAGCCTCAAAAACTGCCGAAAAGGGCCGAGGACACTTCGGCGGACCTCGGCAAACCTCGAAAGGACTTCCTACCCGAGATTTGCCTTTCCTTGCATTTCCGAACGTGACGTTCGGCTCTGCTTGGCTCCCCCCCCCCCACCTCAGGCCAAAAGCGGTACTGCACACCGCTTTGGCCTGAATCGTGCTCGTTTCGCGAGACGACACTCGCAAACCGAGTTACGATTTTTTAAAAATACAGTGCTCGTATTGCGAAACGCTTGTTAACCGCGTTACTCGCAATCCCAGGTTCCACTGTACTTTTCGCCACCATATTTAGAGATTTTAGTTTAGCACATAGTTTGAGCCTGAAGAAATGATGAGCATTGTTTCAAACAGTTCTGATCTTTCCCCTGCATCACCATGCAGACTATTGCTCCTCTTGTGCGCAACTCCCGCAGACTATCGCTTTCAGAATTTCCTCACCCATGACCGTGTATGGATGAGGACATCACTCTTGACCGTGTAAGGGTGATGTTCCCAGAATCCTCTCTTCCTCCTGCACAAACGTATCCTGTAGTTAATAATATAACGTCACATCTTCTTCTGTAAGCAAATAAGGACCCACTCTGAATAGTTCCTTCAGCTGGCTCGGGTTGCTCGCTGCTACTAGGCCAGAGGCCTGCAGAACCTCTCCCCGGAGGCCTAGTAGTTTAAAGGCACATGTTGGACGGTGGACTACGGTCCCCAGCCAGCCCAGCTTGCAAATCCTGTGCCCTCAGGCCACATCGATTTGACACAGATCCCCAGTGTCTCTCCTCTGATCCAGGACTCCCCATCATTCACCGTGTGCATGATGAAGACTCTGCCAATGACCGTGTAAAGGCAAAGTTCCCTCACAGACTTCCTGGCACATCCAGCCCTCCACTGTGGTAACACTCACCGACCTTTCTCTGCCCCGAGTCCTTGATGGAGAACTTGACTGGACCATACGTTCCGATAGCTTCATCTGCCCCTCTGCGCCCGGAGTTCCTTACCAACGACTGTGTGATGATAAAGACATTGCCAATGACCGTGTAAAGGCGAAGTTCCTTCGCAGTTCTCCCTGGGCCTCCTACTGCGATCTGCGCACCCCCCCCCCAGATGGGGGTGCCCTCCTGCTGCTGTCTAGTATTCCATTCTCCACCTCACTCAGCCGACAACTCCCCCCAGTGGCACGTTACCTCAGCTTATATAGGAGGCCCGCCCCCTGCCAATACCAGATGGGGATTGGTCAGGACTCCCACATGAGCTGCCTGCCACTCCAGTTCCAGGCCCTGCCCCTTTTCCAGAACATTCTCCCTGGAAACAGGGGAAGCGCCTCAGAACTAGAGCACAGCTGGTCACACCCACTGCTACTCTGACCACTCCCAGCCCCCCAGATCAAAACAGATAGGCCTAGCTTGCAGCATAGGCCTGCCTAAAGTTGCCTGTGCTGACAGTCTCCTAGTAAAAATCCTATTACTAGCACCTACCTATGGGTAGAGGGAGCTACATGTATTATGGACCTCTAGAGCCCCAACCCAGATATGAAGCTTACACAAATCTAAGCGGAGTGTGTCAAGTCAGTGCTAAGAGGAACTAAACTTCAACATTACTGTACAAAATAAGGCATGGACCATAGGGTGAGTACATGGGTTGAAAACTGGCTACAAGGGCGAGTTCAGAGGGTGGTGATAAATGGGGAGTACTCTGAATGGTCAGGGGTGGGTAGTGGGGTCCCTCAGGGTTCTGTCCTGGGACCAATCCTATTTAATTTGTTTATAAACGACCTGGAGGATGGGATAAAACAGTTCAATCTCTGTATTTGCGAACGATACTAAGCTAAGCAGGGAAATAACTTCTCCGCAGGATGTGGAAACCTTGCAAGAAGATGGGGTGGGCAACTACATGACAAATGAGGTTTAATGTAGAAAAATGTAAAATAATTCATTTGGGTGGCAAAAATATGAATGCAATCTATACACTGGGGGGGAAAACCTCTGGAGGAATCTAGGATGGAAAAGGACCTGGGGGTCCCAATAGATGACAGGCTCAGCAATAGCATGCAATGCTAAGCTGCTGCTAACAAAGCAAACAGAATATTGGCATTAAAAAGGGGATCAACTCCAGAGATAAAGCGATAATTCTCCTGCTCTACAAGACTCTGGTCCGGCCGCACCTGGAGTATGCTGTCCAGTTCTGAGCACCAGTCCTCAGGAAGGATGTACTGGAAATGGAGCGAGTACAAAGAAGTGCAACAAAGCTAATAAAGGGTCTGGAGGATCTTAGTTATGAGGAAAGTTTGCGAGCACTGAACTTATTCTCTCTGGAGAAGAGACGCTTGAGAGGGGATATGATTTCAATATACAAATACCGTACTGGTGACCCCACAATAGGGAGAAAACTTTTTCGCGGAAGAGAGTTTAACAAGACACGTGGCCACTCATTAAAATTAGAAGAAAAGAGGTTTAACCTTAAACTATGTAGAGGGTTCTTTACTGTAAGAGCAGCAAGGATGTGGAATTCCCTTCCACAGGCGGTGGTCTCAGCGGGGAGCATCGATAGTTTTAAAAAAAAACTATTAGATAAGAACCTGAACAACATACAGGGATATACAATGTAATACTGACATATAATCACACACATAGGTTGGACTTGATGGACTTGTGTCTTTTTTCAACCTCACCTACTATGTAATGATTACCATTTATTTCCTGCAGGCACACAGTCCTACACCTGAGAATTCAGTATTTATAGGACACCTGTACTTGTATTGGCATTCCAACTTTTTGGTAACTGAAATTGTACAGTTCCTCTAGGTGCAAAGGTGGGGAATGACAGTTGACCTCCGGACCTACCCCTGGTAGAAAAGTGAAGAAGTTGTATTTCTGATTGTTGATGACATTCCTTGGGTAGCGTTGTTCTCTCTTCTCAGGGTGTCCAAGCCACACCGTACGTGGTCTTAGTTCTCCTCGACCACAGCACCCCACACAGGAGCAGCATCTGGTGATAAAGCAAAAGGACAAATATTTTAGAGGTCACTGTGCTCTCACATGGCAAACTGAAACCGGGGTTGGGGGTTAGGGTTTCCCCTTGAAGAACAAGGCTAGGACTCAGGGATTGGAATAGAGACCTCCTCCAAAAGGTCAAAGGTTAGCAGGCGGGTCCCCAGAGGTCAATGGTCAAGAGGCGTGGCTGATCCACCCCCACTAAAGTGTTCAGACTACCCCATTTAGTAAAGACACTTCTTTACTAAATGTCATTTGGGTGTACACCCTATAATGAGCTGATAAACCACACATCTGTCTAGTATGGATTGCAATACAACCTCAACAGGAGGAGGGAGAAGGAGAAAGGAGGAGGAGGGAGAAGGAGAAAGGAGGAGGAGGGAGAAGGAGAAAGGAGGAGGAGGGAGAAGGAGAAAAGGAAGGAGGGAGAAGGAGAGAAGGAAGGAGAGAAGGAAGGAGAGAAGGAAGGAGAGAAGGAAGGAGAGAAGGAAGGAGAGAAGGAAGGAGAGGAAGGAAGGAGAGGAAGGAAGGAAAGGAAGGAAGGAAAGGAAGGAAGGAAGGAAGGAAGAAGGGAAGGAAGGAAGCAAGGAAGCAAGGAAGCAAGGAAGGAAGGAAGGAGAAAGGAAGGAGGGGGAGGAGGAATGAGGAAGGAGGAGGAAAGAAGGAGGAGGGAGGAGGGAGGAAGGGCGGGGAGGAAGGAGGAGGAAGGAGGAGGAAGGAGGAGGAAGGGAGGGAGGAGGAAGGAGGAAGAGAGGGGAGGGGGGAGGGGGGAGTTAAGAGGCAGAGGTAATTCATTTCACATTCCTTCCCCAACACTGCATATTAATAACCCCCTCAGCTGCACACCTAAGGAGGTAAAACCTTTACATGTTCGTCCTTAAATGGGTTCAATTGAAATGTTGTTCTTTTATATGATACATTGAAGAAGGAACAGCGCCTAAAGTAACAGAACGCACACAGGGATGCTTTTTATTTCTTAAAGTAGAACTATGAGCAAAACTATATATATATTTTTATTTTTATTTTGGATAGAGTAAAGAAGGGTTGTAACCCCTATCAGATTTTTTTTTCCTGCCATCTGTGTCCCATTGTGGAGATTTCTCTTCACTTCCTGTCCCATAGCCAAACAGGAAGTGAGAGGAAATTCCTGCAAATTAGGAATGCTTGTAATCCAAATCACTCGCATATCAAAGCAAGTTTCACCATAGAAGTCAATGGAAACTAATATAATTCATTCCGCATTGACTTCTATTGCATGCAATACCGCATGTGGCCAGAGGTTGGGGGGACGCCGGAGATCCTCGGAAATACACGGGGACAGCTTGGCTGAACTTGGAAAGCCTCGGAGCGGCTCGGAAACACTCGGGAACCGAGTATTTCCGAATGGCTCAGAACTGTTCCGAGTGTCACCGGTGCCCCCGCACCTCTGGCTAAATGCGGTACTGCACACCCCATTAGCTTGAATTCTGCTCGTTTTGTGAGACAGTCGCAAACCGAGTCAGAATTTAAAAAAAAAAAGTTGCTAGTCTTCAAAACGCGTGTTAACCGCGTTACTCGTTAACCAAGGTTGGGGGGGGGGGGGGGTTTAACTAAACTTCAAGCCCAAAATTTAAATCTCTGAAAAAGGCAAAAAATGGCTCTGGCAGTGAAAGCCTTCATTCTAATTAGTGCCAGCACAGTAAAGCCTTCCCGCAGCCCGTGTGCATTTCCCTGTGCA
Organism: Lithobates septentrionalis; assembly: GCA_037952835.1. Lineage (NCBI taxonomy): Eukaryota > Metazoa > Chordata > Amphibia > Anura > Ranidae > Lithobates > Lithobates septentrionalis. Next base: position 368,419 of record JBBDGP010002972.1, read on the forward strand.
GCATAAATGCCCTCTGCATATTTCTAGTACCAGTGATGTCCCGGAGCCGCGTACAGCCACCCAGACATGAATGGGTTAACACACACTGCCTGTGATTGTGACATTAGTTCTGTGCTCATGCGGCACATTGATGCATACAAATGCCTTCACCAGTGGCGGCTGATGTTATTTTCTTTTGGGAGGAGGGCGGCAACCCCCCCCCCCTTCTTTGGGAGGACAGTTGGGAAATCAAAGCCCTGCACTTACCCCATCTAGGAAGCGGGCGGGCAGCGTGTCTGGCGGCATTCTTCCTCCTCCTGTGGTGTGGATCACGGCGGCTTCTGCGGTGCTTCCCACTCCTCCTGGGCGTCCAATAGGATCGCCTGACCTTTCAGCCAATCAGGAAACGGGTATCCCGCACTTCTTCATTGGCGGAGAGGTGATTCAGTGTTAGAAAAGCGAATATTCATTTGCTTTTCTAACACACCTGGGTGGGCTCCGAGCGCAATGCTCTGCACCACGAGTCCACCCTATTTTGAAGCCTGTTCGAGCCTATGGCTCTAATCAGGTGCTTCAAAATAATTAAAAAAAAAAAAAAAACACCCCCGCCGCTGTAATTCAGGTGCCCTAAAAAGGGGCCGGACGCATGAATAGGGGTGGCCACTGCGGCCATGGATAGATTCATGCTATGCATGAATCTATTGATCATCTAGGGCGGGGATATGCAATTAGCGGGCCTCCAGCTGTTGCAGAACTACAAGTCCCATGAGGCATAGCAAGACTCCGACAGCCACAAGCATGACACCCAAGAGGCAGAGGCATGATGGGACTTGTAGTTTTGCAACAGCTGGAGGTCCTGCTAATTGCAAACGCCTGATATAGGGGGTGGTGCGGATAGAGGGGGCGGCGCCCGGGCGCCCCTAATGGACGGGCCACCCCTGGCCTTCACCCATTTATGTCTATGGGCGGCTGCATGGAGCACCTGGGCACCGAAAAAATGCAGTCTTTAGTCTTTTTACACTGAATGGGTAAAACGCACCCACGTGCATCTAAACCTTTGCTGTCAATTTAAAACACATTGTTACGTTTGTTGAGACCATAAAAGCACCTGCATGCTCTTAGGACGGAGCGACCGATTGGCTGAGGGACCCTTCATTCATTCATTCCCCCAACCCCTGACCGAGGCACATGAATTCGGTGGCTCAGCCTGCAGCACGTGGCGCGTGTGTTGTGGAATGTTTGCACAGTGACCTGGCAGCTCCAGGCTGGGATAACACAACACAAAGTCACTCAATAGATCACGTCATGCGAGGCGACCCGCCGTCAGCACTGGGAAATCTTTTGTTCCAGGATCAGACAAACTTCCATTCTCTTAAAGTGGAACTTCAGTCATTTTTTCATCTTTCCATCTGTTAAATCTTCTGCCCTCGTTGTGGTCTTAACTTTGGATAGTAAAACTTTTTTTTTTCTGCCAGTAAATCCCTTATACAGCCCACTTCCTGTTACTTGTCTGGTCATTAGCCGAGGCTTATGACATCATGCACAGCTCTCTCTCTCACTCCTGTGAGCGTTTGCCACGGGAGTGAGGGGGGGATAAGTCATAGGAGGGCCAATGAGAGCTGCAGAGCTGGAGGCGTGCCTCTGTGTAAATCCAGGAAGTGAACAGGCAGCAGCTTTAGCTGCCCACAGTTAACCACTTGCTTACTGGGCACCTAAACCCCCCTCCTGCCCAGACCAATTTACAGCTGTCACTTATTGAACGACAATTGCGCGGTCATACAACACTATACCCAAATGAAACTTTTAATCATTTTTTTCCCCACAAATAGAGATTTCTCTGGGTTATTTTTTGTTTAAAAAAAAAATGTAAAAAGACCGATTAAAAAAAAAAAAAAAAAAAAATACAAAACCGTTATATATTTTGTTAATAAACAGGTAATTTTTCCTCCTTCATTGATGTATGCTGATGAGAGTGCACTGATAGGCTGCATTGATGGGCACTGATAAGGCGGCACTGATGAGGTGGCACTGGTGGGCATTGATAGTTGGAACTGTTATGCACTGCTGGGCACCGATTCATGGCACTGGTAGGTGGCACTGGTTGGCACAGATGTGGCGGCTGTGCCTCTTCCTCTTCGGGACCGATGTCCCTTGCACAGAAGCCGGTGATCGGCTTTTTTTTTTTTTCTCCTGACGTGGTAAGGGGCCTGGGACGGGCTCGTGATTGCCCGAGTCTCACTGACATAGTGATCACATCGCGCACCGCGGGCCGCCCCTGCAGGGGGTGCGCGGGGAGCGTGCAAAAGGGGAGGCCGTCTATTGACGGCCTCCCGGCAAAGTAGGTCCACACTGTAACCGTCATTCGGCTATAGCCCGGGTCTGAACGGGTTAAAATGGCTGCAGCCAGACTCAGCGGAGGGAGATTTCTGCAGCATACTTGGCAAGTACAGAATCACAGTCTATATAAAATAATACGCAAAGTGGTTGGAGGGAAGCTTCAGAATGGCAAAGATGGTTTTTATTACAAATTATGTGAGCAGACCGCAGTTCCTCTTTAAGTAAACCTGACACAAGCCAGGGCAGTTCAAATGATAAAGGCGCACCAACCGTTCGTTAAACAGTTTTGAGGGTTTGGTAAGGATCCCAGTGAACTTCTCTTATTTTGCTCCGTTGAATAGAACATTTCAATTATCTGTTCAGCAAGTGCAAAAATACATATTTGACCCTGTAATAAAATCTTGTGAGCCAATCCCTTTCGTGTGCCCTCTGCCTGTGCCGATTATTATAACGAGGGGCATTCATAAAAGACGTTGAAGTCTCCCCTTTATAATACGGTCAGACTCAGCACCAAAATGTATTGGTGATGGCGCCCAATTCTGTCTCTGCCAGGTACATGAATCAGTTGGAGCCTGGCACTGAGGTCAGAGTGCCCATACTGGTGTGCTCCCTTCCTCCCTGGATACTGTGCTCATTACACCAGCAGATGCATGGCTGTGGGATTTTGTAGTAAGGGTAGGCGGGGCTCTTTTGACAGCGCATGGCAGTGGGAAGATCCATAGTCGCTATTCGGTCTATTAGCACCTTTCAAATCCACCCACTGCCCTGCCCTTCAATCAGGGGGTCCATATTGGCGAGATCCTTTCCTCCTCAGCTATTGTGCCCATCACACCAGCAGACGCATGGCCGAGCGGTTTTGTAGTAAGGGTAGGTGGGGCTCTATTGACAGCGCATGGCAGCGGGCAGATCCATAGTCGCTTTTCAGTTTAGTATCTTTCAATTCCTCCAACTGCCCTGCGCTGTCAAATTGGAGCGTTCATACTGGTGCACGCCCTTCCTCTCCGGATACTGTGCCCATCACACTAAAAGATGCATGGCTGAGGGATTTTGAAGTAAGGGTAGGTGGGGCTCTACTGAACGTGCATGGCAGTGGGCAGATCAATAGTAGCTATTTATTCTAGTAGCACCTTTCAAATCCTCCCACTGCTTTTCGCGGCCAATCAGGGTGTCCATACTGGTAATCACCCTTCCTCTCCGGGTTACTGTGCCCATCACACTAACAGATGCATGGCCGAGGGATTTTGTAGTAAGGGTAGGTGGGGCTCTATTGACAGCGCATGGCAGCAGGCAGATCCATAGTCGATTTTCAGTTTAGTATCTTTCAAATCTTCCCAATTGCCCTGCGCTGTCAAATCGGAGCGTTCATACTGATGTGTGCCCTTCCTCTCCGGATACAGTGCCCATTGCACTAACAGATGCATGGCCTAGGGATTTTGTAGTAAGGGTAGGCGGGGCTCTACTGACAGCGCATGGCAGTGGGCAGATCCATAGCTGTTATTCAGTCCAATAGCACCTTTCGAAAACTGCCCACTGCCTTGTCCATCAAAAGTAGGGCAAACATGATGGGTAACTAATCTTTCAGTTTCTAATTGACAGCGCATGGCAGTGGGCAGATCCATAGTCACTATTCAGGTCTAGTAGCACCTTTCAAATCCTCCCACTGCTCTGCGCGGCCAATCAGGGTGCCCATACTGGTATGCTCCCTTCCTGCCCAGATACTGTGCCCATCACACCAACAGACGCAAGGTCGAGGGATTTTGTAGCAAGGGTAGGCGGGGCTCTATCGACAGCGCACAGCAGTGGGCAGATCCATCTGCTATTCAGTCTAATAGCGGCTTTCTAATCTGCCCACTGCCCTGCGCTGTCAAGACAAGTCCAAGTTTGCCCATCAGGCTCCACCAACCCAGTGACATCAACACTATCCCCGGCCTCCTTGTGTATATTTGCCTGACAACAGCTGAATGGGGATGGAGCCTTATGTGGGGGTCACATGCATGGCAACTTCCCAGCATAGCAATGCCCCACTGGCACCCCTCTGTTCCCTAATCTGCCAGCTGGCAGTATATCTTTAGGATACCGTTGCTGCCACAGTGAGAGGATCTCAAAGCCGGCTGTAGTTAGTGATACTTGAATTTGGGTCACGTGTCGGTAATGCTGCCGTGATGCTGCCACCACCATGTTTCACGGTGGGGATGGTGTGTTCAGGGTGATGTGCAGTGTTAGGCTGGCCATACACTATACAATTTTCTTATTCAATTTCCTTTAGATTTACCTTCAACTATGTAGTGCAAGGGCTTGCCTGATTGCATACAAACAAGACGGGCTTAGGTTTTACCTCCTATTATACGGATTTGGTAAATCTAAAGGAAAGATGAAGAAAATTGTATAGTGTATGGCCAGCTTTAGTTTTCCCCCACACATAGCGTTTTGCTTTTATGCCAAAAAGTTAAATTTTGGTCTCATCTGACCAGATCACCTTCTTCCACATGTTTGCTGTGTCCCCCACATGGCTTCTCACAAACTACAAACAGGACTTCTTATGGCTTTCTTTCACCAATGTCTTTCTTCTTGTCACTCTTCCATAAAGGGCAGATTTGTGGAGAACACGACTAATAGTTGTCCTGTGGACAGATTCTCCCACCTGAGCTGTGGATCTCTGCAGCTCCTCCAGAGTTACCATGGACCTCTTGGCTGCTTCTCTGATGAATGCTCTCCTTGCCCGGCCGGTCAGTTTAGGTGGACGGCCATGTCTTGGTAGGTTTGCAGTTGTGCCATACTATTTCCATTTTCCGATGATGGATTGAACAGAGCTCTGTGAGATGTTCAAAGCTTGGGGTATTTTTTTATAACCTAACCCTGCTTTAAACTTCTCCCCAACTTTATCCCTGACCTGTCTGGTGTGTCCCTTAACCTTCATGATGCTGTTTGTTCACTAAGGTTCTCTAATAAACCTCCGAGGCCTTCACAGAACAGCTGTATTTATACTGAGATTACATTACACACAGGTCGACTATTTACTAATTAGGTGGCTTCTGAAGGCAATCGGTTCCACTAGATTTTAGTTAGGGGTATCAGAGTAAAGGGGGGCGTAATACAAATGTGCCCCCCCCCACCCCCCCACCCCCCACACACACACACTTTTCACATATTTGTAAAAGATTTAGAAAACCATTTATCATTTTCCTTCCACTTCACAATTATGTGACACTTTGTGTTGGTCTTTCACATAAAATCCCAATAAAATACATTTATGTTTTTGGTTATAACTAGGGATGAGCTTCGTGTTCGAGTCCATCGGCTGTTCGGTCGTTCGCCGAATTGCGAACGATATGGGCTGTTCGCGCCAAATTCGTGTGGCGCGTCACGGCCCATAATTCACTGCGGCATCGCAATGCATTGCTGGCTGATGATTGGCCAAGCATGCACTATGACCCGCATGCTTGGCCAATCACAGCGCCGCCTGAATAGAGAGCCGTAATTGGCCAAAGCCAAGGAGGCTTTGGCCAATTATGGCTCAGGGGATTTAGTACACGCCCCACACTATATAAGGCCGCCTGCACGGCGGCCCTGTGTAGTGTGTGTTCCGGTGTGCTGAGAGATAGAGAGAGAGAGAGAGAGAGAGAGACAGTGTCATTTGATTTGAGTTAGATAGATTAGGCAGAACAGTCAGTCAGTTAGCTGCACTTACAGTGTATTGTGTATATATATGCATCCCAGGTGTTGCATATATATATATACACTGTATTCAGTTTAGCTAGATCCGTTCCTGTTATCTTCTATCTAGACTATTTACATTTAGTGCAGTGCGTCCTGCTCACAGTGTTCAGCTAGATCCGTTCCTGTTATCTTCTAGACTATTTACATTTAGTGCAGTGCGTCCTGCTCACAGTGTTCAGCTAGATCCGTTCCTGTTATCTTCTAGACTATTTACATTTAGTGCAGTGCGTCCTGCTCACAGTGTTCAGCTAGATCCGTTCCTGTTATCTTCTAGACTATTTACATTTAGTACAGTGCGTCCTGCTCACAGTGTTCAGCTAGATCCGTTCCTGTTATCTTCCTACTGACAGGCAGGCTTGTCTGGTTACAGTATATAAAGCTACCTGAAGAAAATTACTGGTGTTCTATTTGATCCTATTAGTACCACGGTCAGGCAGCTCGACTATTTACATTTAGTACAGTGCGTCCTGCTCACAGTGTTCAGCTAGATCCGTTCCTGTTATCTTCCTACTGACAGGCAGGCTTGTCTGGTTACAGTATATAAAGCTACCTGAAGAAAATTACTGGTGTTCTATCCCAGCTTAGTGCAGCTACAGGCAATTAGTATGTCTGGAAGGCCAAGAAGGAGAGGCAGACAGTCACAAGCCAATAAGAGAGGGCAAGCAGGCTCTGTGTCTAGTGCTGGTCGTGGAGACGGTGCATCCTCATCAGCACGTGGCCATGGGACACGCTTGGCCTTTTTTTTGGCAGCTGGCCGTGTTGAGCCGCAACATGCGGAAGACTTGGTCGAGTGGATGACCAAGCCGTCCTCATCCTCCTCATCCTCTCTCACCCAGGGTGCTTTGTCTGGCAAAGCAGCGGCCTCTTCCCTCAGCTCAATGTCATCAGTGACTCCTTCCCTAGCTCCACCATGTCCTCCTGAGGATTCCCTCGAACTGTTTGACCACAGTGTTGGGTACATGCTCCAGGAGGATGCCCAGCGTTTGGAAGGCTCTGATGATGATACTGAGCTCGATGAAGGCAGTAACATGAGCACGGACAGAGGGGGTGCCCAAGAAGGACAGCAATCTGGCAGTCATGCTCCCCCTGCTGCAGCATACTGCCAGGTTTGCTCCAGTGATGAGGAGGGAGGGGATGATGAGGTCACTGACTCAACGTGGGTGCCTGATAGGAGAGAGGAGGAGGAGGAGGAGGAGGAGGAGGAGGAGGAGGAGGAGGCACATCACCAACGAGGTAGGATGCCCTCCAGGGGCCAGCCTAAGGGCAGCACATTGACTGCATCACACCCCAAAGCTCCACATGTGCAGGGCGCTGCAGTCTCTGCGCGTTATTCAAAAAGTTCTTTGGTGTGGGCCTTTTTTGAGACCAGTGCATCAGATCGCACCGCTGCTATTTGCAACATATGTCTCAAGCGTATCTCGCGTGGCCAAAACATCTCCCGCTTGGGTACCACATGCTTAACCAGACATATGTTGACCTGCCATGCAGTTCGTTGGCAAGCGTATCTAAAAGACCCACACCAAAGAACAAAGAGGATCTCTCCTTGCTCCTCATCAGCTGAGATTTCCAACCCCACTAGACCTCCAGTCCTCTCTGAGACCTGCAGTGAGAGGAATGAAGGTGTAGAATTAGGTGTGTCACAGCCAAGTACTTGTGGGCAATCTGCTTTTGGTACACCGACGTCAGATTGTACCACGCAAATTTCCCTGCCCCAGCTGCTGCACCGCCGAAAGAAGTTTGCTCCCAGCCATCCACATGCCCAGCGGTTGAATGCTAGCTTGGCAAAATTGCTAGCACTTCAACTGCTGCCTTTTCAGTTGGTAGACTCTGCCCCCTTCCGTGAGTTTGTGGAATGTGCGGTTCCTCAGTGGCAGGTACCCAAACGCCACTTTTTCTCACGGAAGGCGATTCCGGCTCTCTACCGGCATGTGGAAGGCAATGGACAGGGCGGTCAGCGGTAAGGTGCATATTACCGCTGACTCATGGTCCAGCAGGCATGGACAGGGACGTTACCTAAGTTTCACGGCGCATTGGGTGACTCTGCTGGCAGCTGGGAAGGATGCAGGACAAGGTGCAGTAGTGTTGGAGGTTGTTCCGCCGCCACGCCTCCAAAATGCTGATTGTGACACACCTCTCTCCTCCACCCCCTCCTCTTCTTCTTCCTCCATGGCCTCTTCCTCGGAACCAGCGGTGCTCCGTAGTCATTCAAGGGGCTACGCAAGTACGCAGGCCAAAAGATGCCATGCGGTGCTTGAGCTGGTGTGCTTGGGGGACAGGAGCCACACTGGGGCAGAGGTTCTGTCAGCTCTGCAGGGGCAGGTTCAGAGGTGGTTGACGCCACGCCAACTTAAGGCAGGAATGGTGGTTTGCGACAATGGCACCAACCTCCTCTCTGCCCTCCGACAGGGACAAATGACCCATGTGCCCTGTTTGGCTCACGTCCTTAACTTGGTGGTGCAGCGGTTCTTGGGCAGGTACCCGGGCTTACAGGATGTCCTGAGGCAGGCCAGGAAAGTCTGTGTGCATTTCCGCCGGTCATATAATGCCAGTGCTCGGCTGACGGACCTCCAAAAAGGAGTTTAACCTGCCCAAGAACCGCCTAATCTGTGACATGCCCACCAGGTGGAACTCAACGTTGGCCATGCTGCAGCGGCTGCACACGCAGCAGAGGGCCATCAATGAGTACCTGTGCGACTATGGCACCAGGACAGGGTCAGGGGAGCTTGGTTTTTTTTCCCCACGCCAGTGGGCCATGATCAGGGATGCATGCACTGTCCTGTCACCATTCGAGGAGGCCACGAGGATGGTGAGCAGTGACAGTGCATGCATCAGTGACACTGTCCCCCTTGTCCACCTGTTGGAGCACACGCTGCGTGGAATAATGGACAGGGCACTTGAGGCAGAACAGAGGCAGGAAGAGGAGGACTTCCTTAGCTCTCAAGGCCCCCTTTATCCAGACAGTGTTCCTGCGTGCCCGCCGATCACACAGGAAGTGGACGAGGAGGAGGAGGAGGAGGAGGAGGAGGAGGAGGAGGAGGAGGAGGAGGAGGAAGAAGATTGTGTCAGTATGGAGGTGGAGCCTGGCACTCAGCATCAGCAGCAGTCTTTAAGGGATCAGTCCCAAGAAACACATGGACTTGTACGTGGCTGGGAGGAGGTGGCTGCGGACGTTGTCGTCCTTAGTGACCCAGAGGACTCCGGACCGAATGCCTCAGCAAACCTACGCTGCATGGCCTCCCTGATCCTGCAAAGCCTGCGTAAGGATCCTCGTATTCGTGGTATCAAGGAGAAGGACCAATACTGGCTGGCAACCCTCCTTGATCCACGTTACAAGGGTAAGGTTGCGGACCTTATCTTGCCATCGCAGAGGGAGCAGAGGATGAAACATCTTCGGGAGGCCTTGCAGAAAGGTCTGTGCAATGCGTTCCCAGAGACTGGGAGGTTACAAACTCCTGTTTCTGGACAACGTGTTGCTGAGGCTTCGGTCAGTCAAAGAAGGAGCGGTGGAGAAGGTGGCCGTCTGACCGATGCGTTCAGACAATTTTTTGGTCCGCAGCCCCAAGGTATGATCGGTTCCAGCAACCATCGCCAGCGTCTGTTTTACATGGTGCAGGAATACCTAGGGGCAAGATCAGACTTGGACACCTTTCCCACCGAAAATCCTCTGGGTCTTGAGGATGGATCACTGGCCAGAGCTTGCACAGTATGCAATTGAGCTACTGGCCTGTCCTGCATCCAGCGTTCTTTCGGAACGCACATTCAGTGCTGCTGGAGGCGTGGTAACCGATCACAGGGTGCGTCTGTCCACCGACTCGGTCGATCGGCTGACCTTCATAAAAATGAATCAGTCTTGGATCACCACCAGCTACCAAGAACCTGATGCTGATGTAACCGAATAATTTTTTTTGAAATCTCAGATCCCTTCAAAGACTGCCTATGCTGATGCTGAGTGACTATCCCTGAGTAATTATCCTCTTCCTCCTCAATCATCATGCTGATAGCTTGTAAGAACATTTTTGGTTCTGGGCGCCACCACCAGTGCCTAAGGCACAATTTTTCAGCCCCTGTTTAACAGGGGCGTGTAATTACAATTTTTGATGTAATACTTTGCAGCAGGGCTCGTTCCTGCATTCCAACTAGAGTGTCTGTGAGGGGTTGCAGTGTTGTGGCACCAGCACCAGTGCCCAAGGCCTAATTTTTCAGCTCCTGTTCAACAGGGGCATGTAATTACAATTCTTGATCTAATATTTCACAGCAGGGCCCTGTGAGGGCTTACAGTGTTGTGGCCACAGCAACACCTAAGGCCCAAATTTCTGCTGAGTATATAGGGCAGGACCCTACTTTCAAACATCTAACTTACAAACGACTCCTACTTGCAAACGGAAGGAGACAACAGGAAGTGAGATGAAATCTACCCCTAGGAAGGGAAATTCTCTCCTGTAAGAGTTAATATGGGAAAACAATTTCTCCTTTCCACTGATGCTTTCCAATCCTTGTTCCACAAAAAAACCCAAATTTTCAAAAAACATTTTTCATTGGGACAAAAAGTGAGGTGAAATCTTCTGAAGAGGAGGAAAGACAGCAAAACAAATGTCACAGGGGTGATAACCCTTCCCTATGTTTTCCAAAAAGCTTAAAAAAGATTTTTTGGCTGGAGCTAAACACGTTAAAAATGTACCCGTTCAAAATCACAAAGAGATTCTACTTAACAACAAACCTACAGTCCCTGTCTTGTTTGCACCGCCTGTATACTGCTGTTCAGAGTATATAGGGCCTTTCCTTATTTTAATTTGGGTGCGGGGTTCCCCTTAATATCCATACAGGACCCAAAGGGCCTGGTAATGGACTGGGGGGTACCCATGCCGTTTGTCTCACTGATTTTCATCCATATTGCCATGACCCGACATGACATTAAACCCGCAAGCAGTTTTAAATGAGATTTTTTCCTTTAAAAATGACATTTGGTGCAGGGACTGTTCTAAACATGGGAAACACGCGTCACTTTACAGGCATACTATAGACACCCCCCAGGTACGATATTTAAAGGAATATTTCACTTTTTTTTTTTACTTTAAGCATCATTAAAATCACTGCTCCCGAAAAAACGGCCGTTTTTAAAAGTTTTTTTTGCATTGATACATGTCCCCTGGGGTAGGACCCGGGTCCCCAAACCCTTTTTAGGACAATACCATGCAAATTAGCCTTTAAAATGAGCACTTTTGATTTCGAACGTTCGAGTCCCATAGACGTCAATGGGGTTCTAACGTTCGTGCGAACTTTCGGTCCGTTCGCAGGTTCTGGGGCGAACCGAACCGGGGGGTGTTCGGCTCATCCCTAGTTATAACATGACAAAATGTGGAAAAGTTCAAGGGGTATGAATACTTTTTTTTAAAGGCACTAAATTTATGTCACAAGGATAGGGTGACATCAGTGTCACCGTTTGTGTAAGGTCAGGGGTCAAGGCATGCAAGGTAGGGACTCCTTTTGTTTTCTTATTTCAGCACCAAACAGTGATGGGCTCCCTACAAAAAAAAAAAAAAAAAAAAAACACAAAAACACAAAAAACAAAACAAAACAAAAAAAAAAAAAAACGCATTGCATATCATCTGACCTTTGTAATCTGGAAATATGAAGCCATAAGAGAAAACCTCTTCTGTACTGTACTGCTACAGGAGGACAACAAACAACTCGTTATTCCTGTCTCGTAGGTCAGTAGAAATACAAGCCGAGGTTATTTCCCTTCACAGATCAAATCCAATATTAGCACTTGCAATGGTCTTCTATAGGGCCAAATATATATATATATATATATATATATATATATATATATATATATATATATATATATATACATATATATATATATATATACACATATATATACATATATATATATATATATATATACATATATATATATATATATATATATATATATATATATATATATATATATATATATATATACATATATATATATATATACATATATATATATATATATATATATATATATATATATATATATATATACATATATATATATATATACATATATATATATATATATATATATATATATATATATATATATATATATATATATATATATATATATATATATATATATATATATATATATATATATATATATATATATATATATATATATATACATACATACATACACACACACACACACACACACACACACACACACATACACTTATATAATATATATATGAAAGAAATACATATATATTACATCATACCAATAATATCACAATAATAATAATAATACACATGTATATCATATATATATATATATATATATATATATATATATATATATATATATGTGTATTATTATTGTGATATTATTGGTATGATGTAATATATATGTATTATATACGGTATATATAATTGAGGTACAACAAACAGTCACTGCATTCAGCCGGATGATAGGACACTTCCTCTTACAACATACATTACAGGTTTTTGTGCACAAACAATTCCAATGAATGCGTCACAAACCAAAGTACTTGTGCGAGAAGCCTCCGGTGGAAGCTGCTATCCTCCAATTGTCGGGGCGCGTATCGGTTCTGAAATCTGAACAACTTAAAAAGCGCACTTTCAACCGATAAAACAACTTTTTTTCAAGCCTCTGACACTTTTTGGCCTGTAGACGCAGCACTTCCTTCTCTCTGGGCTAGGCGAGGAGGACACTTCGCTCTCCAGTCACTCCAGTGCTGATCGTGTGGCTGAGATCCGACAGGGCGTCTGTCCAGAAGTCGATTGGTAGATTGTCTTCTGCACAACCATCCTGCCACATGGATTGAAATTCAGCTGGTCCCTGCTAAACACGCCGAATTTCAATCCATGTATGGCCTGGCTTAAGAGTTATGCCTTACTGCCCTGGAACTAGAATGGAGCTTTAAGCTGGCCATGCACTAGTGGAATTTAATACTACTTTGATTTCAGAACGTTCGTTCAGTTTTCTAAAAGTTAATGAGGTCAAGTTGATGATCATTATCGGCCACGTTGACAAAATAAATCAAAAGGAACAGGATGGAAAATTATACTAAAACAAAAATCAAACACCACCAATGGGGCACTAGTCCTGCCACCGACTCCCAGAGATGGGGCACTAGTCCTGCCACCGACTCCCAGAGATGGGGCACTAGTCCTGCCACCGACTCCAGAGATGGGGCACTAGTCCTGCCACCGACTCCCAGTGACGGGGCACTAGTCCTGCCACCGACTCCCAGTGACGGGGCACTAGTCCTGCCATTGACTCCCAGTGACGGGGCACTAGTCCTGCCATTGACTCCCAGTGACGGGGCACTAGTCTTGCCATTGACTCCCAGTGACGGGGCACTAGTCCTGCCATTGACTCCCAGTGACGGGGCACTAGTCTTGCCATTGACTCCCAGTGACGGGGTACTAGTCTTGCCATTGACTCCCAGTGACGGGGCACTAGTCTTGCCATTGACTCCAGTGATGGGGCACTAGTCCTGCCATTGACTCCAGTGATGGGGCACTAGTCTTGCCATTGACTCCAGTGATGGGACACTAGTCTTGCCATTGACTCCCAGTGACGGGACACTAGTCTTGCCATTGACTCCCAGTGACAGGACACTAGTCTTGCCATGGACTCCCAGTGATGGGGCACTAGTCTTGCCATGGACTCCCAGTGATGGGGCACTAGTCCTGCCATTGACTCCCAGTGACGGGGCACTAGTCTTGCCATGGACTCCCAGTGATGGGGCACTAGTCTTGCCATGGACTCCCAGTGATGGGGCACTAGTCTTGCCATGGACTCCCAGTGATGGGGCACTAGTCCTGCCACTGACATCGCCAACCTAAGTTAGTCCTCATAAATACTTAAACCTTGGCCTGCTACACCCAAGACTAATCTAACTCAACAGCCTATTCGATTTAGATCAAAAACTTTCTGTGCAGAGTTGCATTTGAAAACATTATCTATATTAAAACGAAACAATTAAATGATACATTGAAGCATCTGATATAATAAGTTGTTTTTTTTTTTTTTTTAAATCAGACACGTTATAATAAAGCGCACACATTCTCCGACACGTTGCATGCAGTCACCAGCGCCTTTTCCAGTCCCATTATTCTGGGTTTTCCAGTCACTAGTTTCTAGTCATTATTCTGGGTTTTCTAGTCATTACTCTGGGTTTTCATCCATAGCGCCGAGTGTCCGTTTTAGCGGTGATGGTACAGAAGTACTGGAGCTATCCCTCCCCTATACCTAATGCACAAGGGGAATCAATTAAGACTTACAGTAATGAAGAGATAAAGAAAACACCATTACAGATCCATTAACATGAAGTTCTAGTTTCACCAAGTCTTCCTGTAAGATAAGCATCTTCAGTACCAGCCGCTGACATCATTCACAAGAGGCCAAGTAAACAGCTGAATCATCTTCTCACATAATGATGTCTCAGATCGTTCGGAGCGGAGTGTTCTCCTAATACCAGAATTAGCCACTTTAAACACACTGCCAGCCCTGTTGCCTCTCACATCAGAAGCACAATGGAGACCTGCCAAGGTTCATCCTGGGGGTATGGCCATAGCTCCGTGTTGCCAATATCAAAGAATAATGGAGGCAGCAGCCATGATGATCAAGTAGTTCTATAATTGGTAAAAACCCCAAAAAAACTCAGCGCTCACCAACTTGCAGAGCATCCGGAAAGTATTCACAGCACTTCACTTTTTCCACATTTTATTATGTTACAGCCTCATTCCAAAATGGATTAAATTCATTATTTTCCTCAAAATTCTACAAATACCACCCCATAATGACAACGTGAAAGAAGTTGGTTTTAAATCTTTGCAAATTTATTTAAAACAACCCCATAAAACTCCATCTACATAAGTATTTACAGCCTTGGCCATGACACTCAAAATTGATCTCAGGTCCATCTCGTTTCCACTGATCATCCTTGAGATGTTTCTACAACTTGATTGGACTCCACCTGTGGTAAATTCAGTTGATTGGACATGATTTGGAAAGGCACACACCTGTCTATAGAAGGTCCCACAGTTATCAGTGCATGTCAGAGCACAAACCAAGCCATGAAGTCCAGGGAATTGTCTGTAGACCTCGGAGACAGGATTGTATGGAGGCACAGATCGGGGGAAGGGTACAGAAACATTTCTGCAGCATTGAAGGTCCCAATGAGCACAGTGGCCTCCATCATCCATAAATGGAAGTTTGGAACCACAAGGACTCCTCCTAGAATGGGCTGCCCGGCCAAACTGTTCGATCGGGAGAGAAGGGCCTTAGTCAGGGAGGTGACCAAGAACCCGAGGGTCACTCTGACAGAGCTCCAGCATTTCTGTGAAGAGAGGAGAAACTTCCAGAACAACCATCTCTGCAGCACTTTACCAATGTAGCCTGTATTGTAGAGTCGCCAGACGGAAGCCACTCCTCAGTAAAAGGCACATGACAACCCGCCTGGAGTTTGCCAAAAGGCACCTGAAGGACTCTCAGACCATCAGAAACAAAATTCTCTGGTCTGATGAAACAAAGATTGAATTCTTTGGCCTGAATGGCAAGCGTCATGTCTGGAGAAAATCAGGCACCGCTCATCACCTGGCCAATACCATCCCTACAGTGAAGCATGGTGGTGGCAGCATCATACTGTGGGGATGTTTTTCAGTGGCAGGAACTGAGAGACTAGTCAGGATCGATGGAAAGATGAAGCAGCAATGTACAGAGACATCCTTAACCACTTGCCGACCGCCTCACGCCTATATACGTGAGCAGAGCGGCACGGGCAGGCAAAATCACGTACCTGAAACGTGATTGCCTTCCCGCGGGTGGGGGGTCCGATCGGACCCCCCCCCCCGGTGCCAGCTGCGGTCGGCATTTGGTTGGAAGCGATGGGAGACGAGGGGGAGGCCATCCGATCGTGGCCCCCCCCCTCGCGATCGCTCCCAGCCAATGACAAACATCCCCTGCCTCTGTATAGTACACAGAGGCAGAGGATGTGATGTCATCTCTCCTCGGCTCGGGAGTTTCCGTTCCAGCGCCGAGGGGAGATGACATGTAAGTGCACCAACACTCACACACACACACAGTAGAACATGCCAGGCATACATTACACCCCCGATCCCCCCCCGATCCCCCCCCAATCACCCCCCCCCCCTGTCACAAACTGACACCAAGCAGGTTTTTTTTTTTTTTGTTTTTTTTTCCCTGATTACTGCATAGTGTCAGTTTGTGACAGTTAGCAGTGTTAGGGTAGTGACTGTTACCCCCCTGTAGGTCTAGGGTACCCCCCTAACCCCCCCTAATAAAGTTTTAACCCCTTGATCACCCCCCGTCACCAGTGTCACTAAGCGATCATTTTTCTGATCGCTGTATTAGTGTCGCTGGTGACGCTAGTTAGGGACGTAAATATTTAGGTTCGCCGTCAGTGTTTTATAGCGACAGGGACCCCCATATACTACCTAATAAATGTTTTAACCCCTTGATTGCCCCCTAGTTAACCCTTTCACCACTGATCACCGTATAACCGTTACGGGTGACGCTGGTTAGTTTGTTTATTTTTTATAGTGTCAGGGCACCCGCCGTTTATTACCAAATAAAAGTTTAGCCCCCTGTAGGTCTAGGGTACCCCCCTTACCCCCCCTAATAAAGTTTTAACCCCTTGATTACCCCGTCGCCAGTGTCGCTAAGCGATCATTTTTCTGATCGCTGTATTAGTGTCGCTGGTGACGCTAGTTAGGGACGTAAATATTTAGGTTCGCCGTCAGTGTTTTATAGCGACAGGGACCCCCATATACTATCTAATAAATGTTTTAACCCCTTGATGGCCCCCTAGTTAACCCTTTTACCACTGATCACCGTATAACCGTTACGGGTGACGCTGGTTAGTTTGTTTATTTTTTATAGTGTCAGGGCACCCGCCGTTTATTACCGAATAAAGGTTTAGCCCCCTGATCGCCCGGCGGTGATATGCGTCGCCCTAGGCAGCGTCAGATTAGCACCAGTACCGCGAACACCCATGCACGCACCGTACACGCACCGTACACCTCCCTTAGTGGTATAGTATCTGAACGCATCAATATCTGATCCGATCAGATCTATACTAGCGTCCCCAGCAGTTTAGGGTTCCCAAAAACGCAGTGTTAGCGGGATCAGCCCAGATACCTGCTAGCACCTGCGTTTTGCCCCTCCGCCCGGCCCGGCCCAGCCCACCCAAGTGCAGTATCGATCGATCACTGTCACTTTTTTTTGTAGCGTTTTGGTGAACTGGCAAGCACCAGCGGCCTAGTACACCCCGGTCGTAGTCAAACCAGCACTGCAGTAACACTTGGTGACGTGGCGAGTCCCATAAGTGCAGTTCAAGCTGGTGAGGTGGCAAGCACAAGTAGTGTCCCGCTGCCACCAAAAAGACAAACACAGGCCCGTCGTGCCCATAGTGCCCTTCCTGCTGCATTCGCCAATCCTAATTGGGAACCCACCGCTTCTGCAGCGCCCGTACTTCCCCCATTCACATCCCCAACCAAATGCAGTCGGCTGCATGAGAGGCATTTATATATCCTCCCAAGT
This sequence comes from Lithobates septentrionalis, assembly GCA_037952835.1. Lineage (NCBI taxonomy): Eukaryota > Metazoa > Chordata > Amphibia > Anura > Ranidae > Lithobates > Lithobates septentrionalis. The sequence continues at coordinate 386,036 of JBBDGP010002972.1, forward strand.
ACCCCTACCCAACGAACCCCCCCAAAAAAGATATTGTGTCTGCAGCAAGCGCGGATATAGGCGTGACACCCGCTATTATTGTCCCTCCTGTCCTGACAATCCTGGTCTTTGCATTGGTGAATGTTTTGAACGCTACCATTCACTAGTTGAGTATTAGCGTAGGGTACAGCATTGCACAGACTAGGCACACTTTCACAGGGTCTCCCAAGATGCCATCGCATTTTGAGAGACCCGAACCTGGAAGCAGTTACAGTTACAAAAAAAAAAGTGTAAAAAAAAAAAAAAAAAAACACAAACAAAAATAAAAAAAAATAGTTGTCGTTTTATTGTTCTCTCTCTCTATTCTCTCTCTCTATTGTTCTGCTCTTTTTTACTGTATTCTATTCTGCAATGTTTTATTGTTATTATGTTTTATCATGTTTGCTTTTCAGGTATGCAATTTTTTATACTTTACCGTTTACTGTGCTTTATTGTTAACCATTTTTTTGTCTTCAGGTACGCCATTCACGACTTTGAGTGGTTATACCAGAATGATGCCTGCAGGTTTAGGTATCATCTTGGTATCATTCTTTTTAGCCAGCGGTCGGCTTTCATGTAAAAGCAATCCTAGCGGCTAATTAGCCTCTAGACTGCTTTTACAAGCAGTGGGAGGGAATGCCCCCCCCCCCCACCGTCTTCCGTGTTTTTCTCTGGCTCTCCTGTCTCAACAGGGAACCTGAGAATGCAGCCGGTGATTCAGCCAGCTGACCATAGAGCTGATCAGAGACCAGAGTGGCTCCAAACATCTCTATGGCCTAAGAAACCGGAAGCTACGAGCATTTTATGACTTAGATTTCGCCGGATGTAAATAGCGCCATTGGGAAATTGGGGGAGCATTTTATCACACCGATCTTGGTGTGGTCAGATGCTTTGAGGGCAGAGGAGAGATCTAGGGTCTAATAGACCCCAATTTTTTCAAAAAAGAGTACCTGTCACTACCTATTGCTATCATAGGGGATATTTACATTCCCTGAGATAACAATAAAAATGATTTAAAAAAAAAAAAATGAAAGGAACAGTTTAAAAATAAGATAAAAAAGCAAAAAAATAATAAAGAAAAAAAATAAATAAATAAAAAGCACCCCTGTCCCCCCTGCTCTCGCGCTAAGGCGAACGCAAGCGGCGGTCTGGCGTCAAATGTAAACAGCAATTGCACCATGCATGTGAGGTATCACCGCGAAGGTCAGATCGAGGGCAGTAATTTTAGCAGTAGACCTCCTCTGTAAATCTAAAGTGGTAACCTGTAAAGGCTTTTAAAGGCTTTTAAAAATGTATTAATTTTGTTGCCACTGCACGTTTGTGCGCAATTTTAAAGCATGTCATGTTTGGTATCCATGTACTCGGCCTAAGATCATCTTTTTTATTTCATCAAACATTTGGGCAATATAGTGTGTTTTAGTGCATTAAAATTTAAAAAAGTGTGTTTTTTCCCCAAAAAATGCGTTTGAAAATCGCTGCGCAAATACTGTGTGAAAAAAAAAAATGAAACACCCACCATTTTAATCTGTAGGGCATTTGCTTTAAAATAATATATAATGTTTGGGGGTTCAAAGTAATTTTCTTGCAAAAAAAAATAATTTTTTCATGTAATCAAAAAGTGTCAGAAAGGGCTTTGTCTTCAAGTGGTTAGAAGAGTGGGTGATGTGTGACATAAGCTTCTAAATGTTGTGCATAAAATGCCAGGACAGTTCAAACCCCCCCCCAAATGACCCCATTTTGGAAAGTAGACACCCCAAGCTATTTGCTGAGAGGCATGTCGAGTCCATGGAATATTTTATATTGTGACACAAGTAGCGGGAAAGAGACAATTTTTTTTTTTTTTTTTTTTTGCACAAAGTTGTCACTAAATGTTATATTGCTCAAACGTGCCATGGGAATATGTGAAATTACACCCCAAAATAAATTCTGTTGCTTCTCCTGAGTACGGGGATACCACATGTGTGGGACTTTTTGGGAGCCTAGCCGCACACGGGACCCCGAAAACCAAGCACCGCCTTCAGGCTTTCTAAGGCCGTAAATTTTTGATTTCACTCTTCACTGCCTATCACAGTTTCGGAGGCCATGGAATGCCCAGGTGGCACAACCCCCCCCCCAAATTACCCCATTTTGGAAAGTAGACACCCCAAGCTATTTGCTGAGAGGTATAGTGAGTATTTTGCAGACCTCACTTTTTGTCACAAAGTTTTGAAAATTGAAAAAAAAAATTTTTTTTTCTGGTCTTTCTTCATTTTCAAAAACAAATGAGAGCTGCAAAATACTCACCATGCCTCTCAGCAAATAGCTTGGGGTGTCTACTTTCCAAAATGGGGTCATTTGGGGGGGGGGTTGTGCCATCTTGGCATTTTATGGCCTTCAAAACTGTGATAGGTAGTGAGGAGTAAAATCAAAAATGTATGCCCTTAGAAATCCTGAAGGTGGTGCTGGGTTTTCGGGGCCCCGTACGCGGCTAGGCTCCCAAAAAGTGCCACACATGTGGTATCCCCGTACTCAGGAGAAGCAGCTGAATGTATTTTGGGGTGCAATTCCACATATGCCCATGGCCTGTGTGAGCAATATATCATTTAGTGACAACTTTTTGTAAATTTTTTTTTTTTTTTTGTCATTATTCAATCACTTGGGACAAAAAAAAAAAATATTCAATGGGTTCAACATGCCTCTCAGCAATTTCCTTGGGGTGTCTACTTTCCAAAATGGGGTCATTTGGGGGGGTTTTGTACTGCCCTGCCATTTTAGCACCTCAAGAAATGACATAGGCAGTCATAAACTAAAAGCTGTGTAAATTCCAGAAAATGTACCCTAGTTTGTAGACGCTATAACTTTTGCGCAAACCAATAAATATACGCTTATTGACATTTTTTTTACCAAAGACATGTGGCCGAATACATTTTGGCCTAAATGTATGACTAAAATTTAGTTTATTGGATTTTTTTTATAACAAAAAGTAGAAAATATCATTTTTTTTCAAAATTTTCAGTCTTTTTCCGTTTATAGCGCAAAAAATAAAAACGGCAGAGGTGATCAAATACCATCAAAAGAAAGCTCTATTTGTGGGAAGAAAAGGACGCAAATTTCGTTTGGGTAGAGCATTGCATGACCGCGCAATTAGCAGTTAAAGCGACGCAGTGCCGAATTGTAAAAAGTGCTCTGGTCAGGAAGGGGGTAAATCCTTCCGGGGCTGAAGTGGTTAATGAAAACCTACTCCAGAGCGCTCTGGACCTCAGACTGGGGTGAAGGTTCATCTTCCAACAGGACAAAGACCCGAAGCACACAGCCAAGATAACAAAGGAGTGGCTACGGGACAACTCTGAGAATGTCCTTGAGTGGCCCAGCCAGAGCCCAGACTTGAACCCGATTGAACATCTCTGGAGAGATCTGAAGATGGCTGTGCACCGATTCTCCCCATCCAACCTGATGGAGCTTGAGAGGTTCCTGCAAAGAAGAACGGGAGAAACTGCCCAAAAATAGGTGTGCCGAGCTTGTATCATCATACTCAACAAGACTTGAGGCTGTAATTGGTGCCAAAGGGGCTTCACCAAAGTATTGAGCAAAGGCTGTGATTACAATTTAACATAAATATAAATTTGCAAAGATTTCAAACAAACTTCTTTCACGTTGTCATTATGGGGGATTGTTTGTAGAATTTTGAGGAAAATAATTAACTTAATCCATTTTGGAATAAGGCTGTAACATAACAAAATGTGGAAAAAGCGAAGCGCTGTGAATACTTTCCGGATGCACTGTATACTAATTATATATAGACTAATAAAATAACTCTCCAGAGCCCTGGATTGCAGTAAAACCCGACAGAGGTTCTAACCATTTCCCACTCTATCCAAACTGACCGCAGCTTTAAATGAGAAGAGAGGAGATGAGAACTTCACATAATGTTTCTGGTAGATGAAGACACACCTTTGTTATGATCTATATAGTGATGGCAGTACGCCTTACACAAACACGCCAACTGCGAACAGCTGACCGCGACGGAGCTAGTCATACACCAAAATTACCCGTCCTTGTACAGCAGGTACACCCAGCTTGTGGGTGGCAGCAATATTTAGCTTTGGGATGTTTAATTATAGTTATACTAATTATATACTAATAATAATAAAATATAATATAAATTATATATATATATATATATACACACAGACATAATAGCAACAAAAAAGGGGCTCCATAACCTTGAAGCTCAAGACTGCTCACTGTCAGATCTACTGGAGTTCACTGAGCTCTGCCTGCCGGTGTTCTGTCAAAAGAGCCAATTCATCGAGATCTCCAATCACGTCACGTCCGGTTACTGTAAAGCATCAGTAATTGGAGATTTAGACAAATCGCTGTTTTGACACAACACCGGCAAAACGGTACACAAAGTTTGCCATTTTGACAGAACAGCGGGTAAGGAGAAAAAAATTGTCACCGCCTTGGAGGCGGCCATGTTGTTGGTTAGTAAAGGGCGGACTAAAAACGTCCTCTCATAATATCGTGTACCGGCGTGTACGCGGTCGCCGATGTTGTGTCAAAACTGCGACTCGTCTAAATCGCCAATTACTGATGATTTACAGTAACCGGAAAGTGACGTGATTGCAGATCTCTTGGCTTCTTTGACAGAACACGGGCTCACACACACCCCATGAATTCATAAAGACTAGATGAGGTTGTATGAAACAATCACTAGATAAACTGGATTTTTAAAATGACCAACGGACACAAGTAAATTACAGGGTTTAGTTTTACTGTTAGGCTATGGCAAGGGTGAGGTTAATGCTTAAAGAGGAACTGCAGTCTTCTACATAATTGGTAATAAAAACATCTTTGCCATTCTGAAGCTTCCCTCCAACCACTTTGCATATTATTTTATATACACTGTGATTCTGTACTTGCCAAATATGCTGCAGAAATCTCCCTCCACTGAGTCTGGCTGCAGCCATTTTAACTGTGGGCAGCTGAAGCTGCTGCTTGCTCACTTCCTGGATTTACACAGAGGCACACCTCCAGCAATGCAGCTCTCATTGGCCCTCTTATGACTCATCCACCTCCCTTCCTGGCAAACTCTCAGAAGAGTGGTAGAGAGCGAGAGCTGTGCATGATGTCATAAGCCTAGGCTAATGACCAGACAAAAAACAGGAAGTGGGCTGTATAAGGTATTTACTGGCAGGAAAAAAAAAGTTTTACTATCCAAAGTTAAAACAACAACAAGGGCAGAAGATTTAATAGATGGAAAGATGAAAAAAAAAAAATAACGAAGGTCCGCTTTAAGGGGTAGAATAGTTTAAAGCCTAGTACACACGGGCCGAAGGTCGGGCGGCATTGGGCAGTTCAATAGAAACCGGCCAACATTCGGCCCATGTGTACTGTAGCCGGTCTGACAGAAGGGACATGACTGAAAAAGAGCTGCCAATCATCTCCTGATCAGTGCTCTCAGCCAATGGCTGAGAGCGCTGACCGGAGTGTTCTGGTGGGGGGCCAATTAAAACATAATAGCACATCAGGGGAGATCACTGTACTAATGTCAGATAGTTAGTACAGCGGCTCCTTCGGAGTGGTCAGGTTTTTTTTTTTTCATCCAAGAAAATAAACTAGCAGTGTGTACAAGGATTAACTCCGGACTGAGTTTAAAAAGTAAAATACAGGGGTTGGACAAAAACACGGAAACATCAGGTAAAAACGAAAATCGTTACCCAATATGGTGTTGGACCGTCTTTGGCATCCAAGACGACTGAATTCTCCTGGTAATCGAAAAGTATTAGTCTTGGATGGTGGATAATGGAATCGGATACCACTCTTCATGCAAAAATCGTTCCACTTCTCGAGATGCTGGAGGCAGAAAACTAGCCCAAACCACTAATCACCATAGTGGCTCTATGATATTGAGGTCCGGCGACGGTAGCGCCCAGGAAAGGTGCGAGACTTCGTCTGCATGCTCGGCAAACCACAATATAAAGCGGAGTCCCACCCAGCAATGGAACTTCCGCTGATCCGGTTCCTCCCCCCCCCCCCTTCCGGTGTCACATTTGGCACCTTTCAGGGGGGAGGGGGGAGAAGATACCCGTCTAATCCAGGTATTTGCTCCCACTTCCGGCGAAAGATCGGCGCAGTATCCGCGGCGATCTACTCCATGTCCAGCCCCTCCTCCCCGCTGTCTTCTGGAAGACAGCAGGGACCACTCAGAACGCGCAGCGCGACCGGCGCATGCGCAGTAGGAAACCAGGCTGTGAAGCCGCAAGGCTTCGCTTCCTGATTCAATTACCGAAGATGCCGGCGCCTCCACCCGGAGCCCAGGGACGGGTCGGCTTCGGTGTCTACTGTACATTTACATCAGTCCCTGCCAGGGGCGGACTGACCATTCGGGCACTCGGGCACTGCCTGAGTGCCCCATGCCACTAAGGGGCCCCATCAGGGTTGCCAGCCTCAATAAAACCAGGGACAGTATGTAAAAATCTGTGTTTTTTAAAAAAAATCTCAAGATTATAGCTGCCCCGCCTCTCCAGTACCTTTTCAGTGTGTGTATGTGTATTCTGTGTGTGTATACTGTATGTGTGTTTATACTGTGTGGCCCCATAATCTATTACCCAGGGGCCCCATAATCTCCTATTACCCGGGGGCCCCATAATCTCCTATTGCCCGGGGGCCCCATAATCTCCTATTGCCCGGGGGCCCCATAATCTCCTATTGCCCGGGGGCCCCATAATCTCCTATTGCCCGGGGGCCCCATAATCTCCTATTGCCCGGGGGCCCCATAATCTCCTATTGCCCGGGGGCCCCATAATCTCCAATTGCCCGGGGGCCCCATAATCTCCAATTGCCCGGGGGCCCCATAATCTCCAATTGCCCGGGGGCCCCATAATCTCCAATTGCCCGGGGGCCCCATAATCTCCAATTGCCCGGGGGCCCCATAATCTCCAATTGCCCGGGGGCCCCATAATCTCCAATTGCCCGGGGGCCCCATAATCTCCAATTGCCCGGGGGCCCCATAATCTCCAATTGCCCGGGGGCCCCATAATCTCCAATTGCCCGGGGGGCCCCATAACCTCCAATTGCCCGGGGGGCCCCATAACCTCCAATTGCCCGGGGGGCCCCATAACCTCCAATTGCCCGGGGGGCCCCATAACCTCCAATTGCCCGGGGGCCCCATAACCTCCAATTGCCCGGGGGCCCCATAACCTCCAATTGCCCGGGGGCCCCATAACCTCCAATTGCCCGGGGGCCCCATAATCTCCAATTGCCCGGGGGCCCCATAATCTCCAATTGCCCGGGGGCCCCATAATCTCCAATTGCCCGGGGGGCCCATAATCTCCAATTGCCCGGGGGGCCCATAATCTCCAATTGCCCGGGGGCCCCATAATCTCCAATTGCCCGGGGGCCCCATAATCTCCAATTGCCCGGGGGCCCCATAATCTCCAATTGCCCGGGGGCCCCATAATCTCCTATTGCCCGGGGGCCCCATAATCTCCTATTGCCCGGGGGCCCCATAATCTCCTATTGCCCGGGGGCCCCATAATCTCCTATTGCCCGGGGGCCCCATAATCTCCTATTGCCCGGGGGCCCCATAATCTCCTATTGCCCGGGGGCCCCATAATCTCCTATTGCCCGGGGGCCCCATAATCTCCTATTGCCCGGGGGCCCCATAATCTCCTATTGCCCGGGGGCCCCATAATCTCCTATTGCCCGGGGGCCCCATAATCTCCTATTGCCCGGGGGCCCCATGAGTTTTCAGTCCGCCTCTGGTCCCTGCCTTCAAGAAGCTTACAATCTAAGGTCCCCAACTCAGATATGGAATGGAATCTCCTTATATTGCTCTCACAGAGCGATCACCGTGGGCCAGTTCACCACACAAAGACTACACCAATTGCATCAATCTGTACAATCACATCCATAATCTAGCCCAGAGGAGCCGTGCCCTAGTTGGTACTGTGCCAGCAAATGACCAGATGGACGCGGTTCTTCGTGCAGAAGACATTTCGGTGACATTTCTGCATGTTTAGAAGCCTACAAGCTTAGCAAACACAGATAATCCATACTACTACACAATTGGGAAAGACAAACATGCATAACAAAGTTACATAGATGGTAGAACTAACATATAGGGACGAGGGCAGTGGCTGTGAGGTCATGGTGACATCACAGTGCCCCGGGCTGAATGGAAAATGTTCCAAAAGTTTACTTGAGAATCCACCTAGAGGGGAACCAGAAAATCCAGTTTACAACCTTGCTGTTAAGGACTTGGCAAGAGACCCGATCCCAACTCACGCCAACGTATCCGAGTACAACGTCCTCGCAGTCAAATGCCGCGTACACACGATCGGAAATTCGGCCAGCAAAAGACCGATGAGAGCTTCTGGTCAGAAATTCAGACCGTGTGTACGCTCCATCGGACTTTTGCTGGCCGAATTCCAGCCAGCAAAAGATTGAGAGCATGTTCTCAATTTTTCGGTCGGAAAAAGTTCCGATCGGAAATTCTGATCGTCTGTAGAAATTCCGACACGCAAAATTCCTACGCATGCTCAGGAAACTATTCGACGCATGCTCGGAAGCATTGAAATTCATTTTCTCGGCTCGTTGTAGTGTTGTATATCACCGCGTTCTTGACAGTCGGAAGTTCAGAGAACTTTTGTGTGACCGTGTGTATGCAAGGCAAGCTTGAGCGGAATTCCATCGGAAAAACCATCCACATTACTTGCCAGCGGCGGCCCATCCACTAGGGGCGCTGCCCTCTCTCCAATAGATAGATTCATCCATAGCATAAATCTATCCACGTGCCCCCCCCTATTCATACGTCCGACCCCTTTTAGGGCACCGGGCGCATGAATTACAGCGGCTGTTTTTTTTTTTTAGCACCAGAGGTTCTAATAGGCTTCAAAAATCGGATGGGCTCGGGTCGCAGACAGTGCCAACGGACCCCACCCAGGTGTGTTACAACAGCGAATGTATCCTCAATCTGGCCAATCAGAGGTGGGTGTGAGACCCGTTTTTCCAATGAAAAGAGAAGACTCCCGATTGGGGAAAGAAACAGAAGCCATCGCCGTGATGACCCGTGGAGAGCAGGAGAATGGGAGGCCGTCACCGCCGCTGATTAGGAGAAGCCGCCGGTGATGGGGTAAGTGCTACAGACCAAATGACCGACCGACCGGGGGGTGGGGGTTGGGATGAGTGTTTGGGGGTCGGCATACTGTTTGAAGCCCCCCCCCCAAAAAATTCCACTGGTACTTGCCCCGATAATATCTTCATCTGACTTTCTCTCTAAGAGGACAGGGCCAACTTTGCTCAGGCATCATCCATGGTCACCATCCTCCTTCCCCGCTTCGACAGTGTAAGTCCCAGTAGTGTATTTAGGTTTTGTGCTGCCCTAGGCCTGACTAAACTCGTGCACCCCCTAATTTAAATATGACCCACCCCTTCCTGTCAAGGCCGCACCCCTTGCTGTTTAAGACCCGCCCTGAAATTTTCGAGTGAGGACACTAGTTCTGAGGGCTGGGAGGGGGGGGGGGGGCAATGGATTCCCTTAATTTGCATAGATTTCCTCTCACTTCCTGCTTGGCTATGGGGCAGGAAGTGAAGGTAAATCCCTGCAATTTGACAGGGATGGTAAAAAATAAACTGACAGGGGCTATAACCCTCCCTTATTCTCTCCAAAATAAAAAAAATAAAAAAATAGCGTTGCCTATAGTTCTACTTTAGGCACAAATTTCTGATAATTTTATGGAGAGGACTAAGAACAACCATGCCAATGATGCAGCAGAAAACATAGCACAGCGAGGAAGGTTTGTGGTCCAGGATGAGAGGACAGTCAAAATTAGAAGCGAAATGCCGGCCGCCCGCATACCGGAAGCAGTGCGGCCGCTTTACGGGGGTGCTAGACTTATTTGCCTCTCAGCCCAGTCCGCCTCATAAGACTGGCGCTACACTAACAGTGTAGCACAAGCCGGCGGGGACTCTTTCCGTGCTGCCCCCCCCTGCAAGGTGCTGCCCTAGGCCTGGGCCTTGTTGGCCTAGGCCAGGATACAGGGTTGGTAAGTCCTGAGCCGTTTATGCCTGTGTTGACAAATGTCAGCCCCTGCTGCTTCCCAGTTTGTGATTTGCTGTAAAATTACAATGGTCATACCTCCCAACATTTTGAGATGGGAACGAGGGACACCTACTAGCAAATGTATGTAGGCATAGGACACGCCCCCTGCCACACCCCCTTAAAGGAGAATTAACCAGAAAAAAAGAAAAAAAAAAGGTTAATTAAATCCACAAGTGCTTTTTTTTTTACCACTACTATTCCTTTATATTGGATTTTAACGTTTACAAATGCAGAAATTTATAATTTGAATGAAAGGTTTAGCACTGGGAAACACTTTTTGAAAGATAAAAAGTGCATTTTATATACAACTATACAGATCAGACCAAAATGAGGGACAAATGAGGAGGAAAGAGGGACAGAGGGACATTGCTCGAAATCAGGGACAGTCCCTTCGAAATCAGGGACAGTCCCTTCGAAATCAGGGACAGTTGTATGTATAGGTCCGTTTTAAGGCCCCTTTCCCACGGGTGCTCCAATTAGCACCTCTATGGAGCGGCGGATGTCAGCGGTGACATGTCCGCTGACATCCGCCGATATCCGATCTGGTCCGGTCCGTGAAATCCAGAAACTCGTTTTCATCCGATCTCCATAGAGGTGAGCGGGGCTTTGACAGGTCCATCTCTGCACAGTGAGCGGAGACGGACCTTTCATCTGCCCGCTCAGCGGGGGGGGGGGGATCAGCAGATCGTTCTTCCGCTGATCAAACGGAACGGAAAACAGACAATCCCATGTGAAAGGGCCCTTAAGGAACCGTTTGCCCGGAGTTTGGCGACACACGTTTCTAAACTACAGAGGAGTTCTATGGCACAGGACACCGGGGGCGACCGAGTACTGTAGGACCACAACCAATCCAGCTGTGGAAGGACGACATGTACGCTAAAGCTGACGGTTTAATTTTTTTTGGGTTCAGCAGAAAATTGTAACAGCACCCCCCCCCCCCCAGCCATGCCACACAGTGTAGATGGAGGACTCTCCCCCCATTTCTATTCAATTTTGACAGCCGCCACCAGCAGCTGTCAGAATACCCAAACAGTGCCTGTATCCGATTGGATGCAGCTGCTTTTCGGCCAAAAAATGATCTGTCCGACGCCAATTTTTCAAAAGAACGTCGATAGGGAGTGAGCCGATAGGGCCACCCAGGGATTTTTTTCTCAGTGAATAGGTGCAGCAACTCCCCGCCCATTTGGGATTCAATTCTTGTCTCCACCCCCTACCCACCTCTGAGCACCATTTCTTGATTCCACCCATTTCTCAGTACCGCCCCTTATAGAGAATACAGAGCCAAGTACCATTTTTTGATGCAAAGAAATTTGTATGGAATTTGTATGGAAAAGCAGTAAAATAGATCCCCTGCAACCAGCAGCAATAGACCCTCTCCAGCAACAATAGATCTACCCCGGCAACAATGGACACCTGCAAAAAAAAAAAATGTCACCCCAGCAACAAAGGAACTTTAGCAACAACAGGTCTCCCAGCAGCCAGCATCAATAGACCCCTCTCTTAAAGGAGATTCCTTCCAGCAACAATTGACCCCCCCAGCAAACCAGCAATAATAGTCCTCTCCAGCTAAAATAGACCACCATGCAACAATAGATCCCTCCAGCATTAATAGATCCCTCCAGTACACCCCAGCACCCCTTGCCATTACATACATTCAGTACTGGAGGTGATGGAACTGCGTTCCTCCACGTTCCCGCTGAAGAAAAGCCCTGTAGCGTATTTCACCCCGTCCTTCAGAAATCTGCTGAAATTTGTATATGGTATGACCAGCTTTAACCTCCTCCCGTCCCCACGCTATAGCCGAGTGGCCTTAATTGCGGGGAGGCCGTCACATGACACTCTCCTGTGTATGAGCTGCCTGTGCGCCCCCTGTGGGGCGCGCGCTCTGTGGTCACCGAGTCTGGGACTCAGCTGATCATAGATCCCAGTAAGGGGCCGATCCCGACCCCTTACCACGTTATCAGCTGTCAGCCAATGACAGTTAACGTGATGTAAACAGAAGATCGGTAAGAAAAGGCCAATCACCAGCTTCTGTCACACAGAGAGCTGCGGCTGCCTCATCTGTGCCCACCAGTGCCATCTACCAGTGCAACCTACCAGTGATCATCAGAGCCACCCATCAGGGATCATCAGAGCCACCCATCAGGGATCATCAGAGCCACCCATCAGGGATCATCAGAGCCACCCATCAGGGATCATCAGAGCCACCCATCAGGGATCATCAGAGCCACCCATCAGTGATCATCAGTGCCACCCATCAGTGATCATCAGTGCCACCCATCAGTGATCATCAGTGCCACCCATCAGTGATCATCAGTGCCACCCATCAGTGATCATCAGTGCCACCCATCAGTGATCATCAGTGCCACCCATCAGTGATCATCAGTGCCACCCATCAGTGATCATCAGAGCCACACATCAGTTCCACCTTATCAGTGAAGGAGAAAATTGACCTGGTTTCAAAAATTTATAACAAACTATGAAACAGTCTAATCCTAACCGTAACCTAAACTGAACTCGAACTCCTTACCCCAACAAAAAAAACATTATAATAACGCCCCAAAAAAACGCCGGAAAATATCTCAGACACTACGCTCAGGTGGGAATGTTTTTAATGTTTTCATTATTTTTAAGGTTAGCGGTTAATCAATATTATTATCAATAATGTATTTTTTTGTTTGAGTTTGGGTGTTATTTTTTTTAATTATTATTATTATTATTATTATTAATAATAATATTAAAGTATTTCATATTTTTTAAGGTTAGCAGTTAACATTATGATGTTACGTTGTCACATTGTAAATATTCGGATGTTACGTTGTCACATTGTAAATATTCGGATGTTACGTTGTCACATTGTAAATATTCGGATGTTACATTGTCACATTGTAAATATTCGGATGTTACATTGTAAATATGCAGATGTTACATTGTAAATATGCGGATGTTACATTGTAAATATTCGGATGTTACATTGTAAATATTCGGATGTTACATTGTAAATATGCGGATGTTACATTGTCACATTGTAAATATTCGGATGTTACATTGTCACATTGTAAATATTCGGATGTTACATTGTAAATATGCGGATGTTACATTGTAAATATGCGGATGTTACATTGTAAATATTCGGATGTTACATTGTAAATATGCGGATGTTACATTGTAAATATTCTCGGTGGCTCAATCCTAGGCCTTATGGCTACATACAAAGAATGAGAAATGTATAGAGAACCCCGGGAAGATTAGAGGAAGGGGGTTTCCTGTGATTGGGAAGGGCTGCAATCAGTGTGCTGTCAGTGGTGTGTGCCAGTCCACCCAGCCTGGATTGTGCCCCCCCTGCCCGCCGCCCAGCACCACACCTGCAGCTGTGAGATCAGACCCCTGGGTGGTGGTGGGGGTCAGTGTGTATACACCAAGGACCTGTCCCCCCTCCCCCCCTGGCCTGCTTACCCTCTCCTGTGTTTGTTGTCCATTCTCTTCTTCTGCCTGACAGGTTGCAGGGGGATATTATCCGTCATGTTATCTGCTGGCAGGCTGTGGATGGGGCTGGGAATGGAGAGGCTGTAGGAGGAAGGTGGGGCCTGCTGTGTGCTGTCCTCAGTTTCCTGCTCTCCCTCTCCTATTCTCCCAGCCTGACAAGTAACAGAGGCTGGACTGCTGGAGGAAGAGGCCAACCCTGTCTCCTTCATTCATAGACAATACAGTGGCTGCACCTTCCCTGGCTCCTCCCCTGACCTGCTCAGGCTGCACATACTCCAAGAGAACCTGTCCTCCTCCTCCTACCGCAGCATTACAGCACCCTAATGTCCAAATCAAGATCAATCGATCAATCGAAATCCATCGCTTTTCCTTATCAATCGAATTATTACATTGTACGTTCTAATGAGCAGGGCCCTCCTAAACCCTAATGCCCCGTACACACGATCAGAAAATCGTACGGAAAATACCGCTTTCGAAGCGATCGTACGATAATCGGATCGTTAGTACAGAGCTTTCGAGAGCCGATCAGGACAGTTCATCCGATAGTATTGTATCGGACATGCAGGAATTTTTTTTTCGTACGATTTTCGTTTAATCAGTACAGCTATCGTTTCGAAAATGAAATACAAATGCATTACCACACATGACATCACTTCCGAATTTTATTTCTGTCGTGCGGGAATTTTCGTGACTTTAGTAAACTCATCAGATTCGATCTGAGATCAGCATGCAATAAAAAACGGACGATCATTCATCCGATAATCTCATCGTGTGTATGGGGCATAAGGCTGCATTCCCACCTGAGCGTAGCATCTTTGAAATATTTTCCTGCGGTTTTTGGGGCATTATTATAATGTTTATTCGTTAGGGTAAGGAGTTCGAGTTCAGTTCAGTTTAGGTTAGGGTTAGGATTAGGAGTTGGGGTCATTTTTTATTTATTTTTTATTAAATTTATTATTATTATACGAATAATAATAAATGAATAAATAAATGTAAAATAAATACACAAATAAGTAAAAATCACAAATAAAAAAAAAAATACATTCAATAAATTAATACTAAGTAACAATAAATAATTAACCCTCAACTTTAACCCTTACCCCTTAAAAAATAAAATAATAATAAATAACTAAACACCCTAACCCTAATGCCCTGTACACACGACCGATTTTCCCGTCGGAATAAACTCTGAAGGTTTTTACGACGGCGTTCCGACGGAATTCCGCTCAAGCGGTCTTGCATACACACGGTCACACCAAATTCCGACCGTCCAAAACACGGTGACGTACAAAACGGAAGTTCGATAGCCAATAGCTTCCGTCTCGTACTTGCTTCAGAGCATACGTCGTTTTTGGTGTGTCGGAACAGCATACAGACGAGCGGTTTTTACGATATTAATTTGTTCCATTTGAAAAATATAGAACATGTTCTATATCTAGGTCCATCTGAATTTTCGACAGAAAAAGTCCAATTGGGCATACACACGGTCAGAATATACGATGAAAAGCTCCCATCGCACTCTTTGTGTCGGAAATTCCGCTCGTGTGTACGCGGAATTACACAAAAAATATTATTATTATTATTATTATTATTAATAATGTATTTTTTGTTCGAGTTTTGGTGTTATTTTTTTTTAATTATTATTATTATTATTAATAATAATAATAAAGTATTTCATATTTTTTAAGGTTAGTGGTTAATTAATATTATTATTATTATTATTAATAATAATGTATTTTTTTTGGGCTAGCGGGTGCAGGTCCAGGCAGCGGCTCCAGGTTAGCGGGTGTGGGGTCCGGGCAGCGGCTCCAGGCTAACGAGTGCTGGCAGAGGTGGCTTCAGTCTAGCGGGTGTGGGCAGCTGCTTCAGGCTAGCTGGTGTGGGGTTCGGGCAGCGGCACCAGGCTAGCAGGTCCGGGCAGCGGCTCCAGGCTAGCGTATGCGGTCAGCGGCTTCAGGCTAGCGGGTGTGGGGTCCAGGCAGCGGCTCCAGGCTAACGGGTGCTGGCAGCGGTGGCTCCAGTCTAGCGGGTGTGGGCAGCGGCTCCAGGCTAGCGGGTCCGGGTTCGGACAGCAGCTCCAGGCTAGCGGGTGTGCGGTCTGGGCAGCAGCTTTAAGCTAGCTGGTGCGGACAGCGGCTCCAGGCTAGCGGGTGTGGGTAGCGGCTCCAGGCTAGCGGGTGCGGGGTCTGGGCAGCGGTACCAGGCTAGTGGGTGCGGGGTCCGGACAGCGGCTCCAGGCAAGTGGGTGCGGGCAGCTGCTTCAGGCTAGCGGGTGCGAGGTCCGGGCAGCGGCTCCAGGCTAGCAGGTAAAGGCAGCGGCTCCAGGCTAGCGGGTGTGTGGTGCGGGCAGCGGCTCCAGGCTAGCAGGTGCAGGAAATGGTTCCAGGCTAGCGGGTGCGGGCAGCGGCTTCAGGCTAGCGGGTGCGGACAGCAGCTCCAGGCTACCGGGTGTGCAGTGCGGGCAGCGGCTCCAGGCTAGCGGGTGCGGCCAGTGGCTCCAGGCTAGCGGGTGTGGGGTCCAGGCAGCGGCTCCAGGCTAACGGGTGCTGGCAGCGGTGGCTCCAGTCTAGCGGGTGTGGGCAATGGCTCCAGGCTAGCGGGTGTGGGGTCCGGGCAGTGGCCCCAGGCTAAAGGGTGCTGGCAGCGGCTCCAGGCTAGCGGGTGTGGGCAGCGGCTCCAGGCTAGCGGGTCCGGGTTCGGACAGCAGCTCCAGGCTAGCGGGTGTGCGGTCTGGGCAGCAGCTTTAGGCTAGCTGGTGCGGACAGCGGCTCCAGGCTAGCGGGTGTGGGTAGCGGCTCCAGGCTAGCGGGTGCGGGGTCTGGGCAGCGGTACCAAGCTAGTGGGTGCGGGTTCCGGACAGCGGCTCCAGGCCAGCGGGTGCAGGCAGCTGCTTCAGGCTAGCGGGTGCGAGGTCCGGGCAGTGGCTCCAGGCTAGCGGGTGCGAGGTCCGGGCAGTGGCTCCAGGCTAGCAGGTCCGGGCAGCGGCTCCAGGATAGCAGATGCGGTCAGCGGCTTCAGGCTAGCGGGTGCGGACAGCGGCTCCAGGCTAGCGGGTGTGGGCAGCGGCTTCAGGCTAGCAGGTGTGGTGTCCGGGCAGCAGCTTTAGGCTAGCGGGTGCGGACAGCGGCTCCAGGCTAGCGGGTGTGGGTAGCGGCTCCAGGCTAGCGGGTGCGGGGTCTGGGCAGCGGTACCAGGCTAGTGGGTGTGGGGTCCGGACAGCGGTTCCAGGCCAGCGGGTGCGGGCAGCTGCTTCAGGCTAGCGGGTGCGAGGTCCGGGCAGCGGCTCCAGGCTAGCGGGTGTGTGGTGCGGGCAGCGGCTCCAGGCTAGCAGGTGCAGGAAATGGTTCCAGGCTAGCGGGTGCGGGCAGCGGCTTCAAGCTAGCGGGTGCGGACGGCAGCTCCAGGCTAGCGGGTGTGCGGTGCGGGCAGCGGCTCCAGGCTAGCGGGTGCGGCCAGTGGCTCCAGGCTAGCGGGGTGTGGGGTCCAGGCAGCGGCTCCAGGCTAACGGGTGCTGGCAGCGGTGGCTCCAGTCTAGCAGGTGTGGGCAGCGGCTCCAGGCTAGCGGGTGTGGGGTCCGGGCAGTGGCTCCAGGCTAAAGGGTGCTGGCAGCGGCTCCAGGCTAGCGGGTGTGGGCAGCGGCTCCAGCCAAGCTGGTATGGGCAGCGGCTCCAGTCTAGCGGGTGTGGGCAGCGGCTCCAGGCTAGCGGGTGCGGGCAGCGGTTCCAGGCTAGCGGGTGCAGGCAGCGGCTTCAGGCTAGCAGGTGCGGGCAGCATCTCCAGGATAGCGGGTGTGTGGTGCGGGCAGAGGCTCCAGGCTAGCGGGTGCGGACAGCGGTTCCA
The DNA here is from genome assembly GCA_037952835.1 of Lithobates septentrionalis. Lineage (NCBI taxonomy): Eukaryota > Metazoa > Chordata > Amphibia > Anura > Ranidae > Lithobates > Lithobates septentrionalis. The sequence goes on from JBBDGP010002972.1 coordinate 403,464, forward strand.
GGCTAGCGGGTGCGGGCAGCAGCTTCAGGCTAGCAGGTGCGGGCAGCGGCTCCAGGCTAGCAGGTGTGTGGTGCGGGCAGCGGCTCCAGGCTAGCGGGTGTGGGGTCCGGGTAGAGGCTCCAGGCCAGCGGGTGCTGGTAGCGGCTCCAGGTCAGCGGGTGTGGGGTCCAGGCAGCGGCTGCAGGCTAACGGGTGCTGGCAGCGGTGGCTCCAGTCTAGCAGGTGTGGGCAGCGGCTCCAGGCTAGCGGGTGTGGGGTCCGGGCAGTGGCTCCAGGCTAAAGGGTGCTGGCAGCGGCTCCAGGCTAGCGGGTGTGGGCAGCGGCTCCAGCCAAGCTGGTATGGGCAGCGGCTCCAGTCTAGCGGGTGTGGGCAGCGGCTCCAGGCTAGCGGGTGCGGGCAGCGGTTCCAGGCTAGCGGGTGCAGGCAGCGGCTTCAGGCTAGCAGGTGCGGGCAGCATCTCCAGGATAGCGGGTGTGTGGTGCGGGCAGAGGCTCCAGGCTAGCGGGTGCGGACAGCGGTTCCAGGCTAGCGGGTGCGGGCAGCAGCTTCAGGCTAGCAGGTGCGGGCAGCGGCTCCAGGCTAGCAGGTGTGTGGTGCGGGCAGCGGCTCCAGGCTAGCGGGTGTGGGGTCCGGGTAGAGGCTCCAGGCCAGCGGGTGCTGGTAGCGGCTCCAGGTCAGCGGGTGTGGGGTCCAGGCAGCGGCTGCAGGCTAACGGGTGCTGGCAGCGGTGGCTCCAGTCTAGCGGGTGTGGGCAGCGGTTCCAGGCTAGCAGGTGCGGGCAGTGGCTCCAGGCTAACGGGTGCGGGCAGCGGCTCCAGGCTAACGGGTGCGGGCAGCGGCTCAAGGCTAATGGGTGCTGGCAGCGGCTCCAGGCTATCGGGTGTGGGCAGCGGCTCCAGGCTAGCGGGCTTGGGCAGCGGCTCCAGTCTAGCGGGTGCGGGCAGCAGCTCCAGTCTAGCGGGTGCGGGCAGCGGCTCCAGTCTAGCGGGTGCGGGCAGCGGCTCCAGTCTAGCGGGTGTGGGCAGCGGCTCCAGTCTAGCGGGTGCGGGCAGCGGCTCCAGTCTAGCGGGTGCAGGCAGCGGCTCCAGTCTAGCGGGTGTGGGGTCCGGGTAGAGGCTCCAGGCCAGCGGGTGCTGGTAGCGGCTCCAGGTCAGCGGGTGTGGGGTCCAGGCAGCGGCTGCAGGCTAACGGGTGCTGGCAGCGGTGGCTCCAGTCTAGCGGGTGTGGGCAGCGGTTCCAGGCTAGCAGGTGTGGGCAGTGGCTCCAGGCTAACGGGTGCGGGCAGCGGCTCCAGGCTAACGGGTGCGGGCAGCGGCTCAAGGCTAATGGGTGCTGGCAGCGGCTCCAGGCTATCGGGTGTGGGCAGCGGCTCCAGGCTAGCGGGCTTGGGCAGCGGCTCCAGTCTAGCGGGTGCGGGCAGCAGCTCCAGTCTAGCGGGTGCGGGCAGCGGCTCCAGTCTAGCGGGTGCGGGCAGCGGCTCCAGTCTAGCGGGTGTGGGCAGCGGCTCCAGTCTAGCGGGTGCGGGCAGCGGCTCCAGTCTAGCGGGTGCAGGCAGCGGCTCCAGTCTAGCGGGTGTGGGCAATGGCTCCAGTCTAGCGGGTGCGGGCAGCGGCTCCAGGCTAGTGGGTGTGGGGTCCGGGGCAGCCGCTCCAGGGTAGCGGACTTGCTCTCTGGCTCCATGTCAGGTGTCCAATAGGATCGCCTGACGTTTTGACCAATCAGGAAACAGGTCTCACTGATTGGCGGTGAGATTTAGTGTGAAAAAAGCGAAAATTCATTCGCTGTGGTCACACAACTGGGTGGGCTTGGAGCATAGTGCTCTGTGCCCCGAGCCCACCCTTTTTTGAAGCCTTCAAAAACACCCCCCCGCCATAGGAATTCATGCGCCTCGTGTCCTGAAAGGAGCTGGGGCATTGATAGAGGGGGCGGCGGCGGTGTTAGGGGTGGGCGGCGCAAATATAAAACCCAGCAGTGATTAAATACCACCAAAAGAAAGTTCTATTTGTGTGGAAAAAAAGGTAAAAATATCATATGGGTACAATGTTGCATGACTGAGTAATGTGTGACAGCACTGAAAAGCTGTCCTGTGCATTTTTTTGCTATCTGTGTCCTATGGGGACAAAACAGGAAGTGAGGGAATTCCTGGGTGTCCCCATTGGAAGATTTCCCTTCTGTTCCGAGGACAGCCCAAGATGTGGGATTTTCTTTCACTCTTGGTGATTACAATAATCAGAACACATAGAGAGGGTGAATCTATGAGGGGGTGGGACACAGACAGCGCTAAAAACCTGGCAGGGGTTCTAAGTTTTGTATTTAGTTATAGCACACTCCATCAGACAGGCACTGTTGTGGGCACCCCAAGAGCACTCAAGGACCCCCTCCTATCTCAGTGCACAGAGCCTGAGGTAACCAGAGTGGGCGGGGCTTGGTTGCCCGTTGTGATTGAAGCCCATTATGGCTACACACACCTGGAAACTCAGAGTCCTAGAGGACACCCCATTCAGGCAGGCACTGTGAGGGGCACCCCCGAGAGCACCTGAGGACCCCTCCTAACTCTCAACACGGAAGAACAGAACCTGCGGCAATGCCTGAGGTAATCCCCGGGCGCTGCAGAGGGGGCGGTGCTTAGTTGCCGATGTTATACAGAGAGGGGCGTGGCCATTGCTCCCGCGCAAAGTCTGAGGAAATTCCGCGGAGAGGGCGGGGCTTAATGTTCTCTGAGAGGAAGGAGGCGGCCGGTGTCGTGTCTTCAGCTCTGCGGGGGCGGGGCTGGCTGAGTGTAAACAGGAAGAGACAATGTACTGTGAGGAGACCCAGGGAGACAGCTGTCTGAAGGTAAAATAAAAGAAGCCATGACATTGTCTGCACTTCTATAGTCTGTATATAATGAGGAGACACTGGCTTGATGTCAGGGGGAAAGAGGAGCAACCTGGAGGGGCTTCTACAACACGGTGTCCCCTCCCCCCATCCTTCTACCACAAGGTGCCCACTTTTCCCTCCCCTTCCTTCTACTACAAGGTGCCTGCTCTTCGCTCCCCCATCCTTCTACCACAAGGTGCCCACTGTCTCCTCCTCTGTCCTACTACAAGGTGCCCACTGTCCCCTTGCCTTTACAGCTTCTACCACAAGGTGCCTGCAGTCCCCTACCCCAACCTTCTACCACAAGATGCCCCCAGTCTGTCCCACTGGCCTTCTACCACAAGATGCCCCCAGTCTGTCCCACTGGCCTTCTACCACAAGGTGCCCGCTGTCCCCTCCCTCACCCTTCTACCACAAGGTGCCCGCTGTCCCCTCCCTCACCCTTCTACCACAAGGTGCCCGCTGTCCCCTCCCTTACCCTTCTACCACAAGGTTCCCACTGTCCACTCTTTCAAATTCTACCACAAGGTGCCCATTGTGGCCTCCCTCGCTCTTCTTCCACAAGGTGCCTGCTGGCCCCTCCCTCGCCCTTCTACCACAAGGTGCCCGCTGTCCACTCTCCCCATTCTACAAGGTGCCCATTTTTCCCTCCCCCTGTTCTACCACAATATGTCCACTGTGCCCTCCCAATCCTTCTACCACAAGGTGCCCACTTTTTCTTACCACACCCTTCTACCAAAAGGTGCCACTGTCCCCTCCCCCTGTTCTACCACAATGTGCCCACTGTCCCCTCACCTGTTCTACCACAAAGGTGCATGCCCGCTGTCCCCTCCTCTGTCCTACTACAAGGTGCCCACTGTCCCCTTGCCTTTACAGCTTCTACCACAAGGTGCCTGCAGTCCCCTACCCCAACCTTCTACCACAAGATGCCCCCAGTCTGTCCCACTGGCCTTCTACCACAAGATGCCCCCAGTCTGTCCCACTGGCCTTCTACCACAAGGTGCCCGCTGTCCCCTCCCTCACCCTTCTACCACAAGGTGCCCGCTGTCCCCTCCCTCACCCTTCTACCACAAGGTGCCCGCTGTCCCCTCCCTTACCCTTCTACCACAAGGTTCCCACTGTCCACTCTTTCAAATTCTACCACAAGGTGCCCATTGTGGCCTCCCTCGCTCTTCTTCCACAAGGTGCCTGCTGGCCCCTCCCTCGCCCTTCTACCACAAGGTGCCCGCTGTCCACTCTCCCCATTCTACAAGGTGCCCATTTTTCCCTCCCCCTGTTCTACCACAATATGCCCACTGTGCCCTCCCAATCCTTCTACCTCAAGGTGCCCACTTTTTCTTACCACACCCTTCTACCAAAAGGTGCCACTGTCCCCTCCCCCTGTTCTACCACAATGTGCCCACTGTCCCCTCACCTGTTCTACCACAAAGGTGCATGCCCGCTGTCCCCTCCCCCATCCTTCTACTACAAGGTGCCTTCTGTCCCCTCCCCCTTCCTTCTACCACAAGGTGCCCACTGTCCCCACCCCCATCCTTCTACCAAAAGGTGCCCACTGTCCCCTCCTCTGTCCTACTACAATGTTCCTGCTGTCCCCTCCCCTGTCCTACTACAAGGTGCCCTATGTTCCCTTGCATTTACAGCTTCTACCACAAGGTGCCTGCAGTCCCCTACCCCAACCTTCTACCACAAGATGCCCCCAGTCTGCTCCACCGGCCTTCTATCACAAGGTGCCTACTGTCCCCTTACCCTGCCCTTCCACAACAAGGTGCCAGCTGTCCCCTCCCTCACCCGTCTACCACAAGGTGCCCACTGTGCCCTCCCTCGCTCTTCTTCCACAAGGTGCCCGCTGTCCACTCTCCCCATTCTACCACAATGTGCCCATTATCCCCTCCCCCTGTTCTACCACAAGATGCCCACTGTGCCCTCCCAATCCTTCTACCACAAGGTGCCCATTGTCCCTTACCACACCCTTCTACCAAAAGGTGCCAGTGTCCCCTCCCCTTGTTCTACCACAATGTGCCCACTGTCCCCTCACCTGTTCTACCACAAGGTGCATGCCTGCTGTCCCCTCCCCCATCCTTCTACTACAAGGTACCCGTTGTCCCCTCCCCCATCCTTCTACCACAAGGTGCCCACTGTCCTACTACAATGTTCCTGCTGTTCCCTCCTCTGTCCTATTACAAGGTGCCCACTGTCTCCTTACCTATCCTCCTTCTACCACAAGTTGCCTGTAGCCCCCTACCCCAACCTTCTACCACAACATGCCCCCAGTCTGCTCCACCGGCCTTCTACCACACGGTGCTTGCTGTCCACTCTCCACAGTCTACCACAAGGTGCCCACTGTGCCCTCCCCATCCTTCTACTACAAGGTGCCTGCTGTCCTTTCCATCACCCTTCTACCACAAGGTGCCCGCTGTCCCCTCAATGCAATGCAATGCAATACAATGAAACAATGTATCACAGCACCTGGTAAAAAGGACACCAGCGGGCGCAGCAAATGTTCCGTTTTAGTAGGCAGCTAATGTAAATAGGCCTCATCTGTGTGCATGTGTACCCAGGAGAATTCTCACCATTGTCATTGTACATGTGGTCAGTTCTGATGAAATCTCTTGGCAAAGGTTTGTCCTCTCGTCTGGCATTTGCTGGATGGCGCGATCAGCCATGACTAAGGACTAACGTTAGAAACGCGTAGGATATTTTACAGCTTTGTACATGTATTTAACCCCTTCCCGCCAAGCGTACGCAGATGTGCGGCCTCGGCTTTTGGGGGTTATACCGGGATGATGCCCGCAGCTGCAGGCATCATCCCGGTACCGTTTTTTTAAAGCGGGCGATCGGCTTTTCAGGGATAACAACCAATGCAGCAGCTAAAAGCCGCTCGATTGTTATCCCGAAGGAGCGGGAGGGGACATCCCCCCTCCCTCCGCTCTGACCGGGCCCCCCCGTAACACCGCAAGACCCGACCTTCACTTGCGGCGTCTAGGCAGAGACTGGAATGAAGCCGTAAATGTCTTCGCTCCAGTCTCCTGAATGTAAACACGGAAGCGACGTCACTTTCTTTACTCGGCTGCCAATGGCGCCGGATTAAAAAAAAAAAAATACAGTATTCAGAATCGCCGTTTGACGGTTTGAATACTTTGAAGTGCAAAGGAGGGATTGGAGGTCTTTTAGACCCCCTCCGATCTCTCCATAAAGAGTACCTGTTACCACCTATTACTGTCACAAGGGATGTTTACATTCCTTGTGAGAGCAATAAAAGTGATCAATTTTTTTTTTTTTAAACACAATTGAATAATATATAGAAATAAATAAAAAGAAAAAAAAGAATTTTAAATCCACAAGTGAGTGCAATTATAAAGCGTGACATGTTTGGTATCTATTTACTTGGCGTAACATCATCTTTTACATTATACAAAAAAATTGGGCTGACTTTACTGTTTGGTTTTTTTAAAATTCATGAAAGTGTCCCTTTTCCCAAAAAGTTGCGTTTAAAACACCGCTGCACAAATACCGTGTGATATAAAATATTGCAACAATCGCCATTTGATTCTCTAGATTCTCTGCTAAAAAATATATATATATAATGTTTGTGGATTCTAAGTAATTTTCTAGCAAAATATATACGGATTTGAACTTGTAAACACCAAATGTCAGAAATAGGCTTAAGCATGAAAGGGTTAATAAAGAAATACCATTTTGGAAATCATCTTGAGTGCCGATCATCTCTTCCCTTATTCTGGTACGTTGGAGGTGTGAGCAGCCTCAGTTCACACTGGGGCGACTTGGGATCCGACTTGTACGCCCTCAAGTCGCCCCAAGTCGCCCCAGAAATAATTTGAATGGGAGTGAACGCTAGCGTCTTAATAGACGCTACTGAAGTCGCTCCGACTTCAGAGCGTACTCCCTGTACTACTTTGATCCGACTTGGTAGGCGACCTGTACCATAGAAATCAATGGAAGTCGCCTCCAAGTCGGATCTCTCTGTAAAGCGACTTTGCAGGGAAAACCCCTCCCTCCCCCCCTCCCTCCCAGAGAGCTGATTGGCCACAGGCGAAGTCGCCTGTGATGGAGGCGACTTCAAGTCGCCTTGTAATTTGCTAAAGTCACGCTGAAGTCGCGTCAAAGTCGCCGTGCAAAGTCGCGCTGAAGTCGTGTTGCCCCAGTGTGAACCGGCCCTCAAGGTCTGAGCACCGGGTGGAGCCCCTATGTAGGAAGGTTGCAGCGTCTACACACCTGTTTTCCTTTAATATTGAGTTGGCCCACCCTTTGAAGCTATAACAGCTTCAGCTCTTCTGGGAAGGCCGTCCACAAGGTTTAGGAATGTGTCTATGGGAATGTTTGACCATTCTTCCAGAAGAGCATTTGTGAGGTCAGGCACTGATGTTGGACAAGAAGGTTTGGCTCGCAGTCTCCGCTCTAATTCATCACAAAGGTGTTCTATCAGGTTGAGGTCAGGACTCTGTACAGGCCAGTCAAGTTCCTCCATTCCAAACTCGCTCATCCATGTCTTTATGGATCTTGCTTTGTGCACTGGTCCAAATCATTTGGTGGAGGGGGGATTATGGTGTGGGGGTTGTTTTTCAGGGGTTGGAATTGGCCCCTTAGTTCCAGTGAAGGGAACTCTTAAGACGTCAGCATACCAAGACAATTTCATGCTCCCAACTATGTGAGAACAGTTTGGGGATGGCCCCTTCCTGTTCCAACATGACAAAGCAAGGTCCTTAAAGACATGGATGAGCGAGTTTGGAGTCATTTGTTTTTTTTTGCATTTTAGTGTAAATATGAGATCTGAGGTCTATTTGACCACAGATCTCATATGTAAGAGGACCTGTCATGCTTTTTTTCTATTACGAGGGCTGTTTACATTCCTTGTAATAGGAATAAAAGGGACAATTTTTTTTTTTTTTTTAAACCGTGTAAAAATAAAAGTTTAAAATCTTTTTTTCTTTTTAAATTTATTTTAACACGCCTCGTCCTGCCGAGCTCGCATGCAGAAGCGAACGCATACTTGAGTAGCTTCGGCATATGAAAACGGTGTTCAAACCACACATGTGAGGTATCAGAGCGAGCAGTAGAATGAGAGCAATAATTCTAGGCCTAGACCTCCTCTGTAACGCAAAACATGCAACCTGTAGAATTTTCTACAAACAAACATCGCCTATGGAGATTTTTTTAAGGGTAAACGTTTGGTCGCCATCCCACGAGCAGGTGCAATTTTGAAGTGTGAGATGTTGGGTATCAATTTACTCGGCATAACATTATCTTTCACAATATAAAAAAAAAAAAAAAAATTTAATAATTTGGCCAACTTTACTGTTGTCTTATTTTTTAATTCAAAAAAAGTGTATTTTTTGTCCCAAAAAAAAGTGTACTTGTAAGACCGCTGCGCAAATACTGTGTGACAGAAAGTATTGCAACGACCGCCATTTTATTCTCTAGGGTGTTAGAAAAAAAAAAAAAGGGAAGAAGAATTGTTGCTCTACATGAGGATGGCCTAGGCTATAAGAAGATTGCCAAGACCCTCAAACGGAGCTGCAGCGCGGTGGCCAAGACCATACAGCGGTATAACAGGACAGGTTCCACTCAGAACTGGCCTCACCATGGTCCACCAAAGAAGTTGAGTGCACGTGCTCAGCGTCATATCCAGAGGTTGTCTTTGGAAAATAAATGTATGAGTGCTGGCAGTGGGAGGGGGGGGGGGGTGTCAGCCTGTCAGTGCTTAGACCATACATCAAATTGGTCTGCATGGCTGTCATCCCAGAAGGAAGCCTCTTCTAAAGATGATGCACAAGAAAGCACGTAGACAGTTTGCTGAAGACAAGCAGACTAAGGACACGGATTACTGGAACCATGTCCTGTGGTCTGATGAGACCAAGATAAACTTATTTGGTTCAGATGGTGTCAAGCATGTTTGGGGGCAACCAGGGGAGGAGTACAAAGACAAGTGTGTCTTGCCTACAGTCAAGCATGGTGGTGGGAGTGTCATGGTCTGGGGCTGCATGAGTGCTGCCGGCACTGGAGAGCTACAGATCATTGAGGGAACCATGAATGCCAACATGTATAGTGACACTCTGAAGCAGAGCATGATCCCCTCCCTTCGGAGACTGGGCCGCAGGGCAGCATTCCAACATAATGACCCCAAAACACACCTCCAAGACGACCACTGCCTTGCTAAAGAAGCTGAGGGTAAAAGGTGATGGACTGGCCAAGCATTTCTCCAGACCTAAACCCTATTGAGCATCTGCGAGGCATCCTCAAAATGGAAGGTGGAGGAGTGCAAGGTCTCCAACATCCACCAGTTTCGTGATGTCATCATGGAGGAGTGGCAGAGGACGCCAGTGGCAACCTGTGAAGCTCTGGTGAACTCCATGCCCAAGAGGGTTAAGGCAGTGCTGGAAAAATAATTGGGCCCAAAGTGTCAATATTTTGTGTGGCCACCATTATTTTCCAGCACTGCCTTAACCCTCTTGGGCATGGAGTTCACCAGAGCTTCACAGGTTGCCACTGGAGTCCTCTTCCACTCCTCCATGACATCACGGAGCTGGTGGATGTTAGAGACCTTGCGCTCCTCCACCTTCCGTTTGAGGATGTCCCACAGATACTCAATAGGGTTTAGGTCTGGAGACATGCTTGGCCAATCCATCACCTTTACCCTCAGCTTCTTTAGAAAGGCAGTGGTGGTCTTGGAGGTGCGTTTGGGGTCATTATGTTGGAATACTGCCCTGTGGCCCAGTCTCTGAAGGGAGGGGATCATTCATGGTTCCCTCAATGAACTGTAGCTCCCCAGTACCGGTGTCTTGCCGAGAAAGTTCCCCCGGCGGATAAGGACCCCCCCCTGTACTGCGCAGGCGCAGCGCTTGCGCAGTAGGAACGACTAAGGAGCCGCCGAAAATAGCCGAAGCTGAAAACCTTCAGTCAGCTGTACACGGCGCCTGCGCCCAGGTTCAAGCCCCACCATCCAAGTGGACCTAGAGGTAGAATTAAAAAAAGTGCAGAGCGAAGCGAGCCCGTGAGGGGCCCTCTTACAGGCGCCGTGTACAGCTGATTTACAACTATTCGGCTTCGGCTATTTCCACCGGCTCATGCTGCGCCTGCGCAGTACAGGGGGTCCTTATCCGCCGAGGGGAACTTTCAACGGAACTCTGGCAGCCCCAGACCATGACACTCCCACCACCATGCTTGACTGTAGGCAAGACACACTTGTCTTTGTACTCCTCACCTGGTTGCCGCCACACACACCCTTTCAACCTCTGCAGCAATGCTGGCAGCACTCACACATCTATTTCCCAAAGACAACCTCTGGATATGACGCTGAGCACGTGTACTCAACTTCTTTGGTCAACCATGGCGAGGCCTGTTCTGAGATGAACCTGTCCTGTTAAGCCTCTGTATGGTCTTGGCCACCGTGCTGCAGCTCAGTTTCAGGGTCTTGTCAATCTCTTATAGCCTAAGCCATCTTTATGTAGAGCAAACAATTTTTTTTTTTTCCCCAGATCCTCAGAGAGTTCTTTGCCATGTTAAACTTCCAGTGATCAGTATGAGAGAGTGAGAGCGATAACCCCAAATTTAACACACCTGCTCCCCATTCACACCTGAGACCTTGTAACACTAACGAATCACATGACACCGGGGAGGGAAAATGACTAATTGGGCCCAATTTGGAAAATTTCTTCACTTAGGGGTGCACTGACTTTTGTTGCCGGGGGTTTAGACATTAACCACTTCCGGACCGCCCACCATCATTTTACGTGATAACTTTGAAGGAGGATATCGTTATGGCAGCAGCTAGCTACCATAACCCCAGTATCTTCTTCTTCAGCGGGCGTTCCACTACAAGATAAAAGTGGTCTCTACAGCGGATTCACCACGAGATCACTTTAATTGGCGGTGGGGTAGCCCCCCCCTCTCACCACAATCCAGTGCTCTCCGCCGCAGCAGCGTTTGCGTCTGTCCCCTGCCTGGATCTGGAGATGAGTGAAGGGAAGACAGCCCCCACCCGTCTCCATATCATTGCAGGGTGGAAGAGACGTCAAAACGTCACTTCTGACTATGGCTCTTAAAAAAGGGCCATTTTTTTTTTTTTTTTTTTTTAATGACAGTTTTGTTTTTGTATTGCATTTTAATGTAAAATACGAGACCTGAGGTCTTTTTGACCCAAGATTTCATACTTAAGGACTAGCCTCATTTTGAGATTTTGGTGTTTACACGTTTAAAACAGTATTTTTTTGCTAGAAAATTACTTAGAACCCCAAACATTATATATAGTTTTGTTTTTTGTTTCTTCCCCCCCCCCCCCCCCCCCTAACATCATAGAGATTAAAACTGGTGGTCATTGCAATACTTATTTTTTTTCCCCCCCACACCGTATTTGCGCAGCGGTCTTACAAGCACACTTTTTTTGGGGAAAAAAAAAAAAAAAAAAAAAAAAAAAAAAAAAAAACACACAAAACCCCACACAAAACAGTAAAGTTTGGCCAATTTTTTTATATGTGAAAGATAATGTTACACCGAGTAAATTGATACCCAACATGTTAAGCTTCATAATTGCGCCCGCCCGTGGAATGGCCTCAAACTTTTATCCTTAAAATTCTCCATAGGCGACTTTTTAAAAAAAAAAAAAAAAAAAAAAAAATAAAAAAAATTTATTCTACAGGTTGCATGTTTTGAGTTACAGAGGAGGTCAAGTGTAAAAAAAAAAAAAAAAAAAAAAAAAAATTTAAAAACGCACCTCATCCGAAGAGCTCGCGTGCAGAAGCGAACTCATACGTCAGTAGCACCCGCATATGAAAACTGTGTTTAAAACCACACATGTGAGGTATCGCCGCGATCGGTAGAGCGAGAACATAATCCTAGCCCTCCTCTGTAACTTAAAACATGCAACCTGTAGAATTTTTTTTAAACGTCCCCTATGGAGATTAAGGGTAAAAATGTGTCACCATTCCACGAGCGGGCGCAATTTTGAAGCGTGACATGTTGGGTATCAATTGACGCGCCGTAACATTATCTTTCACAATAAAATTAAAAAAATAAAAATATAAATATATAATTTTACAGGTTATACTTTTTTTTTTTTTGTTTGCTAGAAATTACTTCGAACCCCCAAACATCATACATTTTTTTTTTTTTTCCTATTTTCCTAACACCTTAAATAAAATGGCGGTCGTTGCAATACTTTCGGTCACACCGTATTTGCTCAGCGGTCTTACAAGCACACTTTTTTTGGGAATAAAAAATACGCTTTGTTTTTAAATGAAAAAATAATCCAACAGTAAAGTTGAATAGAGATAGCTATCTCTATAAACTATCTCTATTCAACTTTACTGTTGGATTATTTTTTCATTAAAAAACAAAGCGTATTTTTTATTCCCAAAAAAAAGTGTGCTTGTAAGACCGCTGAGCAAATACGGTGTGACAGAAAGTATTGCAACGACCGCCATTTTATTTAAAGGTGTTAGAAAAAAAAAAAAAATTAGTATGATGTTTGGGGGTTCAAAGTAATTTTCTAGCAAAAAAAAAAAAAAAAAAAAAAAATAGTATAACCTGTAAAACAACAAATCTCAGAAAGAGGCTCGGTCTTTAAGTGGTTAATGCTGTGTGTTGAGTTATTTTGAGGGGACAGCAAATCTACACTGTTATACATGCTGTATACTCACTACAAGCTACAATATAAATCCTTATGAGAAGCTTAAATAAAAAAAAAAAAAAAAAAACACCAGTCAAAAAAACCATCTTCCAAAGTGAGAGTGGAGAAGAAAAAAAAAAAAAAAAAAAAAAGTTTTATAGTTACATGGTCATTGAAGACATTACATGCTGTAGGCGGAGGGGGGTAGGCAACCTGGGGGCCCTCCAGTTGTGGAACTACATTTCCCATGAGGCATTGCAAGGCTGGCAGTTACAATTTACTCCCAGAGGCATGATGGGACTTTTAGTTCTGCAACAGCTGGAGGGCCCCCAGGGTTGCCTACCCCCCTCCCTGCTGTAAGGCAACATAAAACCAAGGCTTGTTACCCATAGTCATTAATAGACAGTGCACTGAGAAAAAGCCATCCCAAAATTTATTTTCAAGGACAAAAACAAACAAAAAAGGAACAATAAAAGTAATACATTCAGTAGATGTCGAAAACACTACGTATTCCTAAAAAGGCATACATTCACATCGCAGAATCTTGGCACTGGAATGCCTTTGCAACATTAAACTTTACAATGTAAACAGGAACTATCATGTTCAAAGTGTTACTAGTCCCATTTGAGAAAGGCACAAAATGGCAAATGATTTTAAGCGACAAGCTAGGTGCAATAGATAATTATTTTTTTTTTGGTACTCTGCGCAGGTATTTTTGGCTTTCAGAAAGCAAAAAAAAAAATAAAAAAAATTAAAGTTTCCCCACACAGTAGTTGAAGAGGAAGATTTGTAACCCAACTAACATGAAACTAGTTTTCAGTGCTTGGAGTGTTTCCAGTACCAGTTAGTTTTACAGCAGAATTTAAACAAGAGGGGGGAGGAAATTAAAATAATGAGGTAGATAAACTTAAAAAAAAAGTTAAACAACTTTACAGCAACCGTAAAACACAAACGACTACTGGTCACCTGTAAAAGTAGACTAAACATAATACTGCTCACTGTAAAGAGAACATTTAAAGCTGATTGGAGGAGCAATTGTCACAACTGCCCCTTTTTTTTTAAACATTGTGATAAAAATATGTTCCAAGTCCTACGACTCTTCCCAGACAGCTACCACATCAAGGAGTCAAAAAAAAAAAAAAAAAAAAAAAAAAAGCCATACGTTGAAAACGTGCAGCCACCATGGGGGGGGGGGATGGCTGCAGTCACCAAAACAGCATTGTCTGGAACGCAAACTCACATTTCAGTTCAAATTCAATAATTTTCTGAATCTACTGCTAAATAAAAAGGGATGGCAGATTCCAAAATTTGTACCCGCATTTTTTTTTTTTTTTTTTTTTTAATTTTTAACTTAAAGTTTTGTTGAAAATCCAGACATAGGCAAGGAGACTGTTCTCACATTTTAAAGTTTGTAATGCAAAAGAGAAAAAAAAAAAAAAAAAAAAAAAAGTCTGAAATTGGTTTGTAAAAAGGTAAACATTTTTGACCTTTGGAAAGAACACCATCCACACGTCAGCCTTGCATTATTCGCAGCATCTGAGGTGCAATTTTTTAATTTTTTTCTTGTCCGTTCTGGTGCCAGGAGGAAATTCTGGGTTGGCCGCTCCGAAAATAAACCCACCAAAAAAAAAAGTCCCAAAAATAAAAAAAAGGGTGCAGGAAATTCCAGCCACCTATTATTTTATTTCCTTTCAAGTGTCCG